>VDFB02253104.1:0-31274 GCA_007258455.2 Sequoia sempervirens | reverse complement strand
TTGTTGATATCATAAAATGTCTTTTTTAATAATAAAATAAAAATATATATAAAAAAGAAAAAGAATAGTTATTTTGAATTTATATATAAAACAAATATCTCAAATTTATTAAACCAAAATAAATTTTTATATTAAAATATTTAAAATTTAAAAATTAAATATAAAAAAAATATTCTAAATTTATTATTACACATAAAATATGTTTCTAAATTAATATAATTAAAAATTAAAAAAAATCTGAAGCTTTCTTAAAAAAACATTCATATTCATTTTTAATATAAATTAATAGGTATCTTTATAAGAAAAGGAAAATCAAAATCTGACCGCTGAGATGCATGCAATTGTCTTGCATTGTATTGACACATATTGACGGGGGATTGTGAAAATCAACTGATTGGATTCATATAGAATATGCGTAATTATTTTTCAAAAAACTATTTAAATATTATTAAAATGTTATACTAGTAAACACTTTATATGTTTTTTAAAAAATAGTTATAACCGTACTGTCAGTTGTTATAATATATTTTTTATTTTAAAAACTCAGAGTACAAACCGTTTTACGAATATTCTTGGTTGTAATAGTTTTAATTTATCAATTTTTTTAATTTGCATTTTATTTGATAGGTTCTGTTATTTGGACCTTGGTAGCTGCATGAAATTGGCTGTGGAATGTAGGGCATCTCTCTATGTGTAGCACAGGGGTGGCAACTTCTCTCTCTGTCAGCCATGCATGTGGTGCCTTTATTCTGGAAGGAGTACAGAGCAAATGAAAAGCCTGTTGAATTCCTTTCCAGGTAATGAATCTAATATTCCAATCTCATATTATTTCAAAAAATTTGAAACATTCCAGTTGGCATTCTGTTTCGAGACACATTTGAATATGAAATAATAGCTCCGTAAATATGTAAGGATCATTTTTCGTTGTTATAAATCTCTTAATTTAACTCTCAAGGAAAGTGATTGAACAGTTGGAATTCAGAATATGTGACATCTAGAAAATATTTTTGAAATTTAGAATATGTTTTTTTTTCTGAATTGAATATGATATTTTATAAATATAAGGATTTGGATACTTTTAAAAATGTGATAGGCTTAATTCTATTTAGTTATAGGAAGTTGGTTTTGTTTTTCTTGAGGATGGGAGAAATTTTAAGGACAAATTCAAAAAAAATTTAGGAAAAGAAAAATCACTAATAAATATTATAATAAATTATCATATATTGCAAGTTATTCTTTTTAATATATTCATCAAAATTTCTTAAATTATTTGTACATATGAGATTGTTATAATTAGTAATAATATCTAAAAAATTATTTTTATAATATATTGGAAGTTATCATTTGGCTGACCAGACGCTATATAAAATAAGTTTAAAAATATAAATGTGTGGTTCTTGTCTGAGAGAGATATCCATGTCTATTAGTCATTTGATAGCAACTTTGGACGCTGTTACTAACTAACATAAATATGCAGTGCTTGATTGACAGAGATATTCACACCTATCAGTCATTTGATAACACCTTTGAAAGTGGTTACATATTTCAAAAAAAAAATTTACATAAAAGAGGGGTAAAAATTTATTAAAACAAGAGAAAATTACAGAGCAAAGTCATTACATAGCCTTATCCAGCGCCACCAAATGGTCCAACTGTTGAGACAAATCAGAGGGTAATTGACCCCAATCAACCAAATTCCAATCATAAGAATTAATATTAAAAAATAAAACAAAATAATACAAAATACAAAACGTATAAATTAAAAAATAATTGATCATATCTTCCTCATTGAAGCTGGCCTATCTAGCTTATTGAAAGTGAAGTCTTATAAAAACATTATTATAAAAAAATACGATGACTAAAATAAAATATCATATGACTTCTCATCATTGCTAAACAACTGTGTTTAATATATTTGTAATGGCATGGATTGAAATGTAAAGGTATAGAGAGGAAAAGGAGTTCAATGAGAGTGTACCCCGACGTCCTAGTTTTCTAGGATTGAGTTCAAACTGACCCATGGAAATTTAGCATAGCTTCTTGTCAATAGAACAAAAAAGAGTGGGATATCTAATATCTAAACTGTAGAGGTATTAATACAAATGGATTCACCCAGTTGATGCGGTGTACTTTGTATGGCAGGTACGGTCTCCTAGGATATCTAGTTATCTGTAACTAACTTCCTTCGTTCTCTTGGACTGATTAGATGGACCAAAATTTGCACTACAATGCTGCACATTTTTTTTTGCGTATCTGGGTTTGACTTAAACCAAGAATGAGACAGATCTTAGCAATCGCAGCTGCAACCTAGGCCTTGCACGATTGGAACAATCCCAAGTCATTCAAGTCGAATCAATTGCTCTGAAATGGAACAAATGAAAAAAGAGTAATTTGTTCTACACACACTCATTTTTTATATACAAAGCACTCTTTCGTGATACAGTCAAATACAAACTGAGTCTTGCATGCATGTGTTGAAAAATGGACTTGAATCAGTACTCTTTGGCATGCCTAAGTATTAAATTGCTCACAAAACCCCAATCTCAATCCCTATATCCCAAGTCTTGAGATCAAGAGATTTTTTCTCTTCACTTCTTATCCTGTTAAGTGTTAACTATCTCATAATTTAATGTTTGACATCTTTTTGGGACTTGAACCTGTCCGCTCTATAAACAATGTTAAGAAAGCTTTGACCGCTCCAAAAACAGTGGCTTTGGCATCAAAGATTTCTAAATCTGTAATCAAGGTCTTGTTTTCTACCATGGAAGCAAGTCAGTTCAATAAAAAGAATCTGGCAGTCATTGTTGGAATCTGGATCATTGTTCCCAAGGGCATTTAGAACTCACGCAAGATTTTACTCACTCATCTTCAATGTAAGGCCTTATATATGTTCTTCTCCACCATACCTCAAATGCTTTCTGTAGGTTGGGACACTCGTCAGCATTGCTTAAGAACTGATTTAGCCAAGTAAGCAATATATTTTGCTGATATTTAAGAGGCAGAGTGAGAATTGTTTGGCATATTCCCTCCTCAACAACCTTCATGTCCAATGATCTGCAGGCTCTCTGAATCCAGCCATAGTCATCAATCAAGGGTTGCAGCCAGGTTTGTAGGAACAGCAACCTAATGTCCTTAGATGCCAAGACTTGACCCTTTCCTATAGCAATGCACAATCTTGCAGTAAGCCGACTTACTTCGTAGCGGAACATTATTGGAATCTTGGAATGAAGGGCTGCAAGCTCAGACTGATTAGCCCACATGCATACAAAATCATCTGCTATCTGTCTGTCTGTCAAAATATCAAGCAGCCAATGAAGATTGTCTGCTTGACGAGTTATTTGACTCGCAATTGAACACCTGTCTTCACTTGAACTATCCAAGAAATTAGGACCTTTTATTTGAATGAAGTAATGGAAAAGGAGATCCAAGCAGTTGCGACAAGCATCATAAAGATTCACATTGCTAACATCAAAAGTGTTATTGCTTTGAGCTGCATTTTCTCTCAGCATTCTGGAAACCAATGGTTTCATCTCTCGTCTTGCTTTCTCATTGTTAGCTTTGGTTACAAGTTGTAAGATGTGGACGATAACCTCTTCAGATCCACTTGTATTTTCTGTCAATACCCTTCTTAAAACTTTCCCTGTTCCATTGCTATCCAGCTGCAGTTGTATGAGAAATGAAACCACTTTTTCCTCTTCTTCCTCTGTCCAAGGCACCGCTTCCAAGTACTCCAAGCATGAGAACACACCAGCATCAAATGCAATAGCAGCTGAAACCTGAAATATGGCATCAGAATAAAAAGTTGGAAAAATGAGACACAACCTTTAAGCGCTTCCATCCAAAGTGAGGAATCAGATGTTTATATAACTTCATTAGAAACTAAAATAGTGGATCAAGAATATCAAGAACTATAGTTCTTGAGCAATAGAATATCAACTTGAAAGATTTCTTCATGGCTTACCATCACAAAGGGGCTAAAGATCAAGATAGAGATCAGAAGAAAGTAGTTTATATCTAAATTTTGCGATTAAAGCATACCGAACAAAGATAATTCAGAACTGAATTAGTAGAATCAACATACGTTGCAGTTCAGAAGGGCAGGAAAAACAACAGCAAGAAAATCTTGGGGTATTCTGTTAGCATTGGATATAAGGACGTTGAGGCAGTACGTTTCCAAAAGCTCTGTTAGAAAAAAGTTTAAACACCCGAAGTAATTAATACTTTTCCATAAACAATCAGTATTACGAAGAATAAAACTAGGAAAAGGAAATAAAGTGATTAAAGGAACATGTGTTCAAATTAAATTGTAAATAGTGTTAGATGATTACAGCACAGAAAAAAATTGAAAAATCCTTTGATTGCACAAGGAGACCCTTCAAGAATAACAAAAAAATTGCATTTTTTTTTTTCATTATATCTAAGTTGCTGGTTCGGGCAAGGGTTCAGATAAATGTACGGATGCAGATACGCTGGTACAGCATTTTTTTTTCCTTGGGGATACGGGAGTGTATATATATATATGTATGTATTTATGTATGTATATGTGTATGTATATATGTATATATGTATATGTATATATTTATGTATGTATATATGTTATGTGTGTATGTATACATACATACATGCGTACATACATATGCATATACATTTAACAGCAAACCATACCCAATGTCAAAAAAAGTTGGCATTTCCTGTTACTGCACCAATTACCTACCTGTTTATTGTATGTATATATTATTATATACATACACATATAACATATATGCATACATAAATACATACATATACATATATACATACATATACATACATAAATACATACATATGCATATACATTTAACAACACACCATACCCAATGTCTCCAAAAAGTCGGCATTTCCTATTACTGCACCAATTACCTACCTGTTTCTCGTTAACTTACATTAAAAATGCTTCAAAAATTTACTTCTTCTTTTTTTTGTTGTTTTTTTGGGGCACCCTTGAGTCCCCCTGGGTCCTTCTTGGTTCTCCCTGGGTTCAACCAGGGTTCTTCCCTGGCCACCTGGGTTCTCTGTGGGTGTGGGTCCTTCATGGGTCCTTCTGTGAAGGACCCACAGAGAACCCGGGTGGCCAAGGAAAAATCTGATCGAACCCAGGGCAAATCCATACTGAACCACGAACCCAGAAGAATTTTGCAGGGTACGGGGGCCTAAATGAGAGAACCCAGTAACTTTAGTTTTTCTTTCCTAAACAAAATCACTTTACAGACCCCTAAGTGAAACAAACTTTTTTCATTGAAATCTTGGTTTAATTTAATGGCCCATGCAGAATGAACTTTAACTAAAACTCTAAAGCCAAAAATGAGAGAAATTTCACTACAATTAAAATACCAATTACATGACGCACTGCAAAAAGTAGGGAAATTTTCAGTAACGTCCTCAAATGTAGAACTTTTCATTGGATGATAAGGCCGTTGCGAAAGTATAAATTGTCGTCTTAAGTCTTCCAAAGTTCTCATGAACGACTTCTTTGAACCATTAGCTAGACAGAAATAGGGAGCGGGAGAGAGAAGGAGGGGGAAGGGTGGTTCTGAATCAATAAGTACTTGCATAGTCTTCTTAAAGAAGAATACAAAGAACAGAAACTAATGATTCTGGAAAATCTAAACATGAGGGAACAGATTAATATTTTTGGGTGAGAAACCAATTTGCACTCTACACCATAAAGAGCTACCTCATGAAAAGTCTTGTAGATGACATACATTTAAATAAGAGAGATACCTCCTTTTAACTGCTAATTTTATATGTATTCTAGGAGGCTTCATCAACTGTTGATAAAGCGTTGTTAAGAAACTCTAAAAATTAGACCTTAAAAAGAGTCCTGTAGCAGGAACGATGTAAACCATCTGGGATAAGACAGATAGAGTGCTCAGCTTATTAAGCTGCTAAAAAAATTCTTTGATGGGATTCCCTGATCTAAGCAGAACTGTAGTAGCATAAGATATGGAACCCTAGAAATGATGTACTAGGGGCAACCCGAAGCTATAAAAAAAAGAGTTGAAAAGGGGTTCAAAACCACAAAACAAACCCTGCGAAGTTCTTTTGCAAGCAACTTGAAAAGGCATTATAGAACCAAGTAGCAAGGGACTAGAATAGGGCTAGAAGCGGGTCATAACAATACCTGCTCAAAATCAATAAAAGAAGTATATAGGCCAACTTTAAATGGCACTGACAGTAGAAAAGACTAAATATAGCCTTTTGAATGTCTCAATTTTATGAGCAGTCAAGATCATTGTGAGTTCTTATTCCCATAAGAGAAAGTTGCGAATCTCATATCTATATTTTTCTTCTACAAAAAAGGAGGTGATAGGTTCTGATGCCTTCTCACAATAAGGTCATCTTGTTAAGAAAGGTGTTTACATCTTGCATAAAATATATAATTTCATAAAGTTGTGATCTAACCTAGAGTGGAATGCCACACTTTGGGTAGGGAAATATTTTACTAGGTAATTGTTTTTTATTAGATAAGTAGGGTTATGAAAGGGCCCTGACTCTTGTACAAGAAAAAGTTAAGCATGAAGCATAACTAAACAGCAACTAACATCAAAAAAGGACAACAAAAGATACAAAAGGAGCAACAAAACTTAGACCAACCAGCCCACCCTAAGTCAGGGTGGTTTAAAAAATTGTTCCAACGAGCTTTGCTTTATCTTAAAAAGAGGATCCTTTTCCCCAAAACTAACTTTCTTGTTACAGAGAAGGGTCATACAATCACTGGTTGAACCAGCATCCATACCCAAGGCATTAAAATCCATAGGGATATTACCCTTTCAGATCTGCTTTCTGAACTTCCTGAGGGGGATGAGAAAAGGAATCCTCCTTAGAAGCTGAAATATGATCCTTTTTCTTCTTCCAAACAAAATGTTGCTTCTCATTCTTCAAATAGGTAGTGGAAGTATGACCCACTATGCCACAGAGTGGCAGATAACCAGAGAGTCTTCATAGTCAAATTGCTGCACCCAAGTTCCAAATTTTGAAGACAAGGTAATCTGAGTGGGGAGCTTTTGATTTTTCTCCACAAAAACACAAAATCTCGCGAAAAGCAAGCACTTCATAAATTTAGTGATCTTATCAATAGCACAATGTAGCACAATATAGCCCAAAAGAATTGTCAATAGACATGAAATTTTTTCATTCCAGAATTCCAAAGGAAGCCCACGCTGATGGATTCAAATAGGAAACTTGAAAGTCTCTAGCATAGGGTTGAAACTAGGCGACCAATTTTGAAGACTCCATTACAACCTAGAAACCAGGGCCCCTCAAGGACCCTAGATCTATCCTCCTAGTAGGAAAAAGAAAAAAAAGAAAACAACATTCAACATTGTAGATACCTCAACATTGCCGCGAAGCTTCCAAATCCAAAGGATCCATTTTCTGATAGTATCAATATTGGGGCAATTACCATAGAAACTCCCAACAAGAGAGCTCCTAAGCCAATCAAACGTCTCAGCAAGAGAGAATCAGGAACATCGATAATTATCTGAGCATCCTACATCTCCACAAGAGAAACGCCCAAAAAAGAACACCCAACAGAGATGACTTCCTCCACACCCCTCAAGGAAACAGCAGCAACCCCAAGAGAAGAAACAACAACCACCAAAATGTCTACGGGAGAAGAAGCAACAGCCTCTAAAACGTCTATAGGAGAAGACACAACAACAAAATCATCCACCTTCGACAGGGGGCTCTTCCAAATCAGAAGAAATGGGCATAAGTAGATCCATATCCTTGAGTTTCGTAGTGGGGGATAGAACCCCATTAGAAGGGAAAAGAAAACCTTTTTTATACCCAAAAATTGGTCCACAACAGTGGCCTCACCCACAGGCACCTCAACAAGCTTATTTGCCTCCAGACAGGCATCCAAGAGGATATTCATGAGAAATTCATCCTCTTCGTCCAAGACAACCCCTTCACAAGATGATAAATCAAAGGAAGCTGGGGAGAAAGGGAAAAATTCTTCCTCCCCCCACCAATCCTCTGCCTCCGCACTTTCCATTTCTTCACTGAAACCAACCTCACAACCTGTAACTGCAAAAGGACCTGCTCCATCCAAAACCGTCAAAGCTACAGGGGAGAAGAAGCCAACACTGGGGACCCATTCCAACACACTTCCAATGCACTAAGTAATTGTTGCGAGTAACTGGGAAGTGCATTTAATTTTGGAGGTCACATAAAAAGTATACATATTTTTTCTCCAGAAGCATTCACAAATAAATAAAACTTTTTTAATGAGGGGTCACACAAAGACAAGCAATTTTGAGCACTTGGACTGGAAGAGCATTTGCGTCTTTCCTTGGGAGGTTGAAATGATTCTTGGATGTAGAGTCAAATTTGGGTGCCTGCTTTGGGAAATGTTACCTAGGTGCATTGATAGTTTTCTTATTGCTCTTTTGTGTATATATACAGTAATTAGCATGGGATGTAGTATGTTTGTTAAGAAAAAGGTAAATGCTACCAAAATAGCTCCAAAGAGCGAGTCAAAGGTCTCCTTGATAGCATGGTCAAATTCTCTCATTGTAGTGTTATTTTCTTACTATGAATCTAATAAGAATGATGCTATTGTTTGTTGGGCTTTTTTCTGAAAGGGTTTCCTAGGTAAATCTCGTGTTATGTGTTATTTTTCTGCAGAAATTGTTTAAATTCTGTTTTGTTATGCAAGCAATCTTCTATTAGGATTAATATTATTTCCTACAATGATTTTGTTCAATTTCAACTCACCCTTCCATATCAACTCAATGACATTCATGGGTTCAGAATCATGTTTCATAAAATCTGTTTAATTTTAGTGGGCAATGTGAGAGGACAGCAGACCACCATCACATAGTGTTGGAACATGTTAAAGTTGTCAAAGAAACATAAGCTTTATTTATAATTTATAATTATTCTCTACCAGTTCAATTTCTATTGTTTTCCTATGTTCCTCATACTTGAATTCGATTTGTTGTCTACTTTATTATAAAAACATAATGCTCTCAGTACTCATAAAATCCAGGTTTCAGTCCTCGATTCTTTTCTTTGGGCTAATAAGCTTTGCTGCCAATCAATGACTATAGTACAATCTACGGTGGTTTCCATACAGGGAAGCTTATAACAGTCTAAATTCCCATGTGATATCCGTGCAGTAACAAAGAACGAACCACTTTTAATCTCTTTCACGGGAAAATCTTGAGAAGGTGTTTGAAAGTGAATTATATTCCTCCTTCCGTGAATTGTTCGGTTACAATAAAATCAACATTGATAAGGAAAACAAATTGAAAAGTACTATTATCAGAGTTTGAGGTGGATCCAGATTAGACGCCCCTAAAGGTGTGGGGCAGGTTCATTTCTTTTAGAACACAGTCAGTATTATAAGAAGCTTTATTGAGTTGTGACAACCAATGAATTATTTATTAAGAAAAGCAATACCAAGTGAATGTGCTCCTAAGCAACAAGAAATCTTTGATGAATCAAAAATCATGTCGGTCAATGCACCGATCTTAGCAAACTTAATTGGGACAAAGGGTTATATATCCATATTGACACTTACAACTAAGCAAGTGGAAGTATCCTTGCTCTAGAAGAGATTCATGAGTTGAATCACCCTTTGTAATTCAAAAGCCATTTGTTAACACAGGCCCGTCGAAATTACAAATCCACATAAAGGGATGCAGGAATAGTCTACTCTATATAAACTTTAGTCACTACCCGTTTGCCAACTCTTTTGGGTTTTCTGTAGATCATTAAGCATTTTGTACTAAATTAATAAATGAACCCGTATTACAAAGGCAAGTATCATAGTGTTTGTGGTTACTTCAACAGTTTGCATTTTCAATAATAGTTCTGATTTGGATCCTATGAGTATTAGGGTGAAAAACACCCTAAATTGTAGCACAAAGATATTGCAAAACTAACAATGGATGAGTAGAGAACACACTATTCTAACAGAATACACAAGAACAAAGAGCAGATACTGTTATTCTAATCATATGTATTAACAGAAACCTTTTACACGAGTGAGTACATAATTTTACAGCTTTTTGTACAGAGTTATGTGTTGCAAGCTGCCTCAAATGAACACAGAGACAATATTTTAGTGTAAAATATTGCACTGGCTCAAGGGATGTATATAGACTCCTTAAACACAACAGTGGATTGCAGATGTAAAGTCTCTGATGCCAAGATGTACGTTGAAACTTGATATCTTTTCTTAAGGAATTCAAAGGAAGAAAACAAAATACTTTGACAGCATGATGTGGTCAAACTAAATATAGAGAACCCCCTCTCTATTTTGCTCTACCATAACAGATATATGCATATAAACATAAAAGAGATATACGTATATAAGCATAATGTGTATGTGAAAAGTCCTGTTAGAAGAAGAACAGAGTACTAATAGAAGGAAAACTCAGTCAACTCAAAAGTCTGAAGAGCCATTGTGCAAGTATCATAATTGTTTTTTTTAATTTTGAACTGATGATGCACAAAGCATAAATGCTTGCATCTGCTTATCACAGTTTTCTTGGTGCAAACCCTGGCCACTAGGGGAGCTTCATGAGCTCAAACCACAAATCACCATTTCTAATGTGTGATACTACAATGGTTGCATCTAGAGTGAATGGGTCCTACCAACCAGGGAATTTTCCAACCACATATGAGAATTTGGGGTCCACCACTCACAAATACCTTTCATACCAACAAATTTTATAACACACAATTTCATTACCTCTGCATTATGACAAAATGGTTTCCCCTATCGAAATGGGTGTTGGCCTCATCTGGAGGCAATAAGCTACCATCATGTTGTAGCAGGTAGTAACAAAATTACTAGAATGCGACTTTTTAATGTATGGCCCTACTATTGTTAGGGTACTGCATTGCATTCCTCAAACTACAGCTCCTCAACCTAGCTATGCCCCGTGAAATGTAGAAGAGAATTTAGCTATAGTCCATGAATGGGAAAAAGTATCTTATGTTGAAACTTGAAAATGCCACCTGGATCAAGTCTGAAAAGGACAAAGATAACTGTCGATAATCATTCATCAAGAATTGAAACACGAGCCACTAATGGAGTAGTGATGATTAAGTCGATTCCTGTATATTGGAATTTGCAATATTCCTTAGTAACATGGAAATTGGCAGGAACAATTATCTACATTAAACTTTTGCTTCAAAGGTACTATTATTTAAGCAAACACGAAATATAATTCAAGCAAAGTATATTCAATTAACAAATGGCTTTTTGTATTTCATAAGGATCAAAATTAGTGGAGATATATGTTATCACGGAATCTAGCAGCACTCGTTCCACGGATAACCCCCTACGAAACTTGTCCGTTTCCTAGGATTCGTGAAGTTCAAGTACGCATAACGAAGTGATTTTCAAGCCACCTCGAAATGCGTTCCAAAGCCTCGAATAGTCAATTCGAGCATCCCCCTATGTTCGCCTCGCAAAGACCTTCGAAACGAGCCCCTTTGCGAAGTCTCACTGTTCGTACTTAGCGAATTGCGAAAAATGTAGTTGCACTGAAAAAGTGCGCTCCTGCTCTCAAGCCAAAATTTGGCTAAGTATGAAAAGTGCAGGGGCGCTATTTTTTAGCGCCCCTGCATGAAAGTGAAATCTTTCAAAATGTAATAGCGCTAAAAAAGTGCGCTATTACACTTTTTCTTGGCATTTAGTCTTTTTCTGGCCCTGGCGCGTTTCTTCATGTTTTTTGCATTTTTCGTCAATCGTGCCACTTTTCGTGCCTAAATTTATTGCTCGACTTGAGTTAGGTTTTCGATTTTCCCTTTCACTTAAAAGTGTTTTAGTTTTCTTTTTCATTGTTTATGATCTTTGTTCTTCCTCTCTTCATGCTGGGCGAGTTCTCCTCAAACTGCAATCACGTCTTTTTTGGAAATTCGAAGCTCCTCTCCAACATTTTTTGCGTTTTCTCTTGGTAAGTTTTTTCCTTACTTTCTCTTCATTCTTCTTTTTTATTTCTATGCATGACTTTGAGGTTTGCATATGCGTTTTTATTTACCGTTATTCTTTCTCTCCACGCGTTTCTTCGTTTCGCGCGTGTTCTTCCCTTGCTTCCTTTTCATGGCGTTTTTGTGTAGTAATCTCTGTCTCCTCTCACGTTTTTTGCCATCCTCACACGCGTTTTCTCTCTCTCCATTCGCGTTTTTGCTTTGCCTGCTCTTTTCATGCTTCTTCTTCATAACGTTTCAAATTGCAATCTCTTCTTCCTCGCGCGTCATTCTTTCTACGCACTCCTCTCCAACGTTTTTGTGTTGGCTTCTTTCCTTGTCGCCCTCTCAATCACGTTTTGGTACAAACACATTCTGGAGACTCATTTTTTTTTTTGTGTGAGTAGAATTCCTTGGCTCATTTCGCGCATTTACAATGGCGATGAAACAAATTTTAATTGCAGCTCCATCCAAAGAAAAACAAACTTTGACTTCAAGCGTTCCATGTTGCAAAGAAAATGACAGAGCGCTATTTTTAAGCAACATTACATTTGTTTCCAAAATCACGCTTCAGATGCAAAGGTGCTGAAAAAGTGTGCCCTGTCATTTTGGAAATTTTTTCTAACACCGCGAAATGCAGGAGTGTTATTTTTCAGCGCCCCTGCATCAAAACCTGAATTTCCAAAAAGTGTAAGGGCGCTGAAAAAGTGCGCCCTTACACTTTTCACAATTTTTTCCAGAAGTTTTTCATACTTGCCTAATTTACTCTTGAACCTTGCTCCTTCCATTTTGTGCATCGTTTTGCTTGCCTTGTCATCCGCTCCATGTTTTCCCATCATTGTTGCTCGTTTTGCGCATCCCCATGCTACTTAACGACTAATGTTTGTTCTGGTTCAACACCTTGTAGTCTCTTTTCAAAGATCTTCAAAGTCTGAGTGATCAAAGTTTGAGTTGTTCCTGATGACTGCTGGTAAACCTCCGTCTTCTTCAAGAACAAAAGCCAAAATGAAGTATAAATATCAAGGTGTCTATCCGCCGACCGTAGTGGTCTCCAAGGTGGAAGAAATAAAGGACACAGAGGTTGGCCATCAAGACTTGGTTGATTTTGCGAAGCAAACAGAGACGAAGCCTCTTCCTGATCCAATGAGAGCAATTGTACACAGTAACCTGCATTTGGTAGCTATGTTCCCTACAGCTGCACATAATACGGAGTTTGTTCTTCAGGTGGCATCTCACTACATCAGAGAAAGTAGAAGTGTGATCGATTCTTCTGGGCACGAGATTCTAAGACTCGACCCTAATTTCTTTGACATTGTGTTTAAGGTTCCTCAAATGGAAAAATACATTGATATTTCTATACAAAAAGCACAAGAGGTCTTTGACGCTGATCCCAACAAGGCTAAAAACCTCATAAATGCTCAATGGTTGAAGAAGCCTAGACCATCTGTTTCCAGATGGCCAAAGGGACTCCTACGAAGCGATTTCAAAGATGACGTCAAAGATATGATCACATTTTTAAGTAGAGTGAAAGGCTTGCCAGAATCGTTCACTTTTCATGATTGGATGTATGAATACATCAGGATTATAAGACAAAAGGTGCACATTGACTGGGGCAAACAGATCAGTGATGAAATACATGAACAACTAATCAATGCTCCTTCCACATTGAAATTCTATATGACTTCTTACCTGGTGTACGCGGCGGCTGTAATGAGACAATTCCCAGGTCTATCTACAAAAGGGAATCGGATGATGGTACCTGTATACAGATTTTTCTATCAACTGGAACTGAAGGAAAGCTTTCATCACTTGAGGCGGGTCACAGATGCTTTCTTCGCGCCTTTGCTTTTCAATTTTGATCCAGCTCTTGAAAGGAGGGTATCTGATGAGGCTTATAAGGTGGTAAGTAAAGTTGGATGCCTATTTCTTCAATTCCCAACGTTTACTTACTTGAGAGTGGGTGCTACCTCTGGCCTACCATACATGCTTCCGCTGGTAAGCGGGTTTCGACAAACATCATACCTGAAAGCAAAAAGAACGAAGAAGCAACCACAAGCGTGGATTCAAGTTCCCACTGACCATTGGCAGATATACTATCCCAACTGTACAAAAGGCTAAGTCTGTTTATGCTGAAATGCAGATCATGACAATCAAGACCTACAGGTATAGGTTTGATTTTGATTACCGAGATGTCAAAAAAAGATTACAAAAGGGTCATCATCACAAGTACCGTTTTGAAGACATCTGGGCTGATTGCAGAGATGAAGAAGCCATTCGCAAAATGGATTATTGCAGGTTGACTGTTCAACAGATCAGAGACCTTGATATTGCTGACCTACCAGAGGATTATGCAGATCCTGGTGATATCATGAATGTTGTCTATGATGAGCAAGGAATTGCTAAAAGGCCGTTTCCTGCAATTCAATGGTCTAGGAAAGAAATTACCAGCATGAGAGAGAGATTGAAGCCAATCCTAGCCAACACTGCAGAATGGTTACATAAGCATGGTTATGAAATGAAAAGTTTCAGAACAGATTCGGAAGGAGAAGAATCTGAAGTAGAAGCTCGCCAACAGCAAGAACTCCGCATGAAAAATAAATCGGCAGTTGTTCCCACTTCTTCACGAAGAGGTCCCAGGATCAAGTTTACTGTTGGCAAGAAAGATACCTAGTCCATCCCAGAGATAGAAACCACGGAATCTAATCCATCTCGCTCTAAAGGTAAAAAGTCTATTCCAGAGGAGATAGATTATGATAAAGAAGGAACTTCAAGTGATCAATCCGTTGAAGATGAAGACTCAGCAGAAGAAGACTCCGATGCAGAAGAGGTTTCTGAAAGCGGGCAAGAGTCTGAAGAAGATTTTGAAGAAGAATCTGAAGGTGATTTTGAAGGTGAACCAAAATCAGAAAGACAAGAGGATGATCAACAGAAACCCGGGCATGATCAAGAAAGAACTACTTCTCCTCCTAAGAATGAAGTTGAGAAAATTCCTAGAACGTCATCGCCTGTGATTTCCAATGTTCCTCATACCCCTCCAAATTCAATAACTCCTCCACCTCCTGTTCCCTCGTCACCTATTCCTACCACATGCATTCCTGCAGTTGAGATATCCACTATTCCTGCAGTATGAACCCCGCTTGATACTCCCTTAGTGACAAGCATTCATATGGTTGATATACTGTCAAGCCCTCCATCGTCCATTCCTAGCCTGTCTTCGCCGACATATGATATCACTTCTAAGAATGAATTCAATCGTTTCATGAATGAGTCAATGCGTGATCAGCTCAATGTGCAAACTACAGGAGCAATGATGATAGACACTTCTCCTATTGTCACAATACCCATGGTAACTTCAGATGTGACAATAACTTCAGAAGTGGCAATGACAACTGAATTGACAGTGAATCCAGAAGTTCATACCTCCTTTCTTCCCCCTTGGCTAATATCTCAAGTGTCGAAGCGGAAGAAGCAAATGATCTCTCCGGAGGAGCTCGACCTTGAAGAGATAGTCCTTCCAAAGGCTAAAGGGAAGAAAAAGGAAAAAGTATACTCAAGGCTGAACGTTGATAAGTCTGGCCACAAGTATGCAGAGATTGGCATATCACCGCATGAAGAAGGTGATGTCAATATGGAAGACTACACAGTGACAAAAGTCTAGCTTGGCAAAGTTACCAATGAAAGTGCAAAGGCCGATGCGCAAGTGACATTGGATATCTTGGCTGGAAGACTGGATAAAGTAGAGCAAGCTCGCAATATGTACAAATAGAGGGCAGAGCATTATGCCACTGTTGTAAAGAGACTTGCAGGATCTCCAACTAATGCACAACCACTGACAGTGGTAAGTATTGAAGAACCAGCTGTCAAGAAAGCTGAGAAGTTTTCCTCCAAAGGCAGAGTGTTGTATGATTTTGTTGAGAAGATCATTGAACACGGATCTCAGATTATAATTGCTGCGGACGAGAAAACTACCTTGTTAGCCAAGCTCACCACAGAGCTTGATAAAGAAAAAGGTGTACTTTCCCAGGACGCAGAGATATGGAAAAATGCCTGGCGACATGGTCAGAGATGAAAGGTAAAGCTCAGTAAATTGGTGGAAGTTGGGGTAATTCCTGACAAAGAAAAGTTCGTTGAGGTAAGAGAATCCTTGAAACATCAAATTCAAGTAATTCAATCTCTTACAGAAGATCTCCACCAAGTACAGGAAGATGTCGAAGGACATCGTGTTATTCTTGAGAAAGGTATCAAAGAGTTGCCGGTCAACTTCTTGAGGAGAATCGTATCTTCCTGCCGGCCACAGAAATATCTCAGATCTTCAAAGAAGCCATCATGAAATTGATTGACAGTTCAGACTTTTCAGAAGCCTCACTGAACGTCATTTGTGATACAAGGCTCACGATAACGCATCTTGGCAGTGTAAGAAGGTTCACTCATCTGCCATGAGATCGATCACGAGAATTCACACCATTGTGGATTACATCGTTGGTCCAGATGAGAAGTTCGTGCAAGAGACCAGGAAGAAATATGAAGACTTCCGCGCCCAAAGCAAAGAAACATGAAGAAGCTTCCTGATTTCGAGTGTTAGACATTTCCGGTGCATCCCTTTATGCATCTTGTAAATATTTCCTGACATTTTAAATGTCTTTTTGTAAATTGTAATTACACCAAGTTCGAAGATGTAATCTTTTGAAAATAAATTACACTTTGACTTTGGTCAAAGTTAGGTGAGATCTCCTAAAATCGCTCACCTAACTTTCCTTAATTTCCTCAATTAGATTTCTAATTTTGCTCATCCCTCTTTCTATATAATGTGAGGGTTTTCCATTGTAAATTCATCCTTTAGTATTTTGCAACGAAGTGCTGCCCTTTTTGAAGCAGAATTGTGAAACTTTGCGTTCATACTTTGTGAATGAAATTCGATCAATAAAGGAGAGGATTGCAAACCAAACTTTGTGTTGGATTTGATAATCTTACAAATTGATCTTATTTGGTGGTGATTAGGTGATGGAATCTGAAGGACTCTAAGTAATTTATGTAAACTTTGTGTTGCATCTATTATTTAGATTTGCATTTGTGTTTTTGTTTATCTTTTGGTTGAATGATCTACAAGACTTTGTGCTTGTAATTGTTCATGCTCTTTGATAATTTGGTTGGATGATCTACAAGACTTTGCGCTTGTAATTGTTCATGCTGTTCGAGGAATTGCTGCGTCTAAGAAGACTTTGCGCTTCTAACGTGACAAATGATACATTTTCACAGATCCACCATTGAAAAAGCTACGGAACGACTTTGTGCCTTCGTGAGCTTTCCCTTTTACTTTATTTGTTTATTGTTAATTACTTATGGTATCTCTATGCTTTGCTTTGACAAGATAGAGGTATTGGTATTACTGCTAGTTAATCGTTTAAAGTTGTTAAGAATCGTGAACTTCCAACAGTGAAGCATTGTAAACATCTTCTCTGAAAAAAGAGAGAAGGATGAATGTAACACACCCCCCCCACTTCGTAAGTTTTGTGTACATTTTGTAATTACTTGTTTGTTTTACTATCGCTTCTATCAGCAGTAAGAAGGGCGCCTCCCCTTTTCGAGAGGAGAGATTTACATCTCACATAGTTGTGGCTGAAGTCCAAGTTGTGTAATCTATCGAAAAGCTGATTACATAATTTTCACCCAACAATATATTATGGAAAAAATCAATAGAGAGTATAGTCAAAAGACACACAAGAATGGCTAGAAGGCATGTCAACCATGAGGCTCCAACCAAGAAAAAAATTGTTCTTTGGATTGTAGTGGTAAAAAATCCATCGGTTTTATTCAAATGGATTAAGACTGCCAAAAAAAAGCCAGGCAGATTGTAAAATTTTTAGCCCTAACAACTATTATGATCCCAGTAATTGCTTGAGCAATGCAGGTTGGGTTTTGTGTGTCCTTTGAAGCATCCATCATGGAAAGAAAGATTTAGGTATTTGTCAGGTGCAATGAAATCCTCAACATAATGAGTAGAGGAAAAAAAATATCAAATATTTTGCAAAAAGCAGAACATAAGTTATATATGAGAACATTATGACATGGTTTGTGTATCCAATTAACTTATGAGTTATGACCGATGGACATATTTTGTAAGACAATTGTAGGAATTATACATAAATTGATCCATGCAAGGTCAAGCAATAAGATACATGCTGCATTGTGACCATATTAAAGCACATTTAAAATGCTGTCAGGCTTCACACAATTCCAGCCTATGTATGCAAAAGAGGTGTAGGTGCATGTGGAATTTCTTGTTCCATGTTTCAGAGTTGCAGCTGACAATAGCCTTGGTGAAACCAAAAGCTTGCAAGAAATATTGTAGTAACTGAATCTCTTAGATGAAATGAGGATCTTAACATAGTAATCAATTGAGATTTAACATAGAAATGATATTTCTAGCATGATAAGAATTGAAGAGTTCAAGACTTGAATTGAGTGTGCTAGTCATGCACCACACTAGGTAAAGTTGATAAGAAAACCCATAAATTGGAAGTGGTTTGGCCCCTATAAGATTCAACAAGTATTTGATAATGATCAACTTACAAAATTGGATATCACGTTATATTGGAATGTGACTAGTGTATCTGAATTGGAAAGGTACCATACTAGAAAGGAATATGTAGCGAACTTAATTAAATTTGGGGAGATGCAAGTGAAGATCATAAAGAGTACAATGGGTTTTGAAGCATCTGAGGTCATGGACTCTTGTGGATGTTTGGGATAGAATGTCTCTAGGGTTATATGTATGTCTTTAGAGGAATTTGTAATAGTTTATACAGTTTCCCTCTTGTCACATTTGCTAACATGAATGCAATGAATATTTGATAAATGTCATAGTATTTTTAGAACACTGAAAACCTTGCAATGATTATTTATTTCTTGCATATAGACTTGTATATCATAACTCTGGATGGTTAAGTATGTTTTATGTTTGATTTCTATTCTCAGATGCATTTATGTTTAGATCATCCTTCGATCTTTCCATTCACTTTTCTCCCCTCTTGTAAACTGTGACTTTTTAACCCATTTGTATAGGCACCACTTCCAAGAAAAATGATTCAATCATGCTTCCAAACAAACAAAATCATTAACGAATAGTTTGAAGTTAATTTTCATATCTCTGCAATTCATGATCTAGTTATAAAAAACAAGGAAAATACTATATGTGAGCATTACCAACAAAAATACTTTGTGAATTATGTCCTTATATGATCATCTTGCATATCATGCAATGATGTTATTAGCAACTCTATAAGAAGTATATGTGCAATTAGCTAGTCTTTAATTGAATGATAGGTTTTGGGGTCCTAGATACAAATATAAAGGTATTTTATTGTTTTACCTTTCCACACCTTCAATCTCATTTAGAATCACCTCTAAGAATACCCTCCTGGGTTTAAGCCGAGCTCAAAGTGCAAGAGCACTTATCCACTATCAACCATTGGGCTTTAACCCTCCATAATTTATGGATGAACCTTGGTTTACATTCATGATGACAACCCCTACCCTTGATAGTTAAATCATGTTCTAGGATTTTGGAGCAGTGGTTTCAAAACCCAATAGAATGGCATCATTGCCAAGGAGATTTAATTTTGTTTGCATTCAAAAGAACCTGGTGATTTGAGAAACTTGCAGCCATAAATGGTTTGTAGCAGCATTATTGTTGCAGCAATCCTGGTCATAAAAGTTGCAAACTTGTCTCTTCAAATAATTTTGCTTGCATTCAAAAGAACCTGGTGATTTGAGAAACTTGCAGCCATTAATAGTTTGTAGCAGCATTATGGTTACAGCAATCCTGATCATAAAAGTTGAAAACATGTCTCTTCTTTTTGAAGAGTTGGGACGCTATTCAATCAACCCAGAAACTATGTTATTCGCAAAGTTGTTATGGATAGAAGAAGACAACTTGGATATTATTCTGCACATGAAGATCTTTCATTCCGTACAAAGAAAAGGCATGAAAAATAGAAATCCAAAGGTGCCGGTGAATATTCCAGGTCAAATAATCAAGACAAGGTAAGTACAATTGACAGAACCAATGCATTTGCAGATTTAAGGCATCGATATCAATATACTTTTGATGATAACTTACTTAGAACAGGAGCAAAAATGAATAGAAAAGAATATGATGTGCATAGAAATAATAGAATGATTGGTAGAGGGAGTAGAGATAGGTACAAGGATGCAAATATGAGAATTTTCAGCATGCTTGACCAAAATGTAGAAGCACATGTTGCTACCAACACCATGTTTCACCTACTAGTTCATAAGAGCATATACATGATATAGAGATTCTGGATGAAAATCAGAAGATGAATCCTAATGAGAGAGAGAGAGAGAGTCAATGAGGAGTTAGCTATATTGGGGAGAGAGAGAGAATCCTCAATGAGTTAGCTATATTGGACATTTCAAGACAAAAGAATCAAGAGTTAGCTATATTGGACATTTCAAGACAAAAGAATCAAGAGTTAGCTATATTGGACATTGCAGGACAAAAGAATCAAGAAATTAAAGTTGAGAATAAAACAATTGAGTAACAAAAACAAGTTCTAGCTCAAGCTAGAACAGCCCAGCAACAAAATTTAAATCAGCATCAACAACAACAAAATAGAAATCAACAACATGGGAACCATAACAATAATGAAGTTCCACAAAACCAGTGCCAAAATCAATTCAATTAGTAGCAAAATCACAAACCCTAGGCATCCAGTTTGAATAGGCTCAGGTTTCTTCCTTGCAAAAAGCCTTTGGGAGCTGAAAGATATAGACAGTTGGACTTATTGGAATCCCTAATTACCCCAACCTGGTTCCTAATGAAATAAGAGGAAAGTTTCCTAAATTTTAAGGTAATAATGCAATAACTGAGGAAGAACATCTAAGGTATTTCATCAATATCATAGATGAATATGAGATAGATAATGAGGATATGATGATGAAATTGTTTGTATATTCCTTGAAAGAAAGTACCAAAGAATGGTACAGAAGTCTCCTAGACAGCAGTGTTGTTTCTTGGTAGGAGTTCATGAATGTTTTCAAGTTACAATATGGGGATTCGATTGATCCCAAGTTTTCCATGCATGAACTTACCATAATCAAAAACGGCATCAATGAGACAGTCGTGGATTTCAACAACAAATTCATCACTACAATGAGAAAGCTACCACTACACCTCAAACCTAATGAATCAATGTGTCTTGTTCTTTACAGTGGTGCATTTGATTCAAATATTGGATATTGTTTGTGAGACAGGAGTCCACAAACACTTAATGAAGCCTATGCCACAACTATAAACATTGAGTGCAATATGAGGGCTTCTACTAAACATGTTAAAAGATCAAAAGTGAAAATCTCACAACCAGCTAAAGCTGCCCCAAGCAAGCCACTTTCCACTAAGGACAAATTGGACAAGTTGATGAGTATCATGAAGGATTTATCATATAAAGAAGCAAGAAATGATAAGGGGCTGCCACCTCAAAATGCAACAACTAATTTCAATGAAGGACAAAGGTTGCATAACACACCTTACAATACTGACTAGTCCAAGAGACGACAACAAAATAATAGACAAGCAACTCCTAAGTAGGCCAGTTTTAGACAGTAAGAAAAAGAAAGACCAAATCCACTCATAAGAGACAATGTGAACTTCCAAAAGCCTAATGTAAGTATTGTTTTCTCCCTCATGATCCATCATATTGTGCAGTTGCTCTTTCAATGAGTAGAGAATGAGAATTTCCAAATGAAGAAGATGGTGCTGAGCATGAGGATGAAATTTGCCAGCTAGATGTTTTTGAGCATGATCTGGAAGATGAGGAATATTACAATGATAGTTGTGATGTAGAACACCAAATACTTCAGTATGAGTGTAGTGCTGGACCTAATCAGTATGAGTTGTCGACTCGTGATTTTGAGCATTCGAGGGAACTCATGAAGCAGAGATATAAAAAAACAAAACCTTTTGATGAAGACATAAAGGTCCTCATTGATGCAGCAATAGTGCAAGCTCGAGTTGGATATCAACTACAAGGTAGACATGTATTGGCCCAAGGACAACCTACTGTTAAGGAAAGTAGAGTTGATACAAAGGCTGATAAGGAGCAACGAAGAGCAAATGTTGGAGTGGATGAGATGGGGATATTATTGAGGAAGAATCCCATGATATGGGATGGATGGAGGCAATATGAAAAGAGGAAGATTTTGGCAATAGGTTGATATAAATGCAAGATTGAGTAGATTGTCCAAACATGGCAGCATGGAGAGGATATCAAGAGTGAAGAAGTTGCAGTGAAGACATACCATGAGGAAGGCATGGAGAAAAAAGAAGAAAAGAATGAACAAGAGGATGCAAGTGTAGCAGTGATGATGGTAGAAGAGAATGAAGATGCAGTTGTAGAGGATGTGATTGTAGCGATGTAATGTGAAGACATTGCAAATGGTGAAGACAAGGATGACTTAGTGTTGCAGATTTTGGTGGTAGAAGAAAGAGTGGTTTGGTAAGCTTGTTGATGGAGGAAAGAAGATGAATGTTGTAGTGAAGGAAAAAGAGGTAATCTATGAACATTTTGATTTCATTTGTGATTATTCTTCCATAGTGAGAGTAGAAGAGGATGTTGTTGTAGAGGATAAAGTTGTAGTTGCAAAGTTGTGTATAGATGTTGCATGTTTGTGTGTAGAAATTGTAGAGGATGCTGCAAAGTAGAACTTGGTGGAGGTGGTCGGTTTGTGGTGGGTTAGATCCCTCAAAGGAGGAGAGGAGTGTACAAAAGAATTTGGAGGACGGTACATGGTGGAAGTAAGTCCATGAGAGGAGAGAAGAATGGAGTGTAGAGTTGTTGGAGGAGAGTGAAGCTTGTTCCAGTGAGATGTTGGAAGAAGAGGAAAAAGAAATCAGTTCATGTGCACTTTGGATAGTGATGGAGTTTGCTGCAAATTGCTTGCAATTCGAAAGGATGGTTCTACCATTCAACTCCTCTTTTGTGAGCCTATGCTCACAAACTCCCTACCTAGTGTGTCTGATGCAGGAGCATTTGGGTAGATTGGTGATCTGCATCACCAAAAATGTTTCGGTTTGAACTTGTTGTTTTCGGATTGGCAAATATGAGTGACATTTTGTCATTTCCAATTGACAAAATGTTTTATTTTAATTTCAATCTTCAGTTTGATTATTTTTACAATTAAATGATGTAGCTTGAAGATTAATGTATATATCGATGATAATAAAAATGAATGAAAAAGGAATATGGAGGTCGCTTGGCTTGAAAGCAATTTAAAAACTTTAATTCTCAATGCCCAAAAGATAAATGTGAGGGGTTGTGTAGAGGAGGCAAGAAGACACAACAAGAAAGATGAAGGGAGAGAGGTGCCACTCGTGAGTGAAGAACAAAACAGTTAAGCCACACAACCAAAGGAAATGGAATAGAGGAAGGCATGGAAGAGAATATAGAGGAGGCATCGTAGGCAAGAGGGGAAGGATGTGTCATCATAGATAATTTGGGATAAAATAAGAAAATGTAGGCCACACCATAATAAGAGGGATGAGTCGATGCCAGGAATGAAAAAGAAAACATAGAGTAAAGAATAAAGAAACAGAGAACAGAGGGGGCGCAACTAGAAAAGAGAAGGATGGATGAGGTTGAGCAGGGGCAAAAACATGGTGCGAGAAAGATAAGAAGAGGTGCACAAGAGTTTAGAAGGTGGGTAGAAAAAAAAAAGAGAAAGAATAATCTAAGTGGATGGAATGATGAGAAGGACAATAAGGTAGTATAGAAAGGGTTAAGCCTATTACAGAGTGTAGATACAAATAATCAAATGCCATGCATTTGTAGCTATAATGAGCGGGTATGCAATAGGGAGTAAAATTGCTTGGAGTGACATGGAAATTATAAACTAAGAAGATATAGGTGTAGAGATAGGGAGATAAACATTGAGGAGAACAGTTTGGAAAGGTCCAAGTGCAAAGTCGGAATGTATAAACAGAGGAGACCAATAAGATCAAATGGAATTGCAGATAATTGTATGACTATAATATTTTGATTTAAATAAATTGAGTTTCCTTCAATTTTTATTGCAAAACTTTAAATTTTTCAATTAACAAATGAAATTATCAAAAATCATTTGAATTAGCAATGAGATGTGTAATAAGTTACAAAGCTTGAAATTGAACTAGTGAGAAGGGGGAATATTGCCTGCGTCTTGTTGGAAATTGAATTGAATTGTATAGGTTGGAGAAAGGAGGGAGCAAGGCCTGTCTTGCACCACATTTCAAAAAGATTGCTCTCAAAAAGTCCTCCATAAGTCCAGAAAAAGGCCCCCTAAAGTGAAAATACATAGAGGGGGACTATTGTGTTGGTAGGCTAGTGGCCTATAGGTGGCACTTGGGCAAAGCCACCCACACAAGTAATGGCTAGGTGGAGCTTTAGTTGCATGCTCTTTATTGATTTTCTTAAATACGAGAAACAAATTTAATATGATTTTTTTCATTTTCAAGATGAGAGATGGAGCCCCAGGCACTTGCCACCCCCAATATAGGTGGGGCTAGGCCCAAGGCTCTTGCCACCCCTTAATAGGAGGCAAGGAGTTGTTGGGTAGCTTCCCATACGCCCTACACATGACAAGATCATACCACAAAGGAGGTAACTCCTACTAAATAAAGCACTCAATGCTTAAATGTTTTTTCCAAATAAAAAATATAATTGTAAATCATTTTTTTCACCTAGTGTACAATATTGCACAAAAGGCCATATAGCTTCACAGAGCCAACAAAATGGTTTTTTGTAACCTACTCCAAATCAACTAAAATTTATATTGATCTATAGGTTTTTGGCTGATTTAGATGCAACGATGAGGTCCTTTTTATACCAAATGCTCCAAAAACCAAGTTTCCTATGAAAAACAAATTCAAGCCCTACAAGTAAATCTATATTATTGACTCTATGGTATCCTATAGGAATGAAACAAAAGCCTATCCTAACTAATTTGACCCAAGTGCAATGGAACAATTAATTTCTTCCTCAAAGGTCTTCTATAATGAGCAATCTTAAGAAATCCAATTTGCAAGACTATAAACCCTAGGGGAAAGAAAGCTCAAACAATATCCTAGATTGAATTATTTTGTACCTATGCTGCCCTTCTCTAATGCCATGTTAGGTTTAATATAGATAATGACATTGAATCTCCCTTAGATCAAAACAACAAGATGACACTAATCCATTATGCAAGCAAAATTAGACTAACAACAATTCAATATCTACATTGAAGAATATGTAAAACAAGGAAATAGACTACAATATAACTTAATATAAGGTGCAATATTATATAATACACCAACACATACAAAACAACACTTAAAAATGAACAAGAATATAGAAGAAAGAATGAGACAACTACAAATGAGAGATAACACCAATATACCTTATTAAAACATTTCAAGAAAAAACCTAGCCTCCAAAGCATTGAACCAATGTATTGTGAGCAACAATATCAATTGCAATTTACACTCTCAAGCTTAGAGCTTTGCAAGAGATTGACACTCTCCAAACTAGAAGAATAATGCATAAAATATGAATACAACCTCAATCCCAAGTCTACAACATATAGGTCAAGTAGGTCCAAGAAACCACAAATGGATTGCCAAAACATGTACAAGAGGTCCACATTCAACACATGTCCCCCCACTCCAAAAGTAATTCCTCCCAAGTGCTCCACCATGAGGCAATAATCACACTTACACACCTCTTAAAAAACCTATTATTAGTTGGTCAGAGATGCTCCACATAATCCACTAAGTAACCTCCCCAAATCAATGACTCTTAGAAATGTCATAAGACTAACAACATGGAGCAAAGAGTTCCAACTATGGGATGCTCATTATTCCACCCAATCGGGTCAATTATTTATCATATTGTAAATATTAAATGATTAGCCTAGACTTAGGATTTGCAAGGTATACAAAATGCCTAGTCCCCTAATCCCAAAACTTCCAAATTAAATTAGGTTGTGGTGGTAATGTTGCCTCGTTACTCTCCTAAAGTTGTAACATCCATAAAGAATGATCATCATTATAAACATTCAACCTCTTATAAGTTATTTTAAGTGTATCTGAATCATCAATACTTTCTCAAAAGAATATATATACATGAATTAATTGGCTTCTTCCCTTATCAAAGAAAAGACCACCCCACATTAAAGAATCAACTCTTTTGAGAATAAAATTACTTGTACTTAATCATACAAAACATATTCTTCTTTCCCACAATGTTTTTTCCATCCTCATATACTTTTACTAAAATCCATTATATTGTGGTTCAACTTGTCTTATGTAATTTTTTATTAAAAATGATTGTAATTGAGAAAATATGAATAATAATTTTTATTAAAGTTGAATGTCAAGTATATAATTTACATAGCATATAAAAATGGAGGGTTGATAAATTAGCAAGATTTAATTTAGTATATACTCTAAATATTAATCAAGGTACACAATATCTAAGAACAAATGAAAAGTAATATCCTTTTTAGAACTTTATAAAATGTCTGAATGAAACCTTAAACAATGTTCTCTCTTTCCCTTTATTCGACATGAAAAGATATTAAAAGTAAATTACTAAATTGTGCTTCTTATGGTTAATACTTATTTTATCAATGTTGGGTATCTTTAAAAATAAGCATCACTATTGATAAATTATAGCACCTTCAATGTTGTTTCTTTGTTATAGATTCATCAAAAATCTCTTACCCATGAATTTCTAAAAAAGTAGTAATGCTCTATCAAATGATTGAAATGCCCAAATATTTGGGTAGCCTTATTGACCAAGCAGTACACAAAATGGCTCTACCAAAAAACTATATATGTGCAATGCTTGGCCAATTAGGAAATCCAATTCAAGCTGATGTGGAAATCAAGTTGAAAGTGCATTCCAACATCAACTAAATTCTTCAAGTAATTTGACTGAAAAGCAATGCATTGCATTTGAAACAATCATGAGACATTTTGAATTGTTTTTAATGATGAACCTCTTAAGATGACCATCAAAACAACCACTAGAACAAAGAAATCTTATCTAATTAATTGTATCAAGCATGCAATGGATGATAAGTCGATCAATGGAAAAGGCCCCCTGTTGCTATTTGCACCAACACAAGTTGCTACTTTCAACATAAATACCACTACAATTCATGCATCCTTGAAAATTCCTATTAAGATTATGTGACGTTGGGTGGTTAATCATTGGATGCACTACAAGAAGAGATCAAGCATATATGATATATTCTCTCATTGTTAAAATGAGATTTTAGGCCTCATGTTGCTTGTTGATATCAACAGGTTCTTGAAACAATTGTTTCCATCACATGGTACAATAGATTTTCATGGAAGATCAATTATCCTTGTTAGTGATCTCACTTAGTTACCTCTTGTATGGGACATACCATTACATATAGGCATCTCCCATTTTACCATTATGCGTAATAACAATTCCTTGGTATACATGATTTTTGTAACCATATATAATTTTCTTTTAAAAATTTATGTACTTTATATGTTTGTAGGCAACAACTATGGTAAAATGTTGTGAACTACATTCTAGATAGTTGTGATCTTGGATGTTGTAATTTTGCATCAACAAAGGCATGATCTAAAACAAGTTAGATTTAGAGAAAATGTTAACCTATGTTCCACCAAGTTTCCAAGACAAGAACAATAGAAAATGAGGGACATGTTAGAACAATAAGGGATGACAATTAAAAATTGGAAAAAAATTAAAAAAATTAAATATTCATATGATAGATTAGCATTTCACATATTCACTATATAAACAAATTGACACGACATAGACAATATAATTTAACTAACTGTTACATTAGATAAAGCATACTAATTATTTAAACTTTACCTATTAAAATAAGGAAATCAATTTATTATAAAATATATATAAGAGAATTGCATCAATAATAATAGGAACAAAATATTTTTTTAGATTTTTTTAAGAAGCAATAAATAGCAAGAAGTTATGAAAACAAAATTATTATAAAATAAATTGAAATAATTTGTTGGAGTTGACAAGCCTTGGGGAGGAAGAAATAATGTACTCCACTTAGGTAATGCAAAAATATTGCTACCTCAAGAGGAGGTTCTCCCTTGAGTCAGCGAAGTAGGTTTTTATAAATGAACAACCAAACAAAATGTCCATTGACATGCAAGCTTTTCTCTACAATTTATGTCTCGCACTAGTTTTTTTTGACTAAAGATTGTGAGATTGAATCGCATAAAAAATGATTCATGAATTGCAATGGCTTGACAGAGGGAAAACAAAACCAAGAGAGAGGGAGGCAGCTATCTAATCTATATGAAGACATTCACCATATTCACGTTTCTTTCTTTTTTCAACTTTCCTAGGTGGGGAGAGCCTGTCATCCCTGTTGCTTCCTGCCGTTTTTGCACACATTTCCTATGAAATGTCAAGTTTAGGGAATGATCCGAGGATGTCTCTAAGGCGTCCCAGCATACTTGGGACGTCGCCAGTACATGGACAAAGTCCAATGCCCATGTCCTTGGGGAAAATAGATGTTAACATACATTAGGAATGCTAGTACTACATATAAAGATAAAGAAAATTATAATGGGCCAAACAAATGTTTTAGCGTGTTGAGGAGCATCGAAGATTTTATGTATCTATGTATTTATAGATTACAAATAATATGGTCATCTTTCACAATAAGAGAATGTTATATTCACTGAACATAATATATATATTTGATATATAAAACAACAAGATGTTAATGATGATCATTTAGACAAAGCATTTCTATTATGTGTTAGCCAACACATAATGTTGGTATGCAATTTATAGATGGATTTTGGCTTAGTTAATGGATCACTTTGTATGAATATGATCTATCATAAGGTATTATGCCATTATATGTGATCATGAAATTTGATAATTATGTGGGTGTGCTGTGAGACATTTATAACCCAAGGTTTGTCCTTATTTTGCCCAGTAAAAAAAATAGACACAAATCACCATCAAAATGACATAGGCTTAACCACACACAAGTTGTAAGGGCTAACATTGGAAAGGGCCACTATAAATATTGATGATGTAGAGAGAGCTAGTGCAGTGTCTTTTTTTCATTAATTATCCTATGTGAGCCCTATCCTTATTTTCTCAATAAAGATATAAAAATATTATTAATAAAGGGCCATGATTTGGGAAAATAGAAGCAACCAATAAAATAATAATAGCCTCCAAGACACTTAGCATGTTCATCATGACAAATTCCTTGAAAGCTCATTAATGATGAATTACAAGTTAGCATTTATGACAAAGTGGAGTTTATTTTGAGGAGAGAATATTGTCAATTTATTTAATTGTTATTTTGAAGAGAGAAAATGGAGCGTTGGAATGTGTGCTTGCTAGTGCTATTTATTAAGAAGATTGTTGGACTTTGAGAGATCTGTCATTTTTCATATAATTTTTGTCTTAGCTCGAGTCTTGTGTGGGGCGAAAATCCTTGGATTTGGAGATTGAAGGTTGAAACCTCCAAAGGACAATGTCATTCAAAGGTTGTATTTGTGTTAAAAAGCTTTTGTTTTATTTTCTAGCAAGTATATGTATTTGGAATAGCAACACATTGTAATAGTAGGTTTGATTCATATTTATATGTTGTCTATTTGATAATATTCTAACATATTCGAATATGTTTTTGGTTCTAGCATATATGTTTTTTTCATGCAATCTGTTGCTGCATCTATTGTTGTTTATTTGAACAAATATATGTAAATCATTATTCATCCATCGTATTCTCTCACCTCGCCCTCATGGGATCTTGGTGATTAGAAAGTGTTGAATATTAATATTCACTCACTGTATGCTCTCACCTTGAACTCATGTGACCTTGGTGATCAAAATGTAAATATTTTTTATTAAAATTTATTAAGGTCATATAGTTGTTTTAATATTCTCTACTATCACTTGAGTTAAATATGTCGTAACATTATGAATATCACCACCATTTTCATTTGAATGGTACTCTAAACAACAAGAATAATGATGAGGATCAGTTGTGGTCCTTGTCTCTAATTTGACCCTTAAGAGAATATCTAATATATGGTTAACCACCATATTCTCTCACCTCGCCCTCATGGGATCTTGGTGATTAGAAAGTGTTGAATAATCACATTCACTCAATGTATGCTCTCACCTTGAACTCATGTGACCTTAGTGATCAAAATGTAAATAATTTTTACTAAAATTTATTAAGGTCATTATAGTTGTTTTAATATTCTCTACTATCTCCCGGGTTAAATATGTCGTAACATTATGAATATCACTGCCATTTTCATTTGAATGGTACTCTAAACAACAAGTATAATGAATGGTACTCTAAACGACAAGAATAATGATGAGGATCAGTTGTGGTCCTTGTATCTAATTTGACCCTTAAGAGAATATCTAATATATGGTTAATTTGCTTGTAATTGATTGTGATAAATCAACATAGTGTTGGTAAAGTTGGTGGTTTTCATACTTGCAACAAAATTTCTCTTTCAATGTATACATGTAATCATAATTGTGTAACAAGTATTTTTATTATGATGTTATGTTCACACATCTAACTATAATGTGATTTCTTAATATCATCTCCTATAGGGTTTGGCCATGACATTCATGTATTTTCATGTTATAATTTATGTTTTTCTTATTATTTGAATGTCTTGGTCATCATTTACGTATCCAATGTTTGTATTGTACACAACATATTCTAATTGTATAAAAGTGGGATGCATCTAGCAATGTGTATAACATAGAAAATAAACAAGCTATGATTTCTTTTAATTTATTAGAATAATATATTTTTAATCTTCAATGTTAATACCTTATGATACCTTCAAAGTTGTTTATTTCTTATAAAATCATCCAAAATCTCTTAAATTGTGACGCATGAAATTTCAAAAAAATAGTAACAACTAAAGGTGATATCAAATGGTCAATATGCACAAATATTTATAGTCTTGTTGGCCAAGCACTACTATAAATATTTGTGCTTATTGACCATTTGATAACATCTTTAAATGTTGTTACTAATTATATAAGATGTATTGACAATTGAATGACAACTTTCAATTATAAGGTCGTAAAAAAAATTCTTGAAAAATAGAGACAACCATCAAATTTAGGCCCTAAACAAATCTCAACCATTAAATAAGAACAACTTTCACTTTAGACATTTATTTTAATCTAAAAAACAATCAATTCAAGTTGCAATCTTTTAAAGATTGCATTGTC
>VDFB02253103.1:335345-370742 GCA_007258455.2 Sequoia sempervirens | reverse complement strand
CATTGTTTTACTCATGATTGTTAGATGATTGAATATCATTTTGTGGGTGTTGGTTCATTTGCTGCTTTTGCTTAGGGCTCCCCTTATTGAAAAATTTGGGAATTTTTGAGAGTGTGGGTTTTTTGCTTGTTGGTCGCCCATTCTAGGAAGCCCTACTTGTGGCTGAAGGTGTCTCGTGTTCCATTCTAGTTCATTTTGGGCTTGTTGGTGGTAGCTTGCTACTTGTTTTGGTCGCCTAGCTGATAAGAATCATTTGCAAGTGATTTGGCTTCATTCAAATGAGTATTGGAGGAGTTATGTAGTTTCTAAGGTTGTTTATTTGAGCTTCAGACCCGTTGTTTATGCATATTTGACTTATTGCAGTCTCTAGTTTGTCCTTCTACTGATCTCAAATGGACTTATCTTGAGGTATACTTATTCTATTGTGTTTGGGTGTTCACATACATTCTACCATCTTGGAAGGGTGTTTACTTCTAATTTATGTCATTTATCTCTCATGGTAGCAGTATGTAATGATCTAATTTGTTTATGTTGAGCTCATTTCAACACCATTGTTAGCACCGTTGGTGAACTCTCTTGTCTATGCTTATTATTGACCCCACCGAACTAGTGGTTGCTCCCACTGAAAGGTGGTTGATCCTTTGATTATTGTACTTCATTCCCATTGAACAAGTGGTCGAGTTTTCCTTTCATTTCTTGTAGCCCGTTGAAAAGTGGAAGTGGTTGGCTATGCTTCCACGTGCTTTGCTTTAGTTTACTTTCGTGTATCCCACTAAATTATGGAAGTGGGTGGATTTTCTACCAAGTGCTTTACTTTCCCTATTGGTTGGCTTATCGCTAATAACTTTACTTGTTTACTTCCAACATTATTATTACATTTATATTTCCTTACACTATATGCTCTCACCTTGCCCACTCTAGGATCTGACTGATCAAAAAGTGAAGGGTTGCTTCTAGTTGTTTATCATTTTATTGTAGGATAATGCTAACAGGTGCAAGTTGTGACATTTTTGGAAAAAATAAGGGTGGGATTTTACATTCAACTATAAAATTAGAAGGGTATTGTTCGGGTAAAAATCATTATCTACTTACTTTCCTAAAGATGAATGTGGGGAATTCATTATCCAAATTTTTAGTTGAAAAATCATTCTTTTGATGGTTTAAAATAATTTTCAAAAAGAGGTCTACCATGAGTTTTGAGTGCAATTTTAGAGTTGCTTGAATTTTAATTTATGGGGTTGCTATATCTATCTCTTATTTTTGGTTTCTTTAGGTAGTTATCTTGCATCAGATGGTATCAGAGCAAAGAGATATCGAGAGTGCATAGTATGCACTGAGACTTTCAAGTGAAGAGTGGTGAAGAGTGAAGCAATGAATCCATGAGAGAGAGTTGTGAGAAAGTTTGTTTGTTGTAGGTATGAAAGAGGGTTTGTGACTACTATCCTGAAGTAGAGATAAAGCTAGGTAGAAGGTGTAGAGTTTCTCTACTGAGAGAGATTAGGTAGATGAAGCATCTTCTAGAGTCTTTGTTAGGTAGAGGGTAGTGTGTTGTGAGAAATTTTGTTGTAGAGGGTTGATTCCTTGAAGAGAGAGAGATTGTTGCAAGGAGTACTTGTAACTATAGAGGGACTTGTGAGTCTCTGAAGAATTCTTCGAAGAAGAGGATAAGATGGGTCATGAGAAGGATTGTGAGCATTTTACCTATGGAAGAGTGGAAAGAAACGATGTTTACAAAATGTCTTATTAGAGAATTAAAGAAGATTGAGGCTAGATTTGACATGATAGAGATGGAGCAAAGAAGAGAACTTGAGGAGGCTAAAAGAAAATGTGAAATGGGTAAAAGGAAATGTGGAAAGAAGAATATCCTCTTGAAAGAGGATAGTGAAGAGAAGGAGGAAAAGCAGATGTTTGGGAAAGAGGACAGTGAAAAGAAGAATGAGAAAGTGCAGTGTTGCAGCCCTATGATGGAAAGGGCAGGGAGACAAAGACATGTGGGAGCAACCCACACAGTTTTAGTTGAAAGAAAGGAAGAAAAAAAGAAAGGCATAAAGAAAGAATGGAGGAATAAAGAGGATAAAATGGTCACTATCGACCATAAAATTAATAGTAATTTTGATGATTGTGTTTTATATAAAGATTTTTTGTTAGTAGGATTGAGTAAAGACAAAGAAAGTGGTGAAAATAAGAAGGATACATCATCAACAAAAGAGGTATCATTTAAATATGTTAATGGATATTTACATGCAAGAGAAGTAAATGATATTATAGAAGAGGATGTAGTAGAATTTCATGCATATGGTGCTAAAGAAGAAGAAAAGAACAAGATTGCAACAAACAATGAAGAAGAAAAAGTTGGGGTAGCGGTAGAGAAGTAGGAAAACACACAGGATAATATTGTTGTAGTGAGTAACAATGAAGTTACATAGATAAAAAGAAGTGAAATTGTAGCAAAGCTTGGTCCATTAAAGGACATGGAAACACTAAAAGGTTTGAGGGAACAATTTGAAGAAGAAAACACAAAAAGGAAGACAAATGAGAAAATTGAAGGAGCAACAACAAATGAAGAAGAAGATAACTCACTAATCCAAATTGTAGCAATTGAAAAGGAGTGGATAGCATTGATAGCAAGTAATATAGTTGACAAAGAGGTAAAGTTACATTTTTCAGAGTTCTTTGGTGATAAAAATGAAATTGATTCACATGAGAATAACATGGTTAATATGAATGGATATGAGAATACTAAAATGGATGTTACACTAGTAGGGAAAGAGGAGAAAATAAGGGTACTTGATGATTTTGAAAAATTTATTGATGTTGATGTTGAGGCTAATTTGTACTTTGATGAAATGGTGAAACAAAGTGATATGGGAGAGATGGTTAGGTTTAGAAATAGTAGGTTAAAGGTTGAAGTATAGAGAGGTATGATGATTTTTTTTGACATATAAGAAGAAAAGGATGGATGAGAAACAATTGAGAAGGATGTGTAGATGGGATTCATTGATTACCTTGAATTTGTTAGTGTTGATTTGTATGCAAGTGTTGAGGATGATAAAGTGGAATGGGAATACAAAACATGGTGCAACCAAGTGAGCTTCATGATAGGAAGAAAGAGAGGAAGGATGAAAGATGGAAGAGAGGAAATTTTAGAGTAGGGCTGAGACAAATAAAAATCAAGAAGACAATGCAAAAAGATGGATGAAGAGAAAAAAATGACTTTCAAATGTTCATGAGTTCCAACTCATGGAACATTTCACTTACCCCGGGTGTTTGATGCAGGAGCATCTAGGTGCACGAGCAATCCTGCACATCAAAAATATTTAATTTTTGTTCCTTTGTTTTTATTTTTGTTTTGGCTTATTTGTTGTGCCTTGCAAGGATGAATTTATTTTATTTCAGATTCCTCAAAATTGAGGTCATCTAGGTTGAATTTGAATTTAATTTAAATTGGGAATGGAGGTGTTGGAAATTGAAATTCATTAAATTTTGGGAGTTGCATGGAGCCCCACACTTAGGATAGAGGAGGCCATTTTTGACATTTGAAACTCCTCTTGTAAATTGAATTCAACATTTAAATGTTCAACCAAGAGGAATCTAGGCACCTAAATGTGGAGAAGTAGCATGATGGAGTCCAATTTAGCAAATAATTTTAAATTTCCTACCAAGTAATGAATGGGGAGTTGTTGGATAATCTTGGAGGCCCATAGGAAGAATGAAAAGAGGTAGTAATGTTGCAAGCATGCCTTGAAAAAGCCACACCCACTAGAGAGGAGGGGTCATGTAGAAGGAAATAGAGGAAAATGTTGGAAAAACGAAGAAGTTTGACTATCTCTATAGTTTTGTGTTGTCATTGATGTCACCATGTTTTGACTGCAAGCTTAAGACAGTGCTTGATCCAGTATTTTGGTCTGGTATCTGAATCGGTATTCAAGTCGCACTCTTTGGTATTCTTGTTCACATTCCTCCATAGTTGGTAGTTAATGCTTGGAGTTTTGAGAAATAATTTATGATTGTTGAAGGCATGCATTTTTAGGATACTACGTGCTCAAGTGCTCATACAATGTAGTTGCATCCAACAGAATGTTTGTTGCTTTTTGCATTAAAGTCTATTCCTGGCCGACTTGTTGGAGTAATTGTGATACAATGAATTAATTTTGCTATGCAAATATATGTGCAACCTATTTTAGGTCTATGCCAATATAATGAAGCATGCTGGATGTTTGAATTACTTTCTTGAAAATATTTTGTGAATGATTGAAGTCGACAGCTAGTATTTTTGGTAAATATGAAGTGCATCTAATTAGGCCGACCTAATTGATGCTTGCGGAAAATATTAGGTATATAAATGAATATGCTGGACAATTTTAGCAGAGTGTTAGAGACAGAGAGAAATAGAAGTGTATATTCACAATCAATGAGGCAATTGTGAATAAAATTTGGAAGTGAGTGAAAAGGATGAAGTGTGTTAAATCAGTCTATTGAGCATCACCAGAATTGTATCAACACTTGTTAGGTGCATTATTCTCAGTTCGTTTTGGCTGTAAAGCCCAATTTTGTTGTGTCAATCTTTTGTAGGCAGTGAGCCTCTTTTGTAAGTAGTGAGCTTTTGTATCTGGACAATGAGTCCTTTCAGGGTAGTGAGCCCTCGGTAGTGAGCCTTTTATGTTTCAGTTTGAAAATACTTTATATTGTGAGTTAATCCTCACCGTGGTTTTTCCCTCCTTGGTTTTTCCATGTAAAAATATGGTGTTTATTGTGTTAAATTACTTTATGTTATTTATGTTTCATGCTCATACTTAATAACAGTTAGTGTGGTTGTGGAATTAATATGTGTTGGAGTTTTTAAGGTTTGAATTTTGGGACAACTGATTCACCCCCCCTCTCAGTTGTCCTACATCTTTTAACAAAAAATACAAGTTTATGTAAATGAATTGTTGGTGAAGTCAAGAGGAGTTACACATGGTTTTTTTGTTGTTATAGCTTATTGGAGGTGTCTTTCCACATATTCTTGAAGGTCAGAGGCAACATACATGCATGTAGATTATTTCTTGTTCATTGTTTATCTCATTAAACTATTGTTGCAAGCTCTTGGGAAATTTAATTAATAAAATCAACAAGTTATTTCTGAATTCCTATTATTTCTTGTGCTAGAGAACTTTGGAATTTTCTCTATATGGTTTCAATTCATAATTTCTTAGTTGAGTGATTTGGGTGTTGTTGCGATTGTTTGATGTTGCCTCAAGCTAGTTATTGAATGTTTGGATTTATGGGTTTTTTGAGTTTTCAACTATAAAAATAGAAGGGTATTGTTGGGGTAAAAATCATGATCTATTTACTTTCCTAAAAATGAATGTTGGGAATTTCATTATCCAAGTTTTCATTTGAAAAGGAATTCTTTTGATGGATCAAAATAATTTTCAAAAAGAGGTCTACGATGTGTGTTGAGTGCAGTTTCAAAGTTTTTTAAATTTTAATTTATGGGGCTGCTATATCTATCTCTTATTTTTGGTGTCTTGAGGTACTTATCTTGCATCACAACCCAACAATTTAATTGACAAGTATTTACTATCATGATATTTTATAGGACATCATCTTTACTTGAATTTGTTTGAAAGTTGAACATACATTGTTCATTCACCAATAACTAATGGCCCTTCAACACCAAGAAACCTTATACATATTTTGATTTTAAACCTCAATAGGATAAGTTTTTCTACTATCTTTCTAGAAACAAGATTATCAATGCTTACTATCAACGATTAATTTACAACACTTACCATCATATTTATAAATAATAATTTTTTCCTGTGTGCTATTATTTTTTCATTTGTTGGTTTCATCAATACTATATTCATTGTGAGAGGCTTTGCCACACTAGCTCTTTGCATAATCGGTTGATGCATGATTCTCCATGTTAGTTTGTGCAACATTATTGACATCCTTAATTCTATTTACAATAATATTTTTTTGTGTGTGGAGAGTCAAATGATTGATATCCCACATCTCCATGTAGCTAAAGCATGTTCTAGAGAAAACTCTACCTCATCTATGTCCATTTCTTGAAAATATCCTCTTCCTCTTTGTACATTCTCTTGACCATGCAATGTGCTCACTTGTCATATACATGGCCTTATTATTTATTTATTGCACATTGTGCCTTCTCTTTCACACAAAAATTTCCTTTTTCCTTACACTAGTATTTTATTCCTTCTAGACAATATTTATTCTACTTTAAACACACTTTAATAGGTTTCCTCCAAAAAAATTAGATTTATCATACATAGTTCATCTTGAATAGAAACATGCAACAACCCATTCACATACCTATTGAATGCACAAGACAACTAAGAGGGGGGGTGAATTAGTTGTAGCTTAAAACTTCAAAACCCTCACAAACATTCAAATCCACATTAATTCAATTAACCCTTAATTTGTTAGAATGATTTATCATAAAAGTAGATAGAAAAAATGAAACCAAAGAAATACTATGCACAAAGAAACACCAGATTTATGTGGAAAACCCAAGAAGGGAAAACCATAGTGACGATTAGCTCACAATATAAAGTAATATCAACACTGATTACAAAGGGCTCATTGCTGGAGGGCTCATTCCCCCCAAAAAATAAAGGCTCACTACTAGAATAGAAAAAAAAAGTAGAGAAGAATGTTATAGTGAGAAATCCATTTCAATGCAATAGAAAAGTCCACCACAGCATCACCAATACCTTTGCAATCTTACTAAAGACTATAGACACCTTTTGCTCACTGCATCCAGTAATCTAACACATGAAAGCTCACATTGCACTTCACAAATTCATAACTCACAACTTTGAAATTCACATCATTTGCATCACACACATCTATCTTGTCATCCCTCAAAAACTCAACACATATTTATACCATCTTCAACCTTGAAAACATTCTCCAAGGTCGGCTATGCACCTCAATTGTGCAAATTCAAATTAGGTTAGCATAAAAAAAATTCCTGCAGCGGAAAGGAATGAAGGAAGACCACAAAACATGTTAACTCAAACTTAAATCCACTCATACATGACACACCATGCTTCCACAAACACCAAAGCAACTTTGCAATTAGTGTAAGCAACCAAGGTCAGCTGAACCTATGTAAACACCATTAAATAATTAAGTACATGTTTCCTTTGATCCAAAGATAACTTATGGACAACTAATTTCACTTGAACATAATGTGGAATATTCCACAAACATTCTAAAATATAACAAATTCCTTTGTAACAACTTTCACCTGAAGAATGTACACACCTAGTATGCTCAAATAATTCTGCCATACACTGCAACTCAAGAAACTGACTTTCGAAGCACCAAACCTCAAACAACTTCAATTGAAGAAAGATACAAAAACTATTAGCACCCTTCCATATCCACAAGACCTGAAACCACTCTCAAAGAAATGCAGAGAAAAACCATTTTTCCTAGACACTTCTATAATACATAGTTTCCTCTTTTTATTCAAATTTTCTCAAAAGCACTTGGAAACCAAGCACTAGAGACACATCATCAACATCTCCAACATTTCCTCATCACCACCAAGCCAAATGCAACATAGAAACTCAACCATACATCCATAGAAAAAAGAAAAACTAGAGGTTGACACCAGTAGCTTACTGATGACAACATAATGCAACTAATCAAACCATCATCAAAAACAACATCATCTCAATACCAACTATTCACACTCTTGCAACAACTCACACTTGCAAAAATATCCTTCTCATATAGTTGACAACAATGACAACACTAAATCTTGTTGACATCAATGACAACACTAACTACATATACCTACAATAATCCCCCCTTTGTCATTGATGGTAACACATAATGTGAAAAACCATCAATGACAAACACAACTTCGATTCTCAATATTCTGCTCCATATCAACTCATTATCTCTTTTCTCCCTTTTTCACATGACTCATTCTCCCCCATTCACAGATAGCTTTCTTTTTTATGTGTCATTCTCCCTCTTTGACATCAATGGCAAAGGGTGACAGATTTGCATCTCTCCCATTGATATCAAACAACCTTGTACTATTCTACAAATTCCTTTCCTTTACTATTCTGCATACTCCCCCTTAGGAGCACACACCATACTGTATCAATCAGTAACCACTACACAATGACAATATTCACTCATCCTAATTGCAACAACCAATAATGCCACTATGTACTCCCCTTGAGAGGTATCCACTGACATCAATCCAGACCAAAGAATGAATCTTGAGATCCACTAGACTAATGCATCTCCTTATGTATCTAGTTCAAAGGAGGGGAAATAATCCCCAATTTTTCTTGGAGATACTCAAAAGTATCCTTAGGAAGAGCCTTAGTAAATATATTAGCAACCTAATATTTTGTAGGCACATATTCAAGCTTCACTTCATTCTCTACAACCTTCTCTCTCAAAAAGTGATACCAGACTAAGATATGCTTTTTCCTTGAATGCATTACCAGATTCTTTGAAATATTGATAGCACTTGTATTATCACATAAGATATAAATTGGTTCATCATACACCACTCTGATATCCTTCAATATTTTCCTCACCCACAACACTTGCATGCAACAAGATGTTGCAATATATTCTACCTTTGTAGTAGATAAAGACACTGAATCTTGTTTCTTGCTTAGCCATGACACCAATTTGCAGCCAAGAAAGAGTGCATCACCACTTGTACTTTTCCTATCAACTATACAACCAGCCCAATCTACATTTTTGTAAGCACTTAGAGTAAAGTTAGTATCTTTTGGATACCACAAGCTTTGATATAGAGTGCCCTTCAAATATTTGAATATCCTCTTCACTGCTGCAACATGTGACTCTCTAGGATCTTCTTGAAATATAGCCACAAGACAAATTGCATGCATGATATCTAGTCTAGTAATAGTTAGATATAGAAGTCCTCCAATCATTGATCTATACTTGCTATGATCAACCTTAGGAGATTCATCATTCTTTCTCAGCTTGCAACTAGTAACCATAGGAGTATATACCAGTTTAGAATCTTCCATTCCAAACTTCTTCAACATTTCTTTGAAATATTTTGATTGTGAAATGAAAATACGTTTATCTTTCTGAATTATTTGTAGCCCAAGGAAGAAATTCATCTCCCCAAACATTAAAATTTTAAATTATTTCCGCATCTCTTATGCAAATTTCTTACACATAGCTTCATTTCCTCTAAAAATTATGTCATCAACATACACAACCGCAATTAAGACTTTATCTTTTTTAACTTTGAAGTAGATATTGCTATCTACAATACCTTTATTGAATCCTTTTTGTAGCAAGTACCTATCCAACCTTGCATACCAACCTCTAGGAGCTTGCTTCAATCCATAGAATTCCTTCTTCAATCTGCAAACCATATCTGATTTATCTGATAACTGAAATCCTTCTGGTTGTTCTATATATACTTCTTCCAATTCTCCATTCAAGAAAGGTGACTTCACATCCATTTGATATACTTTGAAATCCTTGTTTGTTGCAAAATCCAAAAAAATCCTAATATTTCCCATTCTTGCCACTAGAGTAAATGTATCCTCAAAGTCTACTCCTTCCACTTGTGAGTAGCCTTTACACACAAGCCTTTCCTTGTTTCTTACTACTTCTCCATTCTCATTCATTTTGTTGTTGAATACCCACTTAGTTCCAATAAAATTCTTGTTTGATGTTCTTGGGACAAGTTCCCAAGTTTGATTATGCTCAACTTGCTTGATAGTTCTTCTTCCATAGCCTTGATCCAATACTCATCCTTGCAAGCTTCTTGTTGGTGTAATTAACTATTTAATTACATCTTCATAAGTTTACTTAGGCAATCTTTAATTCCTAAGTTATAGGATCTCATCTTTATCTTATCGAGCTATCTTTTTGCTCAAGATAAGATTTGGTTGTTGCATGCTTGCCTTTTATAAGCAAGCCTCATCTTGTACATTTGTATCAATTAATCGCGAATCAATCTTGCATATTGATAGCAAGCATTCTTGCCATTATTTCTCTCTTGTGGAAGTATTTTAGTCTAGCAACAGATTTCTGGAAATCTAACATGGTATCAGAGCTTCCGGGGTTGTGGACTCCTTCCCGGATCCGAGGGGTTTCATTGTGGCTTGAAATTTTGCCGGGTGCAGATTAGTTTCAAGAACCCTCACCTGAGATCAGAGTTCCGCAGATTAATTTGATCAGAATCGCCTATATTGGATAAAGTTGTTTTTGAAGCAAAAATTTTTCACTGAATAACCCCTACGGCACGATTTTTTACATTTTTCGCAAAAAAAATATTTTGAAAAATATTTCTGCGGATTGTATTTAAAATTTCGGGGCGAAATTTTATTTGTATTGGGATAAATTTATATTTTGGGGCAAATTTTTTTTATTTTCGGTCAAATATTATTGGGCAATATTTTGTAGTTGGGATCTTCAATCGTCGGATCCTCCTGTAGAATATTTGCTTTCATCGACCATCAAATCTATGGTCATTTTCATGTCATGATTTGTTGTCAGCGTAGGCAGACCTATCAAATCAGTAATTGTTGGTACCGTTTGCTAGCCACTGCCAGGCCGTCTTTTGCCTGACATTTTCTATCGGCGGGTACCACCGGCGCTCATCGGTAGTCATCAACAGAGGCGTGAAGGTCTTCATTTATGGTCGCTACCAATGTACTGTCCGTCATTTATTTGGTTAGCGTACCTTACCTTCATTCATCGGTGATTTCCATCAACTTTCATTGGCATCGGTGGGATCTAAAGTCACATCAGATCATCCGGCATATGCCCCTGTCCATCGGCGCTGTCTCGTCACAGAAGGTACATGACAAGCATGGTACAAATCTTTGAGTCACAGATTTTACATATATAAAGGTTTTTGTTTTATAAATTTCAAAAAGCCAACATAAAAGTCTGTGATATCGGCCGACTGGTCCATAGCCGACCACACATTTGTAAGGCCGATGGCTTATTGATTGGTTTATGTTTTTATTTAAAACCTTTTGTAAAGTCTTATGCCCACCAGTGTTTAGGCCGACCTTTGTATTTGGTGTTCTTTATTTTGCTTTGCTTGGTGGTATGGTCACATGGAGAACTGAATTGTAGCCCCAGGGTGCCAAAAAATTGCACCTCATTAGCCTGATAATTATTTGATTTTGGCCCCCAAGTGCCTATTTATAGGCCTTTTTTTTCATTTTATCATAACTTTTGCATACGGAAGCCATTTTCCAGAAACGAGATATCATTGGAAAGCTGGAAGAGTCAACTTTTCAGTGGTGCAGAATTTTGTAGGGATTTTGTAGTTTTGTGCCATATTTTCCAGGTTGAAGACATATCTCCTTTTTTTGGCTGTCGGAGCTCATATGTTTGTAAATGGGTGACTTAATTACTTTGGAGAATGGGAACTATAGGCAATGGAGTAATTTAATTCTCACTCATCTTGGTGAGAGAAATCTATTGTCCTATTTGTTTAATACAGTTCCTTTTCCTAGCACAGGTGTTGAGTATTGCATTTAGAAAGGCTTTAGGGCTAGAGTCTTTAGAGTTATTTTTTGAAAATGTAAATGATGACATTTTGGAGACACTTATTCACTTCGAATGTCCTCATGCTCTTTGGACTCACATTAAAGAGGTATATGGAGACCGTGATTCTTCTCCATCTCTTGAAGCTCCTCTTTCCAACTCACATGTGCTTGTTCATTCTTCAGAGTTGATAACCCATGCTTGTGATCCTTTGGACAAGATTGCAGATGTTTCAGAGGTTCCTGATAGTCCTCCTGATTGGGATTCCTATTTGACAGACATTGCTTCTTTGTTTGTGGAGTCTCACATTTCAGATTTGGAGGACCAATTTGAGGGTTTATCTCTCTTATTTGATGATAGTAATGGGTCTACTATTATAACTTCATGTTTGTCTATGGAGTTTGTTCAAGATCAGTTTCCATTGGTTCCTAGTTTGTCACAGTTTGTTGTGATTGGGCATGTACCTGATTGGATTGTGGCATCATCTTCATCATCCAAGAACTTGGCAACACATGAGCAGATTTCAGAGACAACATCTTCATACATATGGATTCCTCTTCCTACTTCCTATCCAGAATGGGAATCATTCTTGCAGTTGTACTTGGTGTATCTTCTTCCTAAGGGGAGAAACATTGTTTGTAGGCATTGGATTTTGTTTTGTCTTCAAACATTAACCATACTTGCAGGAGATCATACATCATGGGGGGGATATCTTATCTCATTACTTCCCTCTTATGGGGGGGTAATTTATTGTATATTCATGATGGATGTAGTCCTTGGGGGGTATCATTGAGTCCTCCATACATCATGTTTACATTCGTCATGCCTTTTTTCTTGTTTTCTCTCTTTTGGAGAGGGGTTTTTTCCCACTGGGTTTTCCCCTTTTCTCTGCTTTATGAGAGATTGCATTTCATTTGCATCTGTAAATGGGTACCTAACATGGCCTAGTTGCCGGGACCCATAGTAGTTTGCATTATAATCTTCTCCCTAAGTTGCACTTATGGGGGGGTGTTGGTGTAATTAACTATTTAATTACATCTTCATAAGTTTACTTAGGCAATCTTTAATTCCTAAGTTATAGGATCTCATCTTTATCTTATCGAGCTATCTTTTTGCTCAAGATAAGATTTGGTTGTTGCATGCTTGCCTTTTATAAGCAAGCCTCATCTTGTACATTTGTATCAATTAATCGTGAATCAATCTTGCATATTGATAGCAAGCATTCCCATTATTTCTCTCTTGTGGAAGTATTTTAGTCTAGCAACAGATTTCTGGAAATCTAACACAATCACTATTTTAGGTTCAACTTCAAAAAGTTAACATAGATTTACATGTTCTTCACAACGTGCTTCCTTTTGTCAGACACCTTTCTCTTATCACCAATGATCTGCTCTTTAGAATGATTCTTTGTACATACTTAGGAGTTTTAGGAATCGTTTCTAGAGCTTCTTCCTCTTCAATCTACACTTCTTTTTCTTTAGCTTTTTATTCTTCTTTGCAAGAAGACTTATCTAATTCATATCCATCTACCACCACTAAATTCTTCTATAGGTCTTCATCAACCTTGACACTTGCACTCTCAACAATATTTATTATCCTCTATTTGTACCACCAATAAGCTTTACTTTTAGTAGAATAACCAAGGAAGATACCTTCATAAGATCTTGCATCAAAATTTCCTAAATTTTCTTCATCCCTTATGATACAACATTTGCTTCCAAAAACTCTGAAGTATTTGACAATAGGAATCCTTCCATACCATAACTCATAGGTATTTTTTATGATGTTTTCTCTTTCTTGTACTCTATTAAGAATGTAAACAATAGTATGAATTGCTTCTCTCTAGTAGACTTCTAGTAGATTTTCTTCTTTCATCATTGTCCTTGCGGCTTCTTGAACAATCCTATTCTTTCTTTCAACCACTCCATTCTGTTGGGGAGTCCTAGGGGTAGATTGTTAGTTTTTAATGATTAGATGTAAAGCACAAAAAAATAATTCAAAAAATCAGACAATAACACAACATGTACCTTGGGAAAACCCTCCTCTTGAGGGAGAAAAACCCAGCAACAATATATCACTTATATATTGATATGCAAATACAAGAATCTCCTTTACAAAGACCAATATGAAGTTCAACAATAGACACTTCAAACTAATGCAAATATAGAGACAATATGCTGAAAATATTAGTGATAATACACAAGCTTCTATAAGAATCGATCTGCACCTCAATACAAACTCGCACTTGAGAATATCGAACTTATGTGAATAACCAAACTGAATGAGCTAATAACAAAAATGGAGGAATCAATGAGTATATATACAAATGAATATGAGAGACACATCCCTTCTAAGTGATCATTTCGGCCCCTATCAAAAGATTCGGCTTTAAGATGTATGATGTCGGCTTCAAGAAATCATGTCTCTTCATGGATGTCGGCCTCAATAAACAAATCACAGTCTTTCATAAAAAATGATGTCGACCTTTAATTAAATTGCATCTTCTTAATAAATTGAGCCTCTTCATTAAATCACAATATATATATAAATTAGATAGTCAAAGGCTATTATCTAATTTATTCAACATGTAAGGAGATTTGATGGAAGTAGAGATTGATGTTGTACAAGAACATCAAGACTCCCTCTCAGCTAGGGAGAATACTTCCAACTGCACAAGACATATCACCTCAACGTGATGTTTACCATAGTGGCTACAACCAAATGTGGAAAGGAAGAATATCACCTCATCATGATATTAGATATCACCTCAACATGATATCAACCATATTGGCTACAACCATGTATGGTATGTACAAATGTTCATCACTTGCGTGATGTTGTCACCTCAACATGAATTTCACCATGCCTCTCCTAGAGGGTGAAACACAAGTACAAAAGATCATCACAGACTCTCTCACATGATGTTGTCATGGAGTCACACACATGACATCCACCATGACTCTCTCAGAGGGTGGAACCAAGGGATTTCACCTCAAATCTCAAAGAGAAATGCATTAACAAGGTATTTCACCTCGAACTTCTCTCACAGAGAAGAACTCATTAATCAAGGGATTTCACCTCGAACTTCTCTCATAGAGAAGAACTCATTAAACAGACTCACTGATGCTGAGACTCTTTCTCAGTTAAGGCTGGATTCTCCACCATACCAAGCTTATCTCGAAAGTACACAAACTTGATTCTGGAGAGAGGCTTGGTGAGAATGTCTATCATCTACTCATCAGTGCTGATATACCTTAACTATATAGCCTTCCACAAAACCATATCTCTAATATAGTGATACTTGATCTCAACATGCTTGGTTCTATCATGAAACACAAGATTGACAAAAAGCTTCACACGACTCTGGTTATCACAATGAATGATAGTAGGCTCCATTGATTTTCCAAGCAATCCTACAAGGAGCTTACGAAGCCACACCACTTCCTGAGCTGCCATACAAGCTACAATGTACTTTGCCTCTGTTGTACTCAATGCCACAAATGACTGCTTCCTATTGCACCTGGATATCATAGCAGAACCCAAACTGAAGCAACATCTAGAGGTTCTCTTCCGATTAGTGACACTCCTTGCCCAATAAAAAATCAGTATAACCATGCAGCTCCAAGTCCACATCTGAAGAATATCTCAACCCATATCCAACTATGCCACAAAAGTATCTCAGGATATGCTTTGTTGCAACTAGAAGTATTTTCCTTGGTTCACACATGAACTTGACAAAAATGCACTTATTGCAATTTGGTCTAGTATAGATACATCAACGATCCAATCAACTAACTATACATAGTAGGATCCACCAAATCTGAACTAGCTGCAACCTCCTTAAGCTTCTAAAAATTTGTTTCCATAAATCAACATAAAGAACCAAGATCAACTACATTACCATCTTCTTCAGGTTCAGTAGGCTCCCTCTGAATCTTCAAGCTCTTACATCAATCTTCTGACCTCTTTGTCGAAGATTGACTACAACACTTGCCTTAGATAAATATTTTCTAGTGCACACCTTTGGTACTGTAGAGAGTTCAGAATAGCCCTCCTCGACCTCATCCAAAATCACACTATCCTAAATAGGTTTGCGGAGCTACCAATGAAAAATATAGAAGACAGTCTTGAGCAATTCTTATCTCAACAGCTGAAGGGATCCTCTTGTTATGCCTTGCATAACCACCCCATTTTATTTTGAAACAAAATGGGTCACCCTTCTCCTTTTGCTTTCGTTGCCTTTGTTTATTGACTTTGGTCTTGGGAATTTCTTTCGTTTTCCTCTTGGGTCTGTATTTTGTTTTATCAGATTTTGGTTCTATCTCACCTTGAGTTGGTTTTCTTCTTGCTAAAAATTGAATAAAATAATCATAAGCAATAGTGTATTTTATGATAGTGTATCTTATGTGCTTCTAAGGACTAATGGAGGACTAATGGAGACTTTTTTTTGCAGGATTAAATCATGCACATGATGATATTTTTCAGGGAGCTTAGTTGGAAAGCGTCCCCCAATCCAGTTTGGCATAAAATTCCTCTAAGGTAGGAGTCGGAAAGACCTTCTAGATATCTTTCCGACTAGCAATAGTTCTATTCATTTTGAAATGCCTCAGTTGGCCAGATAGTTTTAATCGCCATAAGTTTTCATATGTCTTCCCGACATGCTAAAGTCTCACCGACATGAAATGAAGATTTCGGTGAAGGGTTATACCTTCGGCATGATGTTTGGCCGAAGAGACAAGGTCTCGGTGACTGAGTGATGTCTCGCTGAAAGGGTGCCTTTGGTATAGGGTTGTGCTTTCAGCAGGATGTCTTGTCGACATCAGGGAGTCTCGCCAAAATATTTGAGCTCGGCGAAAGGTCTCGCAGACCAAGCAGGCTCTTGCCGAAAGAAATTTGAGCTTGGGGAGATCTCGCCAAGAGGTATTACCTTTGCAAAAGGTCTCACCGAAACAAAGTGAGCTCAGGGAGAACAAGGGAGTTCAGCATGATGTCCTACCGACATGGCAAGGTCTCGGCGACAAGATGGTAGCGTCGGCAAGAAGTCTCACCGACAGGGTGGACGCTTGCTGAAATGGAACGGCCTGGGGAGAAAGAATATGTTCACCAGGAGGTTTGGCCGAAGCATGGAGGTTTCACTGAAGGGTTCCCCCTTTGATGTAATATCTCAGCGAAGGAATAAAGTCTCACCAACATGAAATAGTATTGGCATGAGGTCTCGCCGATCCGTCAGAGGCTCACTGAAAGAAAGGAATTGGCTCGAAGGGAATGAAAGAACTCAGCATGATGTCTTTCTGACTAGCGGTAGTCTCATCAACATGTTTTCTCCCTTCGGTGTAGTGGAATGCACTCTATGAAAGGTCTCACCGACCCAGAGGTGTCTCGGTGAAAGGACGTGAGATTGATGTGAGGTCTTGCCGAGGGAATGCAGTCTTGCCAATGGTTTTTGTGATATTGATATAGCTTGTGCAGCTCGGCATGAACTCCTGCCGACCATCGTGGGTCATGTCGATGGCTGCTATAGAATGTAATCACATTAGGGGGACACCGATGGTGCCTCACCGACATGCAATTTGGTATGAACCACTTTTGACTACCCAGGAGTCTTACGTGGAGTTTGTTCCACTAATCAGAAGAAGCTAAAAGGGCCGACCACTGAAAGTTTGACTGATTGACTACCCCTGTGAAGGAAATCAATAGAATGTGAACAACATGAACTTACTCTATGGATGAGTTGATGGATCAACCCGGGAATGATGGTGTTTGAATATGAACAGAGAGTCTAGTGCTGCTTCCAGGGGACGATCAACGTGCAAAGAGGTCTAGAGTGGGAAGAAGGAGGAAGCCACAAGTCTCAGGGACAGCTGTGGTGTCTATTGGTAGAGATGGATCCACATTAATGACAATACTTTAGAGCATTCAAGGCAACCCTTCAAGAAAGTTTGAGGATGGACACGAAGGCCGAAAGTAAATGTTGTAGTTACAAAGATCTACAGATCATCCCCAAAATAACCTTTCACCAACATGGACAGTAGGGATGCCATTCAATGCAGCATTAACTCTATTCAAAAAGATTTGAGGGCTGACCCTCCTACAGCCAGCAGGTATTTTGTAAACCCTAAAAATAGGGGGGCCAGCACACTCTTTTTAGCACATCCTGTATATATGGCATTTTTTTCCTTTTTGTAAAGACGAAGAGGTTCAGAGACATAGAGATAGAGATTTGAAGAACAGTAGTAATCTTCTAAGTGGTAGTAGAGAAAAGCTTAAGAATAATAATAGAATAGGAGTTAGATTTAGCATAGACAGTCATGTATACTTCTGGTTTTCTTAGTATAGATGAAAACAATTTGGAGTCATGGATTTTCTGTACACTGGTGATTGTGCCAAATTTGTAAATGTTGCTTATCTGTTTCACTAACAGTAGAAGCAACTAGATATAAAATCTATTTCATATTGTGTTCCAAAATGGTGTTTGTCTTGACTTAATCATCTGATTTGAAAAGCTTTCAAGGAAAGAAGTTTTGTTTTATGTTTTGTTTAAATATTGATTTAAAATATGTTGTTAAGAATTAGCACTGTGAATGGATGAAGTTGTGTGTCAATCACAAGTTGATTTTGTTCTCTAGTTTCAGTTAGCAATTCCTTGAAAGGTAACAAGTCTGGTTAAGTAGGATGAATTATTATTCTTTTCATTTCCAAGCTTTGATCTATCTTTTTCTGTTTCTTTAAAAACTTCAATTAAAATAGGTTTTAGTTTATGTTTGATCTTAGAACAATCCAAAAGCTCAACACTAGCAGGCCCCTTGAACATTACCATTCATATCAACCATTGAGTAAAGTCAGTACAGTCAAGAACCAATTACAAAGACCTTGGGAGCTAAGATATCCATGTGATCATCTTTCTCTTTCAGGAGAGGAGGATAGTAATATTTTGTTTAACTGTTGCTGTGCAATTTGGACCATCAACAGGGAACTGGCACTAGAAGGAGGGCCTAGAAGGGAAAGCTGGATAATACTGGGTTTTTCTCACCAGAAAGGTCCTATAGAGTTCTTCGATCAGCTGAAAATCCACCACCTTTGATAGAACTCAAGACCCCAATAAGACACAAGAGTCACAAGACTGGGGCAACCACCATACCACCCTTGTCAGCTCTGCTCACTCCACTAGGCTTTTCACCAATACCCCAGTGGATACCTATCAATCCACCTCCCAACCCATCTCAATTGCCATTACAGCTGGCTCAACCACCACCACCACCAATGACATTCTTTCAGAATAATCCCTCTCCATTGGGGACCATCCTTGGAGGTTTTCATGATATGCCTAAGAATCCTAAGAAATTTTGTCCCAAATAAATTCATGGTGAATCAAGGAGTGCTGAAGAGCACATACAATATTTTAAGAACGCTTGTACTAGAGCTCAAATAGCCCACCATGATGTAGTTTGTAGGTTGTTCCCTTATTCCTTGGGAGACATGGCGTACAATTGGTATCTTAATCTTCCGCAAGGTTCCATTCTGACATGGACGCACTTGGAGAACACTTTTATCAATCAGTTCAGGGTTTATGTGGATCCAGCCCTTTTGTACAACCAATTTGCTACCATCAAGAAGGAGCTAGGTAAATCCTTGCCTTTATTCAATACCAGGTTTCAACGAATGTATAAGAGACTGCAAGACCCCTATCTAGTTACTAAAAATAGTGCCATTCAAGCATACTTTAGGGTTATAGACCCTTTACTTGGCTTATTCCTACAAAGGACTTATCAGCCCGCAGACATTGATTCCATGTCTAAGGTTTATCATCTAGCTATTAAGCTGCAACAACAAATCAATTCTCAGCAAGGAAGTTTGGGAGGAGGTTTTCCTTCAATGGGATATCAGATGCATAGCCCCACCCCTTTATTCAATACTGTCCCAGGGGTGTCTCCTTCCAATTATGGGCCTATGTCTAAATTACAAACTCAACCACCTATTCCATTCTTTTCTAGTGGAACTCCTGACTTCTTTCAACAATCACAGGTTCCTCAAAGTTCCCATGGTCATCATAACCAAATTGGAACACCAAATCATGGTGGTCAGCTACCTGTTACTAAGAGTGTGGAAAGTGAAAAGATAGTTCAACTCACAAATGAGGTAGAGACCTTAAAGAAAATGCTGTCTCAATTCACAAATGACATGGCTCAACTTAGACTGAACCCCTTTCAAAACCAAAGTAATTATCCTAATCAGAGTAGTAACAACCAGGGTAATTATCAGAACAACTACAATCACAACCAAAGGGGTTATCAAGGCCAAAACTCCCCTAACCAAGGGCATCAAAATCAAAATAGAGGATATAACCAGAGGCCAAATAACAACTGAAAATGGAATACAGGGCCAAACAATGGTGGAATTTCTCACAATTATGAGGAGAGGCCACATACTGTGAATGTGGCTGACCTTAATTTTATGACTAACTGGTGTAGGCTACATGATACTGCAACCCATTTTGAGGTAAACTACCCTGAAATGGAGAAATTTGTTAAGATGGCATAGGCGGATGCCCAAACATTCCAAGGGAATTCAAATAAAGAAGGTGGCTCAGTAGATACAACTATGACTTATGACCTCTTTGAGGAAGAACCTTCATTCCCAAGGCAAGATGAGAATGAACTTGAGGAAGATTCATATGATTCCCAAGCTTTTCAGACAAAGGGAGGACACTTCCTAAGAAATCAGAATAAGGGTCTGTTTACCACATCAACACCACCTAATCACATGGTGCCTCTAAATCAAAGTGTTGATAACAACCCTCCTCCACCAAAAGGCCCACTTGACTTCCATAATAGGGGTAATTCACTTGGGGTTGTCAAAAGTAATGCAAGTTATAATACATAATTTGATATTGTTTCTGAGATGCAGAAACAGAAAACCTCTTTGTCATATTTTGACATCCTAAAGTGGTGCCCTGCCCAATGGGAGATAGTGCTGAAGGATTTGGAGCAAGCTGATAAATCAAAAGAAAAGAAAATGGTGGCACCTACTGCAGACATGAACACAACCTTGTACATAAGCAAGGTAGGTACTCCACCATTTCTTTTAAGTTTAAGAATTTGTGGGAAGAACCTACATAATTGTCTGTTAGATTCAGGGGCTTCTGGCAATGTTATGCCATTCTCTATATGCAAGAAATTTAGATTGAACCCTGTCCAAACAAACAAGAAGGTCATCCAACTTGAAAAGACAGAGGTGACTGTAGTGGGAGAGTTGAGAAACATACATGTGCAAGTAGGGTTAGACCCTAGGATTAAAACCAATATAGATGTTCAAGTGGCAGACATTCTTGAGACTTATGGTATGCTGTTGAGCAAAGATTTGATGAAAGGTATAGGGGGATATCTCTCCCTTGACTTTTCACATATGTGGCTACCATGGAGGGGAGTGCCTATGTAGATTAGGATTGAAAGTGAACCTCACCTCAAGCATGTCATCACTGAGTATGACTGCCCCAATGAGGTAGCTTACTTTGAAACCGGGATAGGGGTTTATAAAGGAGAGGAAATTTTAACCTTTTCTGTTCTTGATCCTAAAGAACTGCCAATACAAAATTTCCCTGATTCTATGATTATGAAAATCAACAGGCATTAATCAAGAAGCTGCAATAGGATCAACTGGTCTTAGGGGAAGATACCGATCTGCAGAGTCTTCTACTCCCTAATTGGTGTAGGGTGCATTACCAAAATCATTCTGAATTAACTTGCCAACCCTGCATTAACATTTTGAATCATGTTTCCCAAGGTGGGGAAGTTAGCTTAAGTCACCCTGAGATAGTTGCAGATCACTTCTCATTTGAAGCCAAAGAAGCAATAATGTTAACCAGGGATAAGATACCTTCAAAGGAAGTTCCTTCTCAAATTGAACCTATCCTAGACACATTTTTGAATCAGCATATTGATGAAGAACAACCCCAACGTTTGTTCGACACCCCTACACTCATGAGTATACCAAAACCCAAGGGGTTAGCCAAAAGAAGACGTGACTGTGAAAAGGATAGCCAAAAATTATATGATATAGCTATGCAGGAATTGGAAGGTGTACCTAAAGAACCTATTGAACACCCATTCCCTATATCTAATGCAAAAGATCAAGCAGCCCCACCTCTGGGTCATCTTATCCAAATGCCCACAATAACCTCCAAAGGATCAACCCCAGCTCATGATCAGCTATGGACCCTTATGTTTGATGGATCCAAATCTAAAAGAGGTTGTGGTGTTGGAATTGAATTAACCAGCCTGAAAGGAAAAACTTTCTTTGATTCTTACAGGTTGCAGTTTGGATGCACTAACAATGTAGCAGAATATGAAGCTCTAATTCGGGGGCTGATGTTCACACATAAGAAGAAAGTCACAGCCTTGATGGTTAAGGGAGATTTAGAAATTTTTATCAAGCAGGTGCACAGCCAATACACATGTCACAATAGAAGGCTAGCAGCTTATAGAAATTGGGTATGGAACTTGATTGAAGACTTCGATGCTTTTGGGATTAGTTTAATCCCAAGAGTGGAGAATCAGATAGTTGATTCACTAGCTATTGCTACAAGCACCTTGGAACCTATGCAAGGCTCCAAGCTTAAGAGATTCTCAGTGGAATTGATTTCCACCCCTGCAATTCTCGATAATGTCAGGAACTTTCAAGTCTTTGATGATGATCGACATATTCTTGCTTTTCTAGCAAGCTCAAATGTTTTTGAAGGACAGATCATTGATGAGTCCAATAGGGATCAAGGGGATTGGAACCCTGAAGATTGTGATAAAGAAGGGGTCGTCAATTTAAAAAGCAATAGAATTCCCAAGGGAATGGTGGCCTTGGAAAGAATTTTTGATTCAGACCCAAGGGCTCGAGAGAAGATATCAATTGAAGATAAAGGAGGGGAATATGAAACTGTTAACCTAGCTGATTCTGGCCCTAAAAGAAGTGTTTACATAGGGACAACCTGCTATGAAGCAATTAGATAAGATATACTGAGGGTACTGAAGAAAGATATTGCTATGATAGCTTGGGGATATGAAGATCTAAAGACATTTGATGCTTCTGTAATGACTCATACTATCCCTTTGAAGCCCAAAGCTAAACCATTTTGACAAAAACAATGCCCTGTCAATGCCCTAATTGAACCACTAATCCTTAAGGAAGTTCAGAAATTACTTTCTGCAAGAATAATCTTCCTTGTATGACACTCAACGTGGGTGGCCAACCTAGTTCCACTCCATAAGAAAAATGGGGAGATTAGGCTATGTGTAGATTTCAAAAATCTAAACAGAGCTTCAAAAAAAGACAATTACCTACTCCCTTCTCTAGATGAAGTCTTGCAAACTGTCAATGGATCCTAGATGATATCATTCCTGGATGGTTACTCTAGATACAATAAGGTAATGGTTAACTGTGAAGACAGAATGAAGACAACCTTCACTACAAAGTGGGGAACATTTGCATATGGAAGGATGCCATTCGGTCTGATAAACGCTGGAGCAACTTTTTAGTGCGCCATGGACGTAGCATTCAAGGACTTAATCAGTAAATGCATTATTGTTTACATGGATGACCTGACAGTGTTCTCCAAGGATAGACTGAACCACATTGTAGACTTAGCCAAAGTTCTTCAAAGATGTATCTAGTATGGCGTCTCCTTGAATCCTAAAAAGTGTGTGTTCGGGGTTTCTGAAGGGAAGCTTTTGGGACACATAATCTTTGAAAGAGGAATATCAATTGATCCAGACCGAGTTGAGTCCATTCTGAAGATCACCAAGCCAGGAAGAAAGAAGGAAATGAGGTCTTTCTTTGGAAAGATCAACTTTGTGAGAAGGTTTATCATGGGCTTTGCAGAAATCGTAAAACCACTAAATGAAATGATGAAGAAAGATGCCAAGATAGAGTGGAGTAATGAGGTGAAGGCCGCGTTTTCATAGGTCAAGTGATCCATTTTGGAAGCTCCAGTCCTCACTAGCCCTAACTACTTGAGGCCGTTCTATATTTACTCTTTTTCCTCTGAACATTCCTGTGTAGCTGTCTTAACTCAACGAAGAGAAGAGGGAGAGGAGAGGTCAATTGCCTTCATGAGCTCTCCATTTAAGAATGCTAAGATCAAATACCTGTCTCTTGAGAAGCAAGCTTTTGCGCTGGTCAGAGCTGTCAAAAAGTTCAGGCACTACATTCTTTGAAGCCAAATCATTGTTGTAGTTCCTAACACTGCTGTGAGGTCTCTACTTATGTAGAGCAAGCTAGGAGAAAGAAGAGGGAAATGGATGGCCATCTTGTAAGAGTTTGATCTGGAGATACACCCTATGAAACTTGTTAGAGGCACATGCCTATCTAAGTCCATGGCGAATGTTGGTGAGAACATTATTTTCCAGCAATACACCACTCAGTCCTTTTATAATGACCCTTGTTATGCTAATATCATCTATTTCATCCTCAACAATCGATGTCCAAAGGGAATGAACACCACTCAAAGGAGAGTGCTGAGAATGAAGAGCTCTCGTTATATGCTCAAAGGAGGATTACTATATAGGAAGAATTTTGAGGGAGTGTACCTACGATTCCTTGATCAGCAAGAGGCTAAACACGTGATCACTAAATTCCATGGGAAACACGTCACAGGTCATGGTTCTGCAAACTCATTGGCACACTAGATCCTCAGATTTGGTTATTACTGGTCGTGTGTGTTCAAAGATTCCCATCAGCATACAAGAACGTTTCACATATGTTAGATTTATGCATCAAAATAATGCCATTTATCCATGCCATTGCAGCCTGTCTATGAGGTAAGACCATTTTCCCAATGGGCGTTGGACTTTATCGGGGTCATTAACCCAAATTCTTCTGCAAGACACAAATTTATTTTGACTGCTACTGATTACTGCACAAGATGGACAAAGTCTATACCTTGCAAGAATAGCACAACAGAGGTTGTGATCAAGTTCCTCACTGAATGCATCACAACTAGGTTTGGGGTACCCTTCACTTTGGTATGTGACAATGGCTCTTCATTCTCTTCTGCTGAGTTCATTTCATGGGCTTATGATTACAAAATTGTCTTGAAATATTCTTCAAACTATTACCCACAAGGCAATGGAGTTGCAAAATCAACCAATAAGAATCTCCTAGGGGTAATTAAGAAACTGTTAGAAAACAATCTTAGGGACTGGCATACCTAGCTGAGATTCACGTTATGGGTGGATAGAACTAGGATCAAGGTTTCTTTAAAGATTTCACTATTTAAATTAGTGTGTAGCCAAGAGCCTATGTTCCCTATTCATTTGCAAATACCTATCCTTGAGTTCATGCAAAAGTTACACTCTAGTGATGATAGGATAGAGATAAGATTAGCTGCCTTGTTGAAATTAGAAGAGCAAAGAGATGCCGCCTTGCAACAATTATTTAGACATCAGGCTGTTGTCAAATGTTGGTTTGACAAAAGAGCCAAAATCAAGGCTTTTAGGATATCAGACCTTGTGTTGTTATGGGATAAAGCTATTGAAAAGAAGGGTAGTCACTAGAAATTTAATAAGCTTTGGTTGGGTCCCTATCAGATTGTTGAGATCCTAGGAGAAAATGCTTTCCGATTGAGTAGTTTAATTGGAGAACCTTTTCCCTTGCCATCAATGAGAAATTTCTTAAGCATTATTTCGAGTCATAAAGCTTGCTAATTCTCTTCCTTTGTAAGTAGTTTTCTATTCTTTATGTAAATAATTTGTTTGTTTCTTGTTTGTAAATAATTTGCTTTTTTCTTTTCTTTTTTTTTTTCTATTTGTAAATAGTTATGCCGTTGTTTGTTGGTTCTTTCTTTCTGTCCTTTCATTTCCTTTGCTGTTTAGTTTTTGTCTTGTTGTTATTTGGGGTTTCTCTGTTCTTTCCATCTTAAAATGGTGGGTTGTTATCTGAAGCATACTTTCGTTATTAGGAGAGAAGTGGTTTAGGTATTTTCAAGTTTGTTGATTGGGTGCTCTTGTCCTAAACTCTTTGTTTTATGCCCATTGTCAATAAGAGTTGTGGAAAGTCTCGAAAACAAGGTGCAAAGTAAATGACCTTCATTAGCTCCTCTGAATCTATCACAAATTATCAAGATCATCTCTTTTTTAATGGCATATTTGTCTTAGGATGATAGTGTTGTAAGATTTGAGTGAAAAATACGATCTCCCAAGTGTTGTTATGAGGTCCATGGTAGTTTTCAACCCATAATAGATGTCTGAAATCTAACATATTGAGAGAAAACTGAATGAAATAACTGAAACTCCAAGAGAAAAAGAGAAAAAAAGAAAAGAAAAGAAGGAAAAGAATGATCTAAAAGAAAATTAGACTCAATATGAATGGGTGATTCTAGTATCTCTACCAGGGCTATGGATGCCTAGCTGGCAGTAGAGCAATGCTGTGAGAAAACTAGAGGTATCTTTGTCAGGGCTATGGATGCCTGACTAGCAGCGGAGCAATGCCTAGGACGTCATTGCATGACAGCTAAAGGGAATCAACTCATGTAGCTCAAATCTTGCACATTGTTATTCGAAAGATGAAGAAAACTTTATAAAAGAGTGATGCACAATCAAGCACACACATAGATTCAGGGGTACCCATTGTTGATTTACATTTGAGATTCTAGCTCAGCCTTGGTTGTTAAAAATGACCCAACTGGAGTTGCGATGTTCATAAACCAGAGATTCTGGGTAGCTAAATCCTTCAGTTTCTTGAAAATGGTTAAACCATTTTCCCAACCGAGTCACCATTTGTTATGCCTTGCATAACCACCCCATTTTATTCTGAAACAAAATGGGTCCCCCTTCTCCTTTTTCTTTCATTGCCTTTATTTATTGACTTTGGTCTTGGGAATTTCTTTCGTTTTCCTCCTAGGTTTGTATTTTGTTTTATCAGATTTTGGTTCTGTCTCACCTTGAGTTGGTTTTCTTCTTGCTAAAAATTGAATGAAATAATCATAAGCAATAGTGTATTTTATGATAGTGTATCTTATGTGCTTCTAAGGACTAATGGAGACTTTGTTTTGTAGGATTAAATCATGCACATGATGATATTTTTCAGGTAGCTCAGTTGGAAAGCGTCCCCCAATCCAGTTTGGCATAAAATTCCTCTAAGGTAGGAGTCGGCAAGACCTTCCAGATGTCTTGCCGACTAGCAGTGGTTCTATTCATTTTGAAATGCCCCGGTTGGCCAGATAGTTTTAATCGCCGTAAGTTTTCATATGTCTCCCCGACATGCTAAAGTCTCGCTGACATGAAATGAAGGTTTCGACGAAGGGTTATACCTTCGGCATGATGTTTGGTCGAAGAGGCAAGGTCTTGGCAATCAAGTGATGTCTCGGTGAAATATTTGAGCTCAGCGAAAGGTCTCGCCGACCAAGTAGGATCTTGCCGAAAGAAATTTGAGCTCGGGGAGATCTCGTCGAGAGGTATTGCCTTCGGTGAAAGGTCTCCTCGAAGGGGAAAGGTCTCACCGAAAAAAAGTGAGCTCAGGGAGAACAAGGGAGTTCGATATGATGTCCTGCCAACATGGCAAGGTCTCGGCGACAGGATGGTAGCATCGGTAAGAAGTCTCACCGACAGGGTGGACTCTTGCCGAAATAGAATGGCCTAGGGAGAAAGATTATGTTTGCCAGGAGGTCTGGCCAAAGCATGGAGGTTTCGGCGAAGGGTTCTCCCTTCGATGTAATGTTTCGGTGAAGGAATAAAGTCTCGTCGACATGAGATAGTATCGGCATGAGGTCTCGCCGATCCATCAGAGGTTCATCGCAAGAAAGGAGTTGGCTCGAGGGGAATGAAAGAACTCAACATGATGTCTTGTTGACTAGCGGTAGTCTCACCGACATGTTTTCTCCCTTTGGTGTAGTGGAATGCACTCGATGAAAGCTCTCGCCGACCCAGAGGTGTGTCGGCGAAAGGACGTGAGATCAATGTGAGGTCTTGCAGAGGGAATGCAGTCTTGTCGATGGTTTTTGTGGTATCGATATAGCTTGTGTAGCTCGGTATGAACTCTTGCCGACTGTCGTGGGTCATGTCAATGGCTGTTGTAGAATGTAATTGCATCGGGGAGACACCAATGGTGTCTCACTGACATGCGTTTCGGTATGAACCACTTTTGACTACCTAGGAGTCTTATGTGGAGTTTGTTCCACCAATCAGAAGAAGCTAAAAGGGCTGACCGCTGACAGTTTGATTGATTGACTACCCCTGTGAAGGAAATCAATAGAATGTGAATGACATGAACTTACTCTATGGATGAGCTGATGGATTAGCCCGGGAACGATGGTGTTCGAATCTGAATACAGAGTCTGGTGCTGCTTCTAGGGGACGGTCAATATGCAGAGAGGTCTAGAGTGGGAAGAAGGAGGAAGCCGCAAGTCTTAGGGATAGCTGTGGTGTCTGCTGGTAGAGATGGATCTGCATTAATGACAATGCTTTAGAGCATTAAAGGCAACCCTTCAAGAAAGTTTGAGGATGGACACGAAGGCTGGAAGTAAATGTTGTAGTTACAAAGATCTACAGATCATCCCCAGAATAATCTTTCACCAACATGGACAGCGGGGATTCCATTCAACGCAACATTAACTCTATTCAAAAAGATATGAGGGTCGATCCTCCTGCACCTAGCAGATATTTTGTAAACCCTAAAAATAGGGGGGCCAGTGCACTCTTTTGAGCACATCTTGTATATATGGCATTTTTTTGCCTTTTTATAAAGAGGAAGAGGTTCAGAGACATAGAGATAGAGATTTGAAGAGCAGTAGTAATCTTCTAAGTGGTAGTAGTAATCTTTTATGTTTTGTTTAAATAGTGATTTAAAATATGTTGTTAAAAGTTAGCAATTCCTTGAAAGGTAACAAGTCTAGTTAAGTAGGATGAATTATTATTCTTTTCAGTTCCAAGCTTTGATCTATCTTTTTCTGTTTCTTTAAAAACCTCAGTTAAAATAGGTTTTAGTTTATGTTTGATCTTAGAACAATCCATAATCTCAACACCAGCAGGCCCCTTGAACATTACTATTCACATCAACCATTGAGTAAAGTCAGCACAGTCGAGAACCGATTACAAAGACCTTGGGAGCTAAGATATCCATGTGATCATATTTCTCTTTTAGGAGAGCTGGCCAGTAATATTCTATTTAACTGTTGCTATGCAATTTGGACCATCAACACCTCTAAGGGTTTAGCACCTAACCTTGCAATACAATAATCTTCACTTCTTCTTAGTGAGTTACAAAACTACCTCTTGATCCCTGCTTCAAAGATTGCAAAGAAGACTTCTAGAAGTGAACTCCCTATGGCCACCAACTTGGTCCCATGGCTACAAATTGTGACTTCATGCTTTATCATTTCTTTGGTTTGCATGACTTCCTCACAAGATTCCTCAAGCTTTTCATCACTAAGCAATATCTCATCACCTTCTTGCTCCTAGAACAGTGAATTGCAAGAATTTTAGAGAGAGATTACTAACAGTTTATAATTATCGAAAGAAATACCAAGGCTGGAATCATACAAGGTTTACTATTTCAAGTTATAGCATGAATACATAAGAATTTATGAACAATATTAAAACATGAATAAATAAATCAACACAAAAGAGAAATATATCAAAAGATCAGAATGAAGGGATAAAGAAACTTATCTTTATTGAATTTTGATATAACTCTTTCTTCCATCTTTTGCTCCTCTCGAGAGTGCTAAGATCAACACAACAAAAGACAATCTAAACAACTATAGATTTCTTGAATGCATGATGCAGTTAGCATGTAGAACCAACTCTCTCCAAGAGTTCAAGGCTCTATCCCATTTCATGCATTAGAGAATGATATCGATGTGACCAACTAATCACCATCAAAATTGCAATTTTCCTTTTATTTCAGAAATCTTCACAACTAACATGAAATAACTTGCAATAAATAAAAACTTCAAAGGATCTTATGCTAGTGAACACAATTCAAGAGAAACCACTATCTTTGTTTACTAATTACAAGATCCAACTGAATGATATAACTCATCAAACAAAGAATACTTATCTCTTTAAATATTCTGATGGATGCAAATACTAGACGCAGTAATATACACTGCTCTTGTGCACAAATTAGCACACAACCTTCACGGCTTGAACACAGGCCCCTGGCAAGGTTAAATTTGAATGATCGATACCATTTATTGATGCACTCCAACCAAAAGTGATTATCATTACTTCCAGAAGGCATAGGTCCGAAATTGGAACTCTTCCCATTACTTTTATTGCTGGATGAATCTATGCACCAAGAGATGTCTCCAACAATTGAATGGCTTCAAATAATGTGATTTTTCAACTCCTGATGCTTGGAGACCACTTGACGACAACAATACAATGCCTGTAAAAACACCAATAAAAATGCATACCTTTCAAGAGCCATCATTCATACTTCATCATATGGGAGAATTGGGCTGAGTGGAGATTACACAGAAGATCTCAAGATGCCATTTGGATTGTAGGACCCATACTTAGCAATGGAATAACTTTTCTGAGCGTGCTTGGGGTCTGACATGACACAACCATTCCTCTTTAAAATTGACAACTCTATCAATTCCTTCAAACAAGATTGATAGACTTCACTTGCCGACACATACTCTAAGATTGATGACTCGGCTCTTTAGTTTGCATTGGAGTTTCAGATTAAGCATAAGATGATTTCCTGTTCCTGCCTGCTGATACTCTAAGTGATATCAGCCTTCACAATATAGACCCGATATATAGGTTGAGTAATTTATTTTTCGTTGAAAGCTGAGACCAATCAACTTGGTTTTTTAGACTTAGAGTTTTGATTATCGGTTCTTCATATACAACATTAACAAATCTTGACTTCTCCCTAATAATAATTCAATAATAATTGCATCACAATGGCACAATTTCTATTTCCATGTATTCACGGATTAAGGATTGATGGTAGAGTTCTTTAGGTTGAATGAAGTCTCCTCACAACTTCATCCTTAATTGCAATGTAGCTTATAGAGATGTCGCCATCTCTCATAGACTCAGTATTGTAATCTTCAAAGTACTCTATGATATACATTTCAAGACATATCCATTCCCGGCAGAGGCTTTTGATGCCGCAGACTATTTAGTCTTTTGACAACCATTCATTCTAATCACCGGCCCGACCGATTTGAACTACTGCGGATTCCTTCAAGATGAATAGACAAAAGATGGTATGTGACCCTGAGATAGAAGCTATGCGATTGGTAATAGCATCATCCCCAAAGCTAGGTGATTTTGGTTCTTCAACTTTCAAGGGCACCCAAAATGAAGTCTGGATTAAATTCGCTTAGCATCTGGCACTCACCATTTTAAAGACAATTTTGATTGGCTTATCTTATTTGCTTATCTGATCAGATCTTGCACCAACTCGCTCTGATACCATGTTAGTTTTTAATGATCAGATGTAAAGCATAGAAAATTAATTCAAAAAATCAAACAATAACACAACATGTGCCCTGGGAAAACCCTCCTCTTGAGGGAGAAAAACCTAGCAACAATATATCACTTATATATTGATATGTAAATACAAGAATATCCTTTACAAAGGCCGATATAAAGGCCAACAATAGATACTTAAAACTAATGCAAATACAGAGACAATATGCTACAAATCTCAGTGATAATACACAACCTTCTATAAGAATCGATCTGCACCTCAATACAAACTCGCACTTGAGAATATCGAACTTATGTGAATAACCGAACTAAATGAGCTGATAAAAAAATGGAGGAATCAGCGAGTATATATACAGATGAATATGAGAGACACATCCCTTCTAAATGATCATGTCGGCCCCTATCAAAAGACGTGACTTTAAGATGCATGATGTCGGCTTCAAGAAATCGCGTCTCTTCATGGATGTCAGCCTCAATAAACAAATCACAATCCTTCATAACAAATGATGTCAGCCTTTAATTAAATCGCATCTTCTTAAGAAATCGAGCCTCTTCATTAAATCACAATATATATATAAATTAGATAGTCAAAGGCTATTATCTAATTTATTCAACATGTAAGGAGATCAGCTGGAAGTAGAGACTGATGATGTATAAGAACATCAACATAGATAAATGCCTCTTTATTCCATGATTCTCACAAAAGATATTGAACTCATTGGAGGTGAACTCTCCACCTCTTTTATACCTCAAGAATTTGATTTTCATATCCATTTCATTCTCAACCATAACTTTGAATGCTTTAAAATTATCTAGAGCTTCTGATTTTTCTTTGAGAAAACTAACCCATGTCATTCTAGAATAATCATCAATCAATAGCATGAAATACCTATCACCTCAAATACTTCTTATTCTGGCAGGACCACAAAGATTTGTATGCACCAATTCCAATAGTCCGGTAGAAGATTGTTCTTTGAATTTGAAACTTCTTCTTGCTTGCTTTCTAACTTGACATTTCTTATAGACAACATTGATATGATTTGTAATCTTTGATAGATCTATCACAACTTGAACTAAAATTATTCTCACTAGGCTATCAAAATTGATGTGACACATTCTTCTATTCGATAGCCAGCTCTCATTGATCTAATTCATGAAACAATAACCTCAACACCTTTGAGATGATAAACATTTCCATATGTCCTTTTTCCAACAACAACCACAACTCTAGAGCCTTTTCTAATCCCACAACCATCATCTTGAAACATAAGATTGTATTCTTTGCTACACATTTTTCCAACACTCAAGAGGTCATGTCTTAAACCCTTAACATAGAGAACATAATCAATATTATTCTTGCCATCAAAACTGATTGAACCTTTTCCAAAAATCTTAGCAGATGTATCATCACCAAACCTAACTAGTCCTCCATATTTTCCAAGTTTAAAAAACTTACTCTTATCACCAATCATATGATTAGAGCATCCACTGTCAATGATCCAATAGTTCTTCTCCTTTCTAGCATGAAAAGCAAACACCAAAGTGCCTTCAGTATTAGCACTTGCTTTCAGAGCACTTCCATTCACACATCTATCAGAGTTAGCAGAATTAGTTTCATCTTTTTAAAGCCATGAACAAGAATTCACTATCCCCATTATCCCCATAATCAGATTCATCATCAAATATACTAGCATCTTCTCTAACATAATAACTTTTCTTAATCATCTTACCATTTTTTATCATTTTTTTCATTCTAAGATTTGTTTGGACATCTTGAAGCATAATGACCTATCTTTCCACAACTAAAAGATTTGAAAGGAAACTTACATCTATACTTTCCAGTACCCTTTTACATTCTTCTCACAAAGTTAGATTCCACATCATCAAGATCCTCCTAATATGATATCTTAGTGTTCTCAAATTTGATAGCCTTAAAAGTAATCTTGACTTTTGTATTGCTTGGAAAAAAGTCTGTCATTTCAAAAGAAGTTAAAGAACCATAGAACTGATCTCTAGAATATTTTCTCAAATCTTGAAATTCCTCAATAGCAAAAAATTTATGACTATAAGATTTAGGAAGAGTTTTGAGTACCTTTGTTACCACTTCTTTCAGTTCTCCACCAAGACCTCTGATGGAGTTAAAAAATTCATCCACCTTCTACATGTAGCTTGTGATGTTTCCATCTTCAAACATTTGCAAGGTCTCAAACATAATCTTAATGTTCTGCATCTTAGCTTGTTTGACCTTTTCATCTCCTTCATAAATGCTTTCTAACTTTACCCAAATTTCTCTAGCAGTTTTCAAATTCATAACTTTTACTAATTCAGAATTAGCAAGATCACTTAAGATAGCATACCTTCATTTACCATTTTTTCATAGGCCTTGACCTCATCATTAGTGCTAGGACCACTTGTAGGTATAGTATATCTAGTCTCATTAGACTTCTAGATTTCAAATCCAAGATAAACTAGAAAAATTTCCATCCTTATCTTCTAGAATGCATAATCTAATCCATTGATCAAATAGAGGAACATATTTCTTGTGTGCCATCCCAGATCTACCTCAATTGGTTAAGCTTTCTTCCAAAAAACCTTTCTTTGATGCCAATTGTTGAATGCACAAGACAACTGAGAGGGGGTGAATTAGCTATACCTTAAAAATTCAAAACCCTCACAACATTCAAATCCAATTAATTTAGTTAACCCTTAATCTATTAGAATGATTTATCATGAAAGCAAATAACAAAAATAGAACCAAAACAACACTATGCATAAAGAAAGGCTAGATTTATATGGAAAACCCAAGAAGGGAAAAACCATGGTGAGGATTAGCTCACATTATAAAGTAATATCAACACCACTTACAAAGGGCTCATTGTCGAAGGGCTCACTTCCCAGAAGAAAGAAAGGCTCACTTCTAGAATAGAAAAGAAGATAGAGAAGAATGTTATAGGGAGAAATCCATCTCAATGTAACAAAAAAGTCCACCACAACGTCACCAAAACCTTCACAGTCTTACTGAAGACTATAGACACCTTATGCTCATTACATGTAATAATCTAACACATGAAAGCTCACACCGCACTTCACAAATTTTCACCTCATAGCTCTATAATTCATATAGTTCACATCACACACATCTATCTTGTCATCCCTCAACAACTAAACACATATTTATACCATATTCAACCTTGAAAACATTCTCCAAGGTCAACTATGCACCTTAACCGTACAAATTCAAATTAGGTCGACATTCTCGTAGTGGAAAGGAGTGAAGTAAGACCACAACACACCTTAACTCATACATAAATCCAATCATGCATGCCACACCATGCTTCCACAAACACAAAAGCAACTCCACAATTAGTGTAAACACCCAAGGTTAGTTGAACCTATGTAAACACCATTAAACAATTAAGTACACACTTTCTTTGATCCAAAGACAACTCGTGAACAACAAATGTTACTTGAAAATAATCTGGAATATTCCACAAACATCTTGAAATCCAAAAAATTCCTTCGCAACAACTTTAACCTGAAGAATGTACACACCCAATACACTCAGATAATTCTTCCATACACTACAACTCAAGAAACCAACTTCTAGAGCACCAAACCTCAAACAACTTCAACTAATAAAAGATACAAACACTATCAACACCCTTTTAGATTGATAAGACCTAAAACCACTCTACAAAGAAATGTAGAGAAAAACCATTTCTCCCAAACACTTTTGCAATACATGGTTTCCTCTTTTTATTCAAAATTTCTCAAAAGCACTTGAAAACCAAGCACTAGAGACACATCCTCAACATCTTCAACATTTCCTCATCACCACTAAGCCAACTAAAACATAACAACTCAACCATACATCCATAGACAAAAGAAATGCTAGAGGTTGACACCAGTAGCTTACTAATGAAAACATAATGCAACTAATCAAAGTGTAGACACTCAAAAAATTTCCTCACAATCATCCTACTTTTCATCTATTAATTAAATGGATATTATTATCTGTTTAATTAATTCATTTAATACTTTCTTCTATTCATTCATTAATTCGCTTAAATCATTAACATATTATAAGCATTATCCATTTGCATAATCATTTATTCATCATTTATCCATTTCATACACACTTTAGTCATGCATAATAATATCCATACATTAATTTACATTAATCTTATATCTATTGCATATTTTAAATCATTTGCATTTTCATGTATAAATTCATTAAATCATTCATAAATTCTATTTTAATTCAAACTCCTAAACCTACATCATATCATAAATTCACTCATTTATCTCTCTCATTCCCATCAATTGCACATGATTAAAGAATATGGGATAAATGTTAATTTCTCCATTGCACTCTTTAATCCCACATCTCTCCCACAACTTGAATCCACCATGTGAGGACATCTATATA
>VDFB02253103.1:0-335245 GCA_007258455.2 Sequoia sempervirens | reverse complement strand
GGTTTGGCCCCTATAAGATTCAACAAGTATTTGATAATGATCAACTTACAAAATTGGATAACACGTTATATTGGAATGTGACTAGTGTATCTGAATTGGAAAGTTACCATACTAGAAAGGAATATGTAGCGAACTTAATTAAATTTGGGGAGATGCAAGTGAAGATCATAAAGAGTACAATGGGTTTTGAAGCATCTGAGGTCATGGACTATTGTGGATGTTTGGGATAGAATGTCTCTAGGGTTATATGTATGTCTTCAGAGGAATTTGTAATAGTTTATAGAGTTTCCCTCTTGTCACATTTGCTAACATGAATGCAATGAATATTTGATAAATGTCATAGTATTTTTATAACACTGAAAACCTTGCAATGATTATTTATTTCTTGCATATAGACTTGTATATCATAAGTCTGGATGGTTAAGTATGTTTTATGTTTGATTTCTATTCTCAGATGCATTTATGTTTAGATCATCCTTCGATCTTTCCATTCACTGTTTCTCCCCTCTTGTAAACTGTGACTTTTTAACCCATTTGTATAGGCACCACTTCCAAGAAAAATGATTCAATCATGCTTCCAAACAAACAAAATCATTAACTAATAGTTTGAAGTTAATTTTCATATCTCTGCAATTCATGATTTAGTTATAAAAAACAAGGAAAATACTATATGTGAGCATTACCAACAAAAATACTTTGTGAATTATGTCCTTATATGATCATCTTGCATATCATGCAATGATGTTATTAGCAACTCTATACGAAGTATATGTGCAATTGGCTAGTCTTTAATTGAATGATAGGTTTTGGGGCTGAACTTGTCCTAGATACAAATATAAAGCTATTTTATTGTTTTACCTTTCCACACCTTCAATCTCATTTAGAATCACCTCTAAGAATACCCTCCTGGGTTTAAGCCGAGCTCAAAATGCAAGAGCACTTATCCACTATCAGCCATTGGGCTTTAACCCTCCATAATTTATGGATGAACCTTGGTTTACATTCATGATGACAACCCCTACCCTTGATAGTTAAATCATGTTCTAGGATTTTGGAGCAGTGGTTTCAAAACCCAATAGAATGGCATCATTGCCAAGGAGATTTAATTTTGTTTGCATTCAAAAGAACCTGGTGATTTGAGAAACTTGCAGCCATAAATGGTTTGTAGCAGCATTATTGTTGCAGCAATCCTGGTCATAAAAGTTGCAAACTTGTCTCTTCAAATAATTTTGCTTGCATTCAAAAGAACCTGGTGATTTGAGAAACTTGCAGCCATTAATAGTTTGTAGCAGCATTATGGTTGCAGCAATCCTGATCATAAAAGTTGAAAACTTGTCTCTTCTTTTTGAAGAGTTGGGACGCTATTCAATCAACCCAGAAACTATGTTATTCACAAAGTTGTTATGGATAGAAGAAGACAACTTGGATATTATTCTGCACATGAAGATCTTTCATTTCGTACAAAGAAAAGGCATGAAAAATAGAAATCCAAAGGTGCCGGTGAATATTCCAGGTCAAATAATCAAGACAAGGTAAGTACAATTGACAGAACCAATGCATTTGCAGATTTAAGGCATCGATATCAATATACTTTTGATGATAACTTACTTAGAACAGGAGCAAAAATGAATAGAAAAGAATATGATGTGCATAGAAATAATAGAATGATTGGTAGAGGGAGTAGAGATAGGTCCAAGGATGCAAATATGAGAATTTTCAGCATGCTTGACCAAAATGTAGAAGCACATGTTGCTACCAACACCATGTTTCACCTACTAGTTCATAAGAGCATATACATGATATAGAGATTCTTGATGAAAATCAGAAGATGAATCCTAATGAGAGAGAGAGAGAGAGTCAATGAGGAGTTAGCTATATTGGAGAGAGAGAGAGAATCCTCAATGAGTTAGCTATATTGGACATTGCAAGACAAAAGAATCAAGAGTTAGCTATATTGGACATTGCAGGACAAAAGAATCAGGAAATTAAAGCTGAGAATAAAACAATTGAGCAACAAAAACAAGTTCTAGCTCAAGCTAGAACAGCCCGCAACAAAATTTAAATCAGCATCAACAACAACAAAATAGAAATCAACGACATGGGAACCATAACAATAATGAAGTTCCACAAAACCAGTGCCAAAATCAATTCAATTAGTAGCAAAATCACAAACCCTAGGCATCCAGTTTGAATAGGCTCAAAGGTTTCTTCCTTGCAAAAAGCCTTTGGGAGCTGAAAGATATAGACAGTTGGACTTATTGGAATCCCTAATTACCCCAACCTGGTTCCTAATGAAATAAGAGGAAAGTTTCCTAAATTTTAAGGTAATAATGCAATAACTGAGGAAGAACATCTAAGGTATTTCATCAATATCATAGATGAATATGAGATAGATAATGAGGATGTGATGATGAAATTGTTTGTATATTCCTTGAAAGAAAGTGCCAAAGAATAGTACAGAAGTCTCCTAGACAGCAGTGTTGTTTCTTGGGAGGAGTTCATGAATGTTTTCAAGTTACAATATGGGGATTGGATTGATCCCAAGTTTTCCATGCATGAACTTACCATAATCAAAAACGGCATCAATGAGACAGTCGTGGATTTCAACAACAAATTCATCACTACAATGAGAAAGCTACCACTACACCTCAAACCTAATGAATCAATGTGTCTTGTTCTTTACAGTGGTGCATTTGATTCAACTATTGGATATTGTTTGTGAGACAGGAGTCCACAAACACTTAATGAAGCCTATGCCACAACTATAAACATTGAGTGCAATATGAGGGCTTCTAGTAAACATGTCAAAAGATCAAAAGTGAAAATCTCACAACCAGCTAAAGCTGCCCCAAGCAAGCCACTTTCCACTAAGGACAAATTGGACAAGTTGATGAGTATCATGAAGGATCTATCATATAAAGAAGCAAGAAATGATAAGGGGCTGCCACCTCAAAATGCAACAACTAATTTCAATTAAGGACAAAGGTTGCATAACACACCTTACAATACTGACTAGTCGAAGAGACCACAACAAAATAATAGACAAGCAACTCCTAAGTAGGCCGGTTTTAGACAGTAAGAAAAAGAAAGACCAAATCCACTCATAAGAGACAATGTGAACTTCCAAAAGCCTAATGTAAGTATTGTTTTCTCCCTCATGATCCATCATATTGTGCAGTTGCTCTTTCAATGAGTAGAGAATAGGAATTTCCAAATGAAGAAGGTGGTGCTGAGCATGAGGATGAAATTTACCAGCTAGATGTTTTTGAGCATGATCTGGAAGATGAGGAATATTACAATGATAGTTGTGATGTAGAACACCAAATACTTCAGTATGAGTGTAGTGTTGGACCTAATCAGTATGAGTTGTCGACTCATGATTTTGAGCATTTGAGGGAACTCATGAAGCAGAGATGTAAGAAAACAAAACCTTTTGATGAAGACATAAAGGTCCTCATTGATGCAGCAATAGTGCAAGCTCGAGTTGGATATCAACAAGGTAGACATGTATTGGCCCAAGGACAACCTACTGTTAAGGAAAGTAGAGTTGATACAAAGGCTGATAAGGAGCAACAAAGAGCAAATGTTGGAGTGGATGAGATGGGGATATTATTGAGGAAGAATCCCGTGATATGGGATGGATGGAGGCAATATGAAAAGAGGAAGATTTTGGCAATAGGTTGATATAAATGCAAGATTGAGTAGATTGTCCAAACATGGCAGCATGGAGAGGATATCAAGAGTGAAGAAGTTGCAGCGAAGACATACCATGAGGAAGGCATGGAGAAAAAAGAAGAAAAGAATGAACAGGAGGATGCAAGTGTAGCAGTGATGATGGTAGAAGAGAATGAAGATGCAGTTGTAGAGGATGTGATTGTAGCGATGTAATGTGAAGACATTGCAAATGGTGAAGACAAGGATGACTTAGTGTTGCAGATTTTGGTGGTAGAAGAAAGAGTGGTTTGGTAAGCTTGTTGATGGAGGAAAGAAGATGAATGTTGTAGTGAAGGAAAAAGAGGTAATCTATGAACATTTTGATTTCATTTGTGATTATTCTTCCATAGTGAGAGTAGAAGAGGATGTTGTTGTAGAGGATAAAGTTGTGTATAGATGTTGCATGTTTGTGTGTAGAAATTGTAGAGGATGCTGCAAAGTAGAACTTGGTGGAGGTGGTCGGTTTGTGGTGGGTTAGATCCCTCAAAGGAGGAGAGGAGAGTACAAAAGAATTTGGAGGATGGTACATGGTGGAAGTAAGTCCATGAGAGGAGAGAAGAATGGAGTGTAGAGTTGTTGGAGGAGAGTGACGCTTGTTCCAGTGAGATGTTGGAAGAAGAGGAAAAAGAAATCAGTTCATGTGCACTTTGGATAGTGATGGAGTTTGCTGCAAATTGCTTGCAATTCGAAAGAATGGTTCTACCATTCAACTCCTCTTTTGTGAGCCTATGCTCACAAACTTCCTACCTGGTGTGTCTGATGCAGGAGCATTTGGGTAGATTGGTGATCTGCATCACCCAAAATGTTTCGGTTTGAATTTGTTGTTTTCGGATTGGCAAATATGAGTGACATTTTGTCATTTCCAATTGACAAAATGTTTTATTTTAATTTCAATCTTCAGTTTGATTATTTTTACAATTAAATGATGTAGCTTGAAGATTAATGTATATACCGATGATAATAAAAATGAATGAAAAAGGAATATGGAGGTCGCTTGGCTTGAAAGCAATTTAAAAACTTTAATTCTCAATGCCCAAAAGATAAATGTGAGGGGTTGTGTAGAGGAGGCAAGAAGACACAACAAGAAAGATGAAGGGAGAGAGGTGCCACTCGTGAGTGAAGAACAAAATAGTTAAGCCACGCAACCAAAGGAAATGGCATAGAGGAAGGCGTGGAAGAGAATATAGAGGAGGCATCGTAGGCAAGAGGGGAAGGATGTGTCATCATAGATAATTTGGGATAAAATAAGAAAATGTAGGCCACACCATAATAAGAGGGATGAGTCGATGCCAGGAATGAAAAAGAAAACATAGAGTAAAGAATAAAGAAACAGAGAACAGAGGGGGCGCAACTAGAAAAGAGAAGGATGGATGAGGCTGAGCAGGGGCAAAAACATGGTGCGAGAAAGATAAGAAGAGGTGCACAAGAGTTTAGAAGGTGGGTAGAAAGAAAAAGAGAAAGAATAATCTAAGTGGATGGAATGATGAGAAGGACAATAAGGTAGTATAGAAAGGGTTAAGCCTATTACAGAGTGCAGATACAAATAATCAAATGCCATGCATTTGTAGCTATAATGAGCGGGTATGCAATAGGGAGTAAAATTGCTTGGAGTGACATGGAAATTATAAACTAAGAAGATATAGGTGTAGAGATAGGGAGATAAACATTGAGGAGAACAATTTGGAAAGGTCCAAGTGCAGAGTAAGGAATGTATAAACAGAGGAGAGCAATAAGATCAAATGGAATTGCAGATAATTGTATGACTGTAATATTTTAATTTAAATAAATTGAGTTTCCTTCGATTTTTATTGCAAAACTTTAATTTTTTCAATTAACAAATGAAATTATCAAAAATCATTTGAATTAGCAATGAGATGTGTAATAAGTTACAAAGCTTGAAATTGAAATAGTGAGAAGGGGGAATATTGCCTGTGTCTTGTTGGAAGTTGAATTGAATTGTATAGGTTGGAGAAAGGAGGGAGCAAGGCCTGTCTTGCACCACATTTCAAAAAGATTGCTCTCAAAAAGTCCTCCATAAGGCCAAAAAAAGGCCCCCTAAAGTGAAAATACGTAGAGGGGGACTATTGTGTTGGTAGGCTAGTGGCCTATAGGTGGCACTTGGGCAAAGCCACCCACACAAGTAATGGCTAGGTGGAGCTTTAGTTGCATGCTCTTTATTGATTTTCTTAAATATGAGAAACAAATTTAATATGATTTTTTTCATTTTAAAGATGAGAGATGGAGCCCTAGGCACTTGCCACCCCCAATATAGGTGGGGCTAGGCCCAAGGCTCTTGCCACCCCTTAATAGGAGGCAAGGAGTTGTTGGGTAGCTTCCCATAGGCCCTACACATGACAAGATCATACCACAAAGGAGGTAACTCCTACTAAATAAAGCACTCAATGCTTAAATGTTTTTTCCAAATAAAAAATATAATTGTAAATCATTTTTTTCACCTAGTGTACAATATTGCACAAAAGGCCATATAGCTTCACAGAGCCAACAAAATGGTTTTTTTGTAACCTACTCCAAATCAACTAAAATTTATATTGATCTATAGGTTTTTGGCTGATTTAGATGCAACGATGAGGTCCTTTTTATACCAAATGCTCCAAAAACCAAGTTTCCTATGAAAAACAAATTCAAGCCCTACAAGTAAATCTATATTATTGACTCTATGGTGTCCTATAGGAATGAAACAAAATCCTATCCTAACTAATTTGATCCAAGTGCAATGGAACAATTAATTTCTTCCTCAAAGGTCTTCTATAATGAGCGATCGTAAGAAATCCAATTTGCAAGACTATAAACCCTAGGGGAAAGAAAGCTCAAACAATATCCTAGATTGAATTATTTTGTACCTATGCTGCCCTTCTCTAATGCCATGTTAGGTTTAATATAGATAATGACATTGAATCTCCCTTAGATCAAAACAACAAGATGACACTAATCCATTATGCAAGCAAAATTAGACTAACAACAATTCAATGTCTACATTGAAGAATATGTAAAACAAGGAAATAGACTACAATATAACTTAATATAAGGTGCAATATTATATAATACACCAACACATACAAAACAACACTTAAAAATGAACAAGAATATAGAAGAAAGAATGAGACAACTACAAATGAGAGATAGCACCAATATACCTTATTAAAACATTTCAAGAAAAAACCTAGCCTCCAAAGCATTGAACCAATGTATTGTGAGCAACAATATCAATTGCAATTTACACGCTCAAGCTTAGAGCTTTGCAAGAGATCGACACTCTCCAAACTAGAAGAACAATGCATAAAATACGAATACAACCTCAATCCCAAGTCTACAACATATAGGTCAAGTAGGTCCAAGAAACCACAAATGGATTGCCAAAACATGTACAGGAGGTCCACATTCAACACATGTCCCCCCACTCCAAAAGTAATTCCTCCCAAGTGCTCCACCATGAGGCAATAATCACTTACACACCTCTTAAAAAACCTTTTATTAGTTGGTCAGAGATGCTCCACATAATCCACTAAGTAACCTCCCCAAATCAAGGACTCTTAGAAATGTCATAAGACTAACAACATGTAGCAAAGAGTTCCAATTATGGGATGCTCATTATTCCACCCAATCGGGTCAATTATTTATCATATTGTAAATATTAAATGATTAGCCTAGACTTAGGATTTGCAAGGTATACAAAATGCCTAGTCCCCTAATCCCAAAACTTCCAAATTAAATTAGGTTGTGGTGGTAATGTTGCCTTGTTACTCTCCTAAAGTTGTAACATCCATAAAGAATGTTCATCATTATAAACATTCAACCTCTTATAAGTTATTTTAAGTGTATCTGAATCATCAATACTTTCTCAAAAGAATATATATACATGAATTAATTGGCTTCTTCCCTTATCAAAGAAAAGACCACCCCACATTAAAGAATCAACTCTTTTGAGAATAAAATTACTTGTACTTAATCATACAAAACATATTCTTCTTTCCCACAATGTTTTTTCCATCCTCAAATACTTTTACTAAAATCCATTCTATTTGTGGTTCAACTTGTCTTATGTAATTTTTTATTAAAAATGATTGTAATTGAAAAAATATGAATAATATTTTTTATTAAAGTTGAATGTCAAGTATATAATTTACATAGTATATAAAAATGGAGGGTTGATAAATTAGCAAGATTTAATTTAGTATATACTCTAAATATTAATCAAGGTACACAATATCTAAGAACAAATGAAAAGTAATATCCTTTTTAGAACTTTATAAAATGTCTGAATGAAACCTTAAACAATGTTCTCTCTTTCCCTTTATTCGACATGGAAAGATATTAAAAGTAAATTACTAAATTGTGCTTCTTATGGTTAATACTTATTTTATCAATGTTGGGTATCTTTAAAAATAAGCATCACTATTGATAAATTATAGCACCTTCAATGTTGTTTCTTTGTTATAGATTCATCAAAAATCTCTTACCCATGAATTTCTAAAAAAGTAGTAATGCTCTATCAAATGATTGAAATGCCCAAATATTTGGGTAGCCTTATTGACCAAGTAGTACACAAAATGGCTCTACCAAAAAACTATATATGTGCAATGCTTGGCCAATTAGGAAATCCAATTCAAGCTGATGTGGAAATCAAGTTGAAAGTGCATTCCAACATCAACTAAATTCTTCAAGTAATTTGAGTGAAAAGCAATGCATTGCATTTGAAACAATCATGAGACATTTTGAATTGTTTTTAATGATGAACCTCTTAAGATGACCATCAAAACAACCACTAGAACAAAGAAATCTTATCTAATTAATTGTATCAAGCATGCAATGGATGATAAGTCGATCAATGGAAAAGGCCCCCTGTTGCTATTTGCACCAACACAAGTTGCTACTTTCAACATAAATACCACTACAATTCATGCATCCTTGAAAATTCCAATTAAGATTATGTGACCTTGGGTGGTTAATCATTGGATGCACTACAAGAAGAGATCAAGCATATATGATATATTCTCATTGTTAAAATGAGTTTGTAGGCCTCATGTTGTTTGTTGATATCAACAGGTTCTTGAAACAATTGTTTCCATCACATGGTACAATAGATTTTCATGGAAGATCAATTATCCTTGTTAGTGATCTCACTCAGTTACCTCTTGTATGGGACATACCATTACATATAGGTATCTCCCATTTTACCGTTATGCGTAATAACAATTCCTTGGTATACATGATTTTTGTAACCATATATAATTTTCTTTTAAAAATTTATGTACTTTATATGTTTGTAGGCAACAACTATGGTAAAATGTTGTGAACTACATTCTAGATAGTTGTGATCTTGGATGTTGTAATTTTGCATCAACAAAGGCATGATCTAAAACAAGTTAGATTTAGAGAAAATGTTAACCTATGTTCCACCAAGTTTCCAAGACAAGAACAATAGAAAATGAGGGACATGTTAGAACAATAAGGGATGACAATTAAAAATTGGAAAAAAATTAAAAAAATTAAATATTCATATGATAGATTAGCATTTCACATATTCACTATATAAACAAATTGACACAACATAGACAATATAATTTAACTAACTGTTACGTTAGATAAAGCATACTAATTATTTAAACTTTACCTATTAAAATAAGGAAATCAATTTATTATAAAATATATATAAGAGAATTGCATCAATAATAATAGGAACAAAATATTTTTTAGATTTTTTTAAGAAGCAATAAATAGCAAGAAGTTATGAAAACAAAATTATTATGAAATAATTAGGTGGAGTTGACAAGCCTTGGGGAGGAAGAAATAATGTACTCCACTTAGGTAATACAAAAATATTGCTACCTCAAGAGGAGGTTCTCCCTTGAGTCAGCGAAGTTGGTTTTTATAAATGAACAACCAAACAAAATGTCCATTGACATGCAAGCTTTTCTCTACAATTTATGTCTCGCACTAGTTTTTTTTTACTAAAGATTGTGAGATTGAATCGCATAAAAAATGATTCATGAATTGCAATGGCTTGACAGAGGGAAAACAAAACCAAGAGAGAGGGAGGCAGCTATCTAATCTATATGAAGACATTCACCATATTCACGTTTCTTTCTTTTTTCAACTTTCCTAGGTGGGGAGAGCCTGTCATCCCTGTTGCTTCCTGCCGTTTTTGAACACATTTCCTATGAAATGTCAAGTTTAGGGAATGATCCGAGGATGTTTCTAAGGCGTCCCAGCATACTTGGGACGTCGCCAGTACATGGGCAAAGTCCAATGCCCATGTCCCTGGGGAAAATAGATGTTAACATACATTAGGAATGCTAGTACTACATATAAAGATAAAGAAAATTATAATGGGCCAAACAAATGTTTTAGCGTGTTGAGGAGCATCGAAGATTTTATGTATCTATGTATTTATAGATTACAAATAATATGGTCATCTTTCACAATAAGAGAATGTTATATTCACTCAACATAATAATATATATATTTGATATATAAAACAACAAGATGTTAATGATGATCATTTAGACAAAGTATTTCTATTATGTGTTAGCCAACACACAATATTGGTATGCAACTTATAGATGGATTTTGGCTTAGTTAATGGATCACTTTGTATGAATATGATCTATCATAAGGTATTATGCCATTATATGTGATCATGAAATTTGATAATTATGTGGGTGTGCTATGAGACATTTATAACCCAAGGTTTGTCCTTATTTTGCCCAGTAAAAAAAATAGACACAAATCACCATCAAAATGACATAGGCTTAACCACACACAAGTTTTAAGGGCTAACATTGGAAAGGGCCACTATAAATATTGATGATGTAGAGAGAGCTAGTGCAGTGTCTTTTTTTCATTAATTATCCTATGTGAGCCCTATCCTTATTTTCTCAATAAAGATATAAAAATATTATTAATAAAGGGCCATGATTTGGGAAAATAGAAGCAACCAATAAAATAATAATAACCTCCAAGACACTTAGCATGTTCATCATGACAAATTCCTTGAAAGCTCATTAATGATGAGTTACAAGTTAGCATTTATGACAAAGTGGAGTTTATTTTGAGGAGAGAATATTGTCAATTTATTTAATTGTTATTTTGAAGAGAGAAAATGGGGCGTTGGAATGTGTGCTTGCTAGTGCTATTTATTAAGAAGATTGTTGGATTTTGAGAGATCTATCATTTTTCATATAATTTATGTCTTAGCTCGAGTCTTGTGTGGGGCGAAAATCCTTGGATTTGGAGATTGAAGGTTGAAACCTCCAAAGGACAATGTCATTCAAAGGTTGTATTTGTGTTAAAAAGCTTTTGTTTTATTTTCTAGCAAGTATATGTATTTGGAATAGCAACACATTGTAATAGTAGGTTTGATTCATATTTATATGTTGTCTATTTGATAATATTCTAACATATTCGAATATGTTTTTGGTTCTAGCATATATGTTTTTTTCATGCAATCTGTTGCTGCATCTATTGTTGTTTATTTGAACAAATATATGTAAATCATTATTCATCCATCGTATTCTCTCACCTCGCCCTCATGGGATCTTGGTGATTAGAAAGTGTTGAATATTAATATTCACTCACTGTATGCTCTCACCTTGAACTCATGTGACCTTGGTGATCAAAATGTAAATATTTTTTATTAAAATTTATTAAGGTCATATAGTTGTTTTAATATTCTCTACTATCTCGAGTTAAATATGTTGTAACATTATGAATATCACCGCCATTTTCATTTGAATGGTACTCTAAACGACAAGAATAATGATGAGGATCAGTTGTGATCCTTTTCTCTAATTTGACCCTTAAGAGAATATCTAATATATGGTTAACCACCATATTCTCTCACCTCGCCCTCATGGGATCTTGGTGATTAGAAAGTGTTGAATAATCACATTCACTCAATGTATGCTCTCACCTTGAACTCATGTGACCTTGGTGATCAAAATGTAAATATTTTTTACTAAAATTTATTAAGGTCATTATAGTTGTTTTAATATTATCTACTATCTCCCGGGTTAAATATGTCGTAACATTATGAATATCACTGCCATTTTCATTTGAATGGTACTCTAAACAACAGGTATAATGAATGGTACTCTAAACGACAAGAATAATGATGAGGATCAGTTGTGGTCCTTGTATCTAATTTGACCCTTAAGAGAATATCTAATATATGGTTAATTTGCTTGTAATTGATTGTGATAAATCAACATAGTGTTGGTAAAGTTGGTGGTTTTCATACTTGCAACAAAATTTCTCTTTCAATGTATACATGTAATCATAATTGTGTAACAAGTATTTTTATTATGATGTTATGTTCACACAACTAACTATAATATGATTTCTTAATATCATCTCCTATAGGGTTTGGCCATGACATTCATGTATTTTCATGTTATAATTTATGTTTTTCTTATTATTTGAATGTCTTGGTCATCATTTACGCATCCAATGTTTGTATTGTACACAACATATTCTAATTGTATAAAAGTGGGATGCATCTAGCAATGTGTATAACATAGAAAATAAACAAGCTATGATTTCTTTTAATTTATTAGAATATATATTTTTAATCTTCAATGTTAATACCTTATGATACCTTCAAAGTTGTGTATTTCTTATAAAATCATCCAAAATCTCTTAAATTGTGACACATGAAATTTTAAAAAAATAGTAACAACTAAAGGTGATATCAAATGGTCAATATGCACAAATATTTATAGCCTTGTTGGCCAAGCACTACTATAAATATTTGTGCTTATTGACCATTTGATAACATCTTTAAATGTTGTTACTAATTATATAAGATGTATTAACAATTGAATGACAACTTTCAATTATAAGGTCGTAAAAAAAATTCTTGAAAAATAGAGACAACCATCGAATTAGGCCCTAAACAAATCTCAACCATTAAATAAGAACAACTTTCACTTTAGACATTTATTTTAATCTAAAAAACAATCAATTCAAGTTGCAATCTTTTAAAGATTGCATTGTCTCTTTCATCATAGATTTCAATTGCCTTTTTAAGAGGAGTTGAAAGTGGGATGTTTAATTTCTTAACAATTGTATCTAAAATATTTTTCTTTGAAATTTCTTGAAGATCCTTTCACAAGGCAAACACTTCCTTGAAAAATACTTTTTGAGCTTTCCTCGAAGGGTGGAAGCTCCTTGGCTCCTAAGGTTTCCTCCTCGTTAGTTGAGGAATCTAGGGAAAAGCTGCTTTAGAATACATTGTGCAATGTAACTTTGAAGCCTAATACACTATGCATTGTGTAATGCTATGCAATATAGCTAGTGGTATGAAAATTATGAAAGGACAATATTCCAAAATTTACTGTGTAAATTCTAATTTCTCTTCACTCTCCCTATCTCTACACAATTAAATACCCTTCAAACATAAAAAACATGTTTAATTTCAACTTTTTGAAGGAAAACATTAATTTGTTGATTTCTTCTTGAACAAGTTTTGCTACCGTGCATTGAAGTTTTATCAATTGATTAAAAATCTAGTCATCTCTATGGACCCCCAAACCATATTTTTAACAAAATGGCATGCACCTCCTAGTCTCTATCTACTATCTACAAAGATATTATTGTTTAAAGTTTGATTTTTTTATATTATGATAATCATTATCAAATATTAATATAATTAATCTTTCACATCTATTTCAATATTTTAATTTTTTTTTTTTAAATTTTTAAACATCTTAAGATTTTAGATCCTTTAAAGTTGCATATCCATTGTGCATTTTTTTTAAATTTAAATATTATATATAAATTTTCTAATTTTTGCCATCTCCAAGTACCTATGTCCATTGTAAGATTTTCTTTCTTAATTTAAGCATTATATATGCATTTTAATTTTTGTTGTCTCCAAGAACCTATCTCCAACTTTTTTGAAAATGGTGTATCAATACTCATCTCCATCTCATGTACTAGTACCAACCATGTCTCCTAGTAACTAGGCTTTTTAGTTTTTGACTAAGTGGCAAACACGAGCTCAATATATGTTTTTGTCACTTTTTCCCTTTGGTCAAAATGACAATTTGGCCGTGATAGTGTCTTTTTCCCTTTATAACTTTCAATTTTTCTCTTTTTCAATTTTCACTTTTGACAAAAACTTGCTAGAGGGTAGTTTTGTCATTTTGTCCTTTTTGGTTTTACCATTATGGACATTAGGGTTCCAGGCACATGTCTCTCCCATTTGTTAGCTTGTTAGTTTGTTATTTTTTATTGTGTTTTAATCATCTCTTCAAGCTTGAAACTCCCTCTATTTACCCAAGGTTTTTTATGAAATTTGAACAAACTTGGAAAATGCGGCAAAAGTGGCCTATGGGTCTAAGGGCACTTTTGCCACTTTGTACAATTTGCTATTTTGGCACACCAAGGGTCCAAGCACAGCTCTCATTTTATCATTTATGTTTTTACCATCATTCTTGACTAGAAATTGCCTCCATTTCCTTCCTTTTTAATGAAATTTGTGCAAACTTGAAAAATGTGCCTAAAGCAGACATGTAGGGCACTTTTGCCACTTTGTACACCAAGCAAATAGGCAGCTTGGCATGTCAATGTGTCAAGTTGCCCTAATCATTCTTCAATTCACCAAAAGACTTCAATTCTTCCTTATTTCTCTGATTTTTTTTATTTTGATGCTTGACACACCATTTGAAAAACATATTGACACTCCCAGACACAACCAAAACACAACAGAACAAATGACAAATGAAATGAACAAAACAAAGTGAAAAAATACAAATGAGTAATGCATGAAACAATGGACAAGGAAAGTTTCAATAGGAGTAAAACATGCAATTATTGGCCTTTCCAAATGGGAAATTCATTAGTGATAGCCAAACAAAACATTTGGCCAATAATTATGCTACTTGGATGTGTTGAACAAGAAAAATAGGCACTTCAAGACGTGTCTTCATGATAGTTTATTCATGGAATGTTCATAGCCTCACTAACCTAGTCCATTAATACATTATTTGAACTAGTTGTCAATCGCATGCTCAAAAAATAGTTATTTGTTTACAAGAAGTCAAATCATCAAATTTATGATTCAAATGGCAATCAATATCATTTTGTCAAGTGTCGTATGCCACCTCTCTAACCATCGAGAAAGACACAATAACATGATAACATTGCTTTCTTCAAATTTGGCCCTAAACATTGTCAATTGAGGTTATGACCCCACCAAATGGACCATTTGGACACTTGCTTAGTTTGATGTCTGCTCCCTTGGCATTGCCAACATTTATGCTTCTAATGATATTATGGAATGAGTGGCATTACAACACTTGTAGACTCCCTCTCAAATGCCAACAATTTTATTTATAGAGATTTCAATATGGTTGAATTTGCAAAAGATAAGGTTTGGGCCCTATAAACTAGTGCATGGTTTTACACATAAGTTAGGGTTCTTTTTAACTATTTTCCTATTTTTCTGATTACAAAGCACAATGATGTGTGGTGAATCAATGATAACTTCAATGTTTTAATTAACGTTTTAAGATTATCTTTTAAGATCACCTTATTTTTTCATGGTGATAAAAGTTAACATGTAGTTTGTCTTCTAAGCATTGAGTTAATGACTCTACACTTATTATAGAATTGATAGAGAGCTCGTTTTGATTAAAAAACATATATTCAACCTATTTAATAGAAACAAAGAATAGAATATAAAATTTCTATTAAGAACGAGGCGTCGGTCCGAGCCTAGTTGGTTAAGGTGTTCCCTGTCACAGGGCGCCCACCATGGGTTCGACTCTCCGGCGCTTCCGTGGTACCATTGGTGTGTCCTGCCAGCACTGCCAGTCACGGTAAAAAGTTTACCGGTGGTGGGGGGTTATATGGGGGGCCGTGCTGCACCCGATTCCCCTCGTTAAAAAAAAAAAAAATAAAAAAAATTCTATTAAGAACATATTTTCTATAGCTTATTAGTTACACAAATATTTTAATGTATACTTTAAATCAAAACAATCAAATACAAAATTTATAAAAATAAAATAAAAATCATTTGAATAAATTCACTTTGATAAATCTTTCATATAAGTTTGATTTAAAAGATTAGAAATTGTCACATTATCAACCCCATCAAACTACTTATCATCTAAAACATTGTGGCAAATATATGCACTTTCTAGAGAGGTGGATGTAGTGATTGGACGCATTGATTCCTAATCTAAAGGATTTGTACTATCCACAATATGAGTTACCATCTAAAGGTAGCATAATTATAACATATTTTTAAGGGGATACCCTAAAAAATATGTCTTCAAATTAGTTCTACCACTAAAAAATTATCTTATTTTCAATTGTTATTTTAATTGATATATCATAAACACTAATTAAACCATAGTTACAAAATCAACTTAAAATTATGAGTATTGGTTTATTTTGTATGTACACAATTCATACAAGCAAAAAATAAATAAAACATGATTAATTACACTTAACTTTATTTAATGAAAGTCCAATTCCTAACCTGATATGGGTTACACTAGAACCAATTTGACCCAATCAAATCTAAGATTGTTTTGAAAATGTACATTTTAATGAATAACCAACAATTCTAAAAAGTTTGTCCACTCTTTCACATTTTATAAGGTTTAAGATTTTAGAATTAAACAAAAGGTTTACCATTTTTTTCTTGTTTCCTAATTTATAAGAGTCCCTAATAAAATTATGTTTACACTTTCAATTTGTGATATCAAATATTCAATATTCATAAACCCTCAAATAATATTTTTAAATTTTTTATATTAGATTAAACAAAATATTAAAATAATTAGAAGAAATATCTGTAAGAACAGTTACAGTCAACATAGGGCCAGACAAGAAAGGCTACAGCCTAGCAAAAAAAAGGGAAAACAATTAGAAAAAGGGAAAACAATTAGAATATTATATACCATCTCTACAACACACAGGAGTTCTAAACCAGTCATTTTAACAGCAGAGCAAAATGTCTAACAGTAATACTTTGAGAGATACAAATCATAACCTGTCATATTAACAGCATACAAATCCTTGAATAGGCATAAAGTTTGGCTGATGAGAGAAAAAATAAATTATATTGAATCAAAGGCTGATGAGAGAATTGATTCATAGAGAGCTCATCCCAAAAATATAGGACAAGACTTGGGACAAATAATAAATTTTAAACTGAAAGGAAAACAACAAAAACAACTGTCATAGAAATAAAAACAACTGTCATAGAAAGAGATAGTCCCACTCCCATGAACTTGAGTGCCAAGCCCACCTGCCTGATTTTGACAGCTAAATAGATACTCCCAATAAAACTCTAAGATAAGTTAAAAGCTGTTCCAAGCCCAACTGCCTGATTTTGACAGATAAAATCGATACTTCCTCTAAACTAAATTAAAAGCTGTTCCAAGAAAATTAAAAATTAAAATATATATATATATATATATAGACACTCTAATAAACCTCCCAGGTACGTTAAAACCAGCTCCAACAACATTAAAAAATTATATATCGAAAGATGTAGTGATAATAAAAAATTATTATTATTTTGCAAGAATTAATATTTATTAAAAAATACCTGGTAAACTGAGTTATTTTCAAGCCAAACTACTGGCTCGTACGCTATAAACTATTGACAGTATAAACTGAGTTATTTTCAAGCCAAACTACTGGCTCGTACGCTATAAACTATTGACAGTATCGGGAATAAAACTACTTTGCTGGACATACACAGTACCTGGAATAAAACTACTTTACTGGACATACACAGTACCTGGAATAAAACTTTTTCGCTGGACATTCGCAGTAACGAGGAAAACACTGAAGTTTGTGAAAAACATTTACGGTAACTCACACATATCGAGTAAAATTTTACGAAAGAGACGGGAGAAAAAAAAAGCTTACCTGCAAAATGCGAAGCACTCTGGGAAGGCTCTCTCTCATGAGTCTACGCTTCAAATCTGAAGAATACATGAGGCGCAAGGTCTCAACATACATCTCCATGTCAGCACACTCCACGATTTCCAGCAAGCAAGGCAAAGTGTGTTGCTCGGCCAGCTTGGCAGCAAACAAATTACTGCACTTTACCAAAACCTGTATGTGCAAATTCAAATTAATACACGACCCCTCTTTTCCACACACGCAAACCCTGACGTCGCTGCTCTCTGCATCGTTAAATTTGTAACCAATTCTTTGCTGCTGCTGCTGCGGCGGCGGCTGATTATTATTACTGTTGTTATTATTGCTGTTTTCGTCAACGGCTGTCTGGATTTTAACGGCCGGCTCCGTTAGCCTTAATGGCGATCCGTTGGAATTCAAGGCTTTGCGTTCACTGTGAACATCAGCGGGTTTGGGGTTCGAATCCCCGGGAGGAAGAGTTTTGGAAGGCTTCGGCTTCGGCTTTGGCTTTTGGAGATCTTTGAGGTTTTTAAGGTTTTTCGTAACGGCAATTGGAGAAGGGCAGGGAGCACAACACCAGATGCCTCCTTCTGGATCCACTGCAAGAGGCGCGGTTCGAACCCGCGACCTGCGATCTTTTTTGCCGTTTGTTGACGGCGTTGTCGTTGTAGCTTCTGTCTTCTTCCGTCTCTTGACGAATCTCTGTTCCGCCATTCCGATCGCCGTCAATTGCCAGCAACTGAATTTACCGTCAGTTGACTGAAATCATTCACTGGATGGAGCAGACGCCTCTCGAATCCTTATGATGTTTTGATTTATTTTTATGGCTGATCCTCAGATTTTTTTAATATTGTTTTTTAACATGATTGCCTCCACTAAGGCTGTGATATTTGTCATGTTAGTGTCATGATTATTCCCATCCCTTTCGTGGGACCTCCCTGTTTGTGCCCTTCACTAATCAATCTGATATGGTGGATCTGCAAGTAAATCAAATAATGTTAAAAAGGTACTACATGTAGGGATCTTCTATGCAGTATGTTTGTATTTTTGTATACTGTTTCTGATTTTCTTCATGGCTGTAGGAGAATGCTATTTCGTTCGAGAGATATCACTTTCAAGGTATTTATATTGGATTTGTAATTTAAGATATTTAAATTTTTAATATGTATATTTTTTTGGTATTTTAAAGTAAGATATTTATATTAGTTTATTAGGTTATAAGATTGGCGTGTAAATGGATGTCATTTTTTTTTTTCATGATGAAGAGTTTTATTATCTATTGATTCTATTAGAACTCTTCTTATTGTTTTGTAGTTAAGTCTTTTAAAATAATAAATTTTAAATATAGAAGATAACATTTCTATATAAAATGAAATGGTATAATCAATATATGGATTTTTAGATAGAAAATATTCAAATTTGGAAAATGGTTCAAAAATAAATTATTTTGATGAAGGAAGCCATATACATATGTGTTGTTGGAAGGTACATTTGTGCCATGTTTAAGCATTGCTATCATGCTCAACTATATAGAATATTAAAAATATCTTGAAATTTAACTCAAACCTTTAAAAATGAGGAAAACGACAATTCTATATTGGATAATAGGTAGCAATGAAAGTCCTTGAGGTGAGATACGCTATTGGTAATCACTAAATGAGACCAACAATCACAATCGTCTATGGGAACATTGTGATTTACACAAAGTCGTCCCTACTTCTAAATATATTTGTTCTATGTTCAAGGCAAGCACACTATAGACCTTAGTCACCACTAAGACCGTGTGTGTGTGTGTGTGGATTTTCTCCAAGAAAATCCTAGAGGTGAGGTCACCTCTTAAACATGTGCACAACCAAGTTTAGAAGATACTTATACACAAACAATAGAAATAAAATTAGCACCGTAATACTCATTCCACACCTCACAGGTTTTAGATTGGTGACAAAGTCTAGTTGTATCTTTAGAAGGAATGCTTCAAGGGTCTAAATATGAAGCCTTTGCAAGTTATGTTCCTTACACTATTATTCACATAGTGAAAATATTGCCATTCTCAATTTCCCATAATACTAACTTGCACCCAATATTCAACATGAAATTCCTTAAGCAATGTTTCCCCCTTTATTAAATCTTGTGATTGCCCAATACCTAATGGAATCAGACATGACACACTTACAACTAGTAACAAAAGATGACATTGTTGATAGTACCACCACTTGTACTTGCTATGACATTCATCAACTCTTTTGATTAGTCAAGACTAAGCAATATGCAAATCAAGCCACGTGGTACACTCTTCAACAACTACATGCATAATTTTATCAACTTGCTACCAACATAATGGGGACTATCACTCCTCAAAGGGGATAAACAATCCAAGCCTAACCTCGTGCATCCTCTTCAATAGCTTCATTAGTGCACTCAACATTGTTCAAAATGCACAACACAATGCTCACACATACACGCCATATTGTTCCTTCACCTCTACATACAACTCTTATGTATGACAATGACATAGTACTACTAAGTTCATAGTGTAGCCCTTCACATATATGCGTGTGTCAATGTCTAATCAGACCATATGTGTATGACACATGGGGCATCGACATTCACGTGTTATACTTCCATGCATACATACCACATGGTAACCTCTATGCCATAAAACATGAATATATAATTGACACCATACACATTTGACACGTGACAACATGATACGCCAAATGCCACATCGAACGATCTAATTGGCACCATACGTGTTTGATATTTTTCATTATCCTATCCACATAAGCAATGAACCATATGGATCACAAATTTATCCATGTCTACCTTCTATGTGGATTCTATTTAACAACCTACTTGTACATTATGTAGAAGAGAAGAGGCATACATATATTCTCATCTAACCTCTTTGTATATTTTCCCATGTTTAATTTGAATTGAAGTGACAAACCTATCGTAATTTTTTTGCATTATAGTGTGTTTTGATTTACATACTTGTTTTCCTTTATGCATTCTATGATCTTGTTATGTTACAAGTTAATTTGTAGAATCATAATTTGGTTCATCATGGGAACCAATCACTAGTTTTAAATGCATAATTGGAGTTGTTGAAGTTTGGGTCCTAGAAAAAGTGTGAAAAGGTGATCACTCTCATCAATAAAAGTGTGAATGGAGAAAAAGACGGTGAACTATGGAACTCCAACTCTAAACACATTGTTAACGATCTTTGAAGTTTGGGAATAAAAGTTGTGACTAGCAAAAATGGGAACGTTTGCTCATGAAATATTGAGCTCAAAATTTGAAAGATGAATTTTGACTAAGATATTTCAAACCTTAGCCATTAGTAGGCCCTCATGGAAGCATAATGATAGGCTCCTTGATTGGAACTTGGGGGAAAACCTGAGAACAAAAACCTTAAAAATAAACAAAACAAGAAATAAGAAAATATTAAATTATGAGTATTTTTGGGCAATGCAAGATTGCAAGTTAGGTTGGGGTGCTCCTACATCACTCTACTTCCTACATATTTTATAGTATTAAGGGCTTCCAACTCATATGAGCGTTATTTTTATTTTTCTATCACTATGAGTGAATTGAAATATTAAGCACCAACCAACATACTTGTCATGCCACAAAAGAGAGAACCAACCACCACAACCACACAATAAAGATAGTTGGTGGGATGGTGACATAATCCAAACTGATCACATGGGTAGTGTTTAACATTTTTGTGGTTTCCATGGCCGCACCCCAACCAAATGAGTTATACCAAGAAAAATATATAGGAACCTCACAAGAGAGGACCAACCACCACAACCACATAACAAAGATAGTTGGTGGGATAGTGTCAAAATCTAAACTAATTACATGAATGGTGTTTAGAATTCTTGTGGTTTCCATGGCCACACCCCAACCAAATGAGTTGTACTAAGGAAAATATGAAAGAAGCTATGGTAATAACACTAGGAAAAATTCCCTAATGAACTATGAATGTGATGAGGTCCCACTAAACTTCTTTACCATCTAGTTGTGGCAATTGAACCCTTTCCACCACATGATGATAGACATACTCCTTAATTTCTTATATACCATTGACAAATTCACAACTATATGAATAGGAATAAAGCAAGGGAATCTTCACAACAATTAAAAGTTCTTACCCAATATTAATAATTCTCCAAAAACTAAAGGGTGGGGACATAAGATGGATGGTCCTCCAACTCACAAATTGAAGTGTCTAAATTTATCTCTTATTTATACATAATTTATAAACTAATATACTTTAATAACACTTCTATTTCTCACAAAATTCATAACTATTTTTAATTATAATTTCAATAAATATTCAATTAGAAAAATGACTTTTTTTAAAAAAAATCTTTTTAAATTGAAAGCTGATTACCTTTATCTTATCTTTGAATTCTTTTAATTAAAAAGTTAGCACTAATGGCTGTCTTTCGAGAGTTGTTATCTTGGAAAATGCGCCCAATTAATATTATATGCCTATAATCTATACCCCCACTATCTTACGAATAGACATGTATTTTTTCATTGTTTTAGTTTAACATACGTAAGACGTTCTTCAAAATTTACCCTTAAAACAACAAAATTTGAAAAACAATGAGGGGGCTAAGTTACTTTTAAGTTCCATTTGGACAAATTGTTAGGGCCTATGTCATGTGGGAGCATAAAAGTAAACCAACTATAAAAATTTTAAAGTCAAGCAAGATATATTTTTTGAATAGTTTAAGGGTGCTATTGAAAACAACCCTCATGACCATTTTGATCCTTTTCAAGAAAATAAAATAGCCCTTTCAAATTAGGGCAAGTAGAAATGTCCTTCCTAGAATGGTATGTGCATTTTTGGTTTTATTATAAGTATAAATTTGTGTCAAGCTTACATTTCTAGTTTAGGGAAAACATTAATTCAATTAAAAAAGTGGGTCAATTACTTTTAGTAAAATTTAAATATTTAAAAAAAAATTTAAGGTGTTTTAATTTATACAAAGTTTAAATTTAATTTAAAAAGTTTGGAGAGTATTTCATAGTTTAGAGTGTACATACATCATGATATATAATATTTTTGATAGAAAATTTGTGCAACTTTGAGCAATTTTGTTTGTTTTTAGAATCTTTGTTAAAGTAAATTCTCTTTTACAAAAATCAATGTGAAGGAAAGTATAATTAACATAAAGTCTTTGAATACTTTATATTATATTTTAAACTTAACTTAAACATAGGTTTGTAGAGGTATACTGGTGATAACTACATGTACCTTGCATTTTTCCCTTTTGTTTGGATTCATTTTGTTCAGTTACTTCTTATATAATGATAAGTATATAATTGGCATGATATCTACTAAAAGTTGGCAATGATGTGACCCTTATTTGATTCCATTTGCACTAACTTACAAGGATTAGTTAAAATATTCAATTTTACCTATTTTTCATCTAGGTTTAAATATACTATTTGTGGAAGCGACTTGAGAAAGTTATTGATTTATGGAAATGAAGTCATACATTACACTTTTCAAATTCAAATTTAGGGTCAAACTAACCCTTCTAACTAGTTATTTGTTGAATCAAAATATGAAACATTTGGAGATATATTTAAGGATTGACCTTAAATTTTCATTTTTAGATCATCCAAAAATATTATAAGATCATTCAAGATATATCCATTCACATAATTAAAGCATTTATTATTGTATTACCTACTTGCATAATCATTTAGGTCATCTTCTATATGGTTGCCTACTATCTTTAGTCATTTCCAATACTCATTGTCTCAATATCCTAGGGGTTTAAACAAGGAGAGTGATGAAGTTGTGATTATGGATCTTAATGAAGGGAATCCTTAAACCATCCAATCCTTAGAGTTAACACAAAAATATCATAATTAAACATAAAATAAGGAAATATACAAAAAATGCATAAAATACTAAATATTATTTAAATTTTAAAAGAAATATTACAATGGTCCTTTATGAGATATCTTCACACACACACACACACTAGTTGAAATAACAAAATTTCTTGTCTTTGACTTGGCTCCATCATACATATGCTAGTTGTCAAATCCAATCTTCAATGATTTGGTGACTTAATCTCTATTTATTGACCTCTTCAATGCATCTGGCTCTAGTACTTAAAGTCACACAAATGGTTATAAAAGTTTGAATGGTTCATCTTCTTCAAAAACCATCTATTCATTTCACATCGCTTCATCTTTCCTTATACAAGTGTGTGTGACTTACACTAGCCTAGTGAGTATTCCAATTGCAAGCTACTCCATTGTGTAAAACCTTGCAACACCCAACTTAGACATAAAACTCCCATCCACTAAGCAACCTCATCCAATTCAATTGTATTGAGTGCACAAGCTATATCTTTTGTGTAAAGTCTTACTTTTGCACAAGACCAATCCTTTATTCTAATCACACTACACCTTTCATGAACCACTTGTTCTTGTAATCTATTTTTGGTTGATGCAAATTGTATGTGAACTTGGATTCTATAACATCATAAATCTTAGGTAAGTAAAATGAACCATGAGCTCTTGCTCATGAAGAGCTCATGGTTTGCACATTTTATTTGGTCTATGGTTGATTTATTATATTTTACAAATTTGAATGTGCTCAGCATATTATAAGTTTAACTCCATCTACTCAATGTCTCCTCACATTTTCTTTTAGTTAATTATTATCTCCAATCCACCTCTCTAGAATTTATTGTCATTTCTTTCATCAAGTTATCCCTCAATGCAAGGGTACAAGTTTGTGATGTTGATGATAGGTGATATATCTATTCCATTTGGAAACTCTATCTCATATGTATTTGTTATAAATTTCTGCAAGACTTTGCATGGCTTAATTTTATTATGTTTCAACTTATTATGCATGTTATTTATAAGAATATCTCCTTTCAGAGGTACACCAAGACTATGTCACCAACCCAAAATTCTAGTACTTTTCATTTGATATTTATGCATTGCTTATACTCTATGTTATTCTTCTCCAATTACATACACACTTTTCTATACACATCATACATATATTTCATAAAATCTTCCTTATTTTCTTCTCCCTTCACTCCTTGGATATCATGCAATTTAGTGACTTCTCTTGGACTCTACCCAAAAACAATCTAGAATGGGGTCCTTCTAGTGCTTTAGTTCATTAAATTGTTATAAGTGAATTCCACTTATGCAAGACTAAGTCCCATAGTCCAAGATTCCCTCCCACTAACATCACAATATGTTCCCAAGGCTTCTATTAACCACCTCTATTTCACCATTTGTTTGAGATGATATACCAAACTAAAACCGCATTTGAGTGTTTAACTTCCTCCATATCATCCTCCAAAGTGTCTCATAAACTTAGTAGCATACATGGGATTAAAATTTCATTGATTGTCACTTTTGCAAGTAACTTTCCATCCTTTTTGTCATCACTTTGATTGACACTTTTGTAGTCAATTCTCAAGCAATTCTTAAACTCAAGCAAGCTTTGGTACAAGCCCAAAACATACACATTCTTTCTTAGCTTCTCTGAGAAATTTCTTACCTATTACCAACAACACTTTTGTGTTATTCCCTGCCTTTACACCTACATCCTTTGATGGATATCTAAATTAGTGGAGATTCAAAAATCTATGGGTTGTGGAAAAATCATAAATACATGATTACAGTTGTGATTATCTATTCCCCCATTTGCATTTCAAATTCCTCAAAATTGAGGTCATCCTGGTTGAATTTGAATTTAATTCAAATTGAGAATAGAGGTGTTGGAAATTGAAATTCATTAAATTTTGGGAGTTGCATGAAGCCCCATGCTCAAGATAGAGGAGGTCATTTTTGGCATTTGAAACTCCTCTTGTAAATTGAATTTTCCATTTAAATGTTCAATTAGGAGGAATCTAGGCACCTAGAGGTGGAGAAGTGGCATGATGGAGACCAGTTTAGCAAAGAATTTTAAATTTTCTGCCAAGTAATGAATGAGGAGTTGCTAGAGAATCTTGGAGGACCATAGGAAAAAGGAAAAGAGGTAGTAATGCTATAAGCATGCTTGGAAAAAGCCACACCCAATAGAGAGGAGGGTTCCTGTAGAAGGAAATAGAGGAACACCACATTTTTTTGTAAATGAATTGTTGGTGAAGTCAAGAGGAGTTAGAAGTGGTTTTGATGTTATAGTTGGTTGGAGGTGTATTGTTGCATATTTTCAAAGGTTGGAGGCAACAAACATGCATGTAGATGATTTCTTGTTCATTGTTTAACTCATTAAACTGCTGTTGTAAGCTCTTGGAAAATTTAATCAATAAAACCAACATGTTATTTTTGAATTCCTATTATTTCCTCTACTAGAGAACTTTGGAATGTGCTCTCTCTATGGTTTCAATTCATAATTTCTTGGTTGAGTGATTTGGGTGTTGTTGCAACTATTTGATGTTGCCTAAAGCTAGTTATTGAATGTGGGGATTTATGGGTTTTCTGAGTTTCCAACTATAAAATTAGAAGGGTATTGATGGAGTAAAAATCATTATAGACTTACTTTCTTGACGATGAATGTGGTAAATTTCATTATCTAATTTTTCAATTGGAAAGGAATTCTTTTGATGGTTCAAAATAATTTTCAAAAAGAGGTTTACCATGAGTTTTGAGTGCAGTTTTAGAGTTGTTTGAATTTTAATTTATGGGGCTGCTATATCTATCTCTTATTTTTGGTGTCTTGAGGTAGTTATCTTGCATTAAATGGTATTAGAGCAAAGAGGTCTTGAGAGTACAAATTATGCACTAGGAATTGTGGGTGAAGAGTGGTGAAGCAACAAGAGAGAGTTGTGAGAGAGTTTGTTTCTTGCGGGTATGAAAGATGGTTTGTGACTACTATCCTCCAATAGAGATAAAGTTAGGTAGAAGGTGTAGAGTTCCTCCTTTGACAGAGATTGAGTAGAGGAAGCATCTTCCAAAGTCTTTATTGGGTAGAGGGTAGTGTGTTGTGAGAAATTTTGTTATAGAGGGTTGATACCCTGAATAGAGAGAGATTGTTGCAAGGAGTACTTGTAACTATAGAGGGACTTGTGAGTCTCTGAAGATGTCTTAAAAAAAGAGGACAAGATGTGTCATTAGAAGGATTGTGAGGATTTTACCTATGGAAGAGTGGAAATAAAAAAGGTTTACAAAATGGCTTATTGGAGAATTAAAGAAGATTGAGGCTAGATTGGACATGATAGAGATGGAGCAGAGAAGAGAACTTGAGGAGGCTAAAAGAAAGTGTGAAATGGGTAAAAAGAAATGTGAAAAGAACATCCTCTTGAAAGAGGATAGTGAAGAGAAGGAGAAAAAGAAAAGGTTTGGCAAAGAGGACATCAAAAAGAAGAATGAGAAAGTGCAACATTGCAACCCTATGATGGAAAGGGCGTGGAGAGAAAGACATGTGGGAGCAGTCCACACAGTTATAGTTGACAAAAAGGAAGAAAAAAAGAAAGGCATGAAGAAAGAATGGAAGAATAAAGAGGATCAAATGGTCACTATGGACCATAAAATTAATAGTAATTTTGATGATTATGTTTTATCTAAAGATGCTTTGTTTGTAGGATTGGGAAAAGACAAAGAAAGTGGTGAAAACAAGAAGGATACATCAACAACAAAAGAGGTATCATTTAAATATGTTAATGAAGATTTACATGCAAGAGAAGAAAATGAAATTGTAGAAGATGTAGAATATCATGCATATGGTGCTAAAGAAGAAGAAAAGAACATGATTGTAGCAAATAATGAAGAAGAAAAAGTTGGGGCAGTGGTAGAGAAGCAATAAAACACAAAAGATAACATTGTTGTAGTGAGTAACAATGAAGTTATTGAGGTAAAAAGAAGTGAAGTTGTTGCAAAGATTGGTCCATAGAAGGACATGGGAACATTGAAAGGTTTGGGGCAACAGTTTGAAGAAGAAAACATGCAAAGGAAGAAAAATGAGAAAATTGAAGGAGCAACAACAAATGAAGAAGAAGATAACTCACTAATCCAAATTTCAGCGATTTGAAAGGAGTAGATAGCATTGATAGCAAGTGATGCAGTTGAAAATGAGGTAAAGTTACAATTTTTAGAGTTCTTTGATAATAACAAATAAATTAGTTCACATGAGAAAATAATGGTTAATATGAATGGATATGAGAATACTAAAATGAGTGTTACACTAGTAGGGAAAGAGGAGAAAATAAGGGAATTTGATGATTTTGCAAAAAATATTGATGTTGATGTTGAGGATAATTTGTATTTTGATGAAATGGTGAAAGAAAGTGAGATGCAAAATATGGTTAGGTGTAGAATTAACAGGTTAAAGGTTGAAGTACAAGGCAGTATGATGAATTTTGTTGACATATAGGAACAAAAGGATGAAGGAGAAACAATTGAGAAGGATGTCCATATGGGATTCATTGATTCCCATGAGTTTATTAGTGTTGATTTTTATGTAGGTGTTGAGGATGATAAAGTGGAATGGGAATACAAAATATGGTGTCGCCAAATGAGTTTCATGAGGGGAAGAAAGAGAGGAAGGATGAAAGATGGAAGAGATAGGAAATTTCAAAGTAGGGTCAAGAAAAATAAAAATTAAGAAGATAAGGTAGAAATATAGATGAAGAAAAAACACATGCCTTTCAAATGTTTATGAGTTCCAACTCATGAAACATTTCACTTACTTCGAGTGTTTGATGCAAGAGCATCTGAGTGCACAAGCAATCCTACACACTAAAAATATTTAATTTTTGTTCCTTTTTTTTCTTTTTTTTTGGCTTGTTGGTTGCGCCTTGCAAGCATGAATTTCATTTTATTTCAAATTCCTCAAAATTGAGGTCATCCGGGTTGAATTTGAGTTTAATTCAAATCAAGAATGGAGGTGCTAGAAATTGAAACTCATTAAATTTTGGGAGTTGCATGAAGCCCCACACTCAAGATAGAGGAGGCCATTTTTGGAATTTGAAACTCTTGTAAATTGAATTTGACATTTAAATGTTCAGCTAGGAGGAATCTAGGTGCCTAGAGGTAGAGAAGTGGCATGATGTAGTCCAATTTAGCAAAGAATTTTAAATTTCTTGCCAGGTAATGAATGAGGAGTTTTTGGAGAATCTTGGAGGCCTATAAGAAGAAGGAAAAGAGGTAGTAATGTTGCAAGCATGCCTAGAAAAAGCAACACCCAACAGAGAGGAGGGGTCTTGTAGAAGGAAATATAGGAAAACATAAGTTTTTGTAAATTAATCGTTGGTGAAGTCAAGAGGAATTAGAAGTGGTTTTTCTATTGTTATAGTTGATTGGAGGCATCTTGTTGTATATTTTTGAAGGTTGGAGGCAAAAAAAATGCATGTAGATGATTTATTGTTCATTGCTTAACTCATTAAACTGTTGTTGCAAGCTCTTAGAAAATTTAATCAATAAAATCAACATGTCATTTATGAATTCCTATTATTTCTTGTGCTAGAGAACTTTGAAATGTGCTCTCTCTATGGTTTCAATTCATAATTTCTCGGTTGAGTGATTTGGATGTTGTTGCAACCGTTTGATGTTTCCTGAAGCTAGTTGTTGAATGTGGGGATTGTTGAACACTCAGAATACTAGAAGAGGGGGGGTGAATCAATATTCTATTAAACCATCCAATTACCAAAGCATACTTAATAGTTGTGAGGAATGAAAGCATGAACAAATCATAACACACAAAACATGAACAACAATATTTTTACGTGGAAAACCCAAAAAGGGAAAAACCACGGTGAGGATTAAATCACAATATGTTATAACCGGTTATAAGATTTTATGGAAAGGCTCACTGCTAGGAGGACTCACTGTCCAAGTGAAATCACTATTCATAGAGAAAATAAATATAGAAAGAAGTGGCTTCACAACCAAGATTTGAACTAATAAAATGTGCATCTAAGATATGTTAGATTTAGTTCCTTTGAAGCTCAATACACTGATAATACTCTTTATTCAACTTAGATTACAAATCTCCTTTGCTCTATATTTGGACACCTTTTCTCAACACTCACAACTTATTTGTTCAATTTTGTAAAATTTTGCATCACTACTTGCATTTGGATCATGTACGCATTCATTTTTGATTCATCACAATTACTCAAATCAACCTTGTATATATACCAAACTCCATCGCAAACATCAATTAGGTCAGACTAATTAGATGTAGCCCCAAATCATACAAAACATGCCTTGTCGATACCTAATTCAAATAAAAAAATTCCTTCACACCCAAACACATGCAATATAGGTCGACATGGACCTATATTAACTCCCTCTTCCATTCGCATCACATATTTAATCTCCACAACAGTTTACATACATCAGATCGACCATGCATAGGACCTAAAAGAAAAAATACTCCAACTGATCATCACCATAAGATACACAGACCTCAAAATATCATGCCAACTACTAAATATAATTCTTTGAAAATTGTTAACATTCTCCCAAAACCACAAAAACTAACCCAAATCTGTGAAGGAGTGTAGACTAGTTAGGTTGCAGCCACTACACAAAAAAATTTGTAAACCTTATATGTCGATCTTTTGTTACTTGCAACCTTTGAACCACTTATCCAAATCAACCAAAATTCTGGATTAAGATGCTACTGATGTCCATGAACAACATATTAGAATCACAAAAGTAAATTTTTATGGGCGAACAAATGCAAACCAAATTATTGAAGGGCATTGTGTGTTGAATCTGGCAATGTAGAAACTTAGCAAAAGTACTTAACTGTTTTGATGTGAGGATCAAACCTTCTTGCAAAATAACTCTTCTACTATCATTCTTCATACTATTTTGACATCCATCATGTAGTGTGGACATCAATGACAACTCATTAATGACAACCTTCTTTATTCTTTCAACAATCTCCCCCTTTGTCATTGATGGCAACATGTGCCAAAACAAAACACCTCTCCACAAATATCTCTCCCCCTTTGACATCAAGGGAAAAGGGTGCTCTCCCTCAAACTTATATACAAACTGAACTAGCTCCCCCTTAAAAAGTTAACCAAAAACTCCTAATGCATCTGCATATGTACAAACAAATATGAAAGCATGAAAAATTAAAGTGTATAGAGATATAAATGGTCAACCCGAAGATGTTAACCCTTGAAACTTCTTTGTGGAACCCCTAAAAGGCTTTGTGTTCCACTCAAAATTTTGCAAAATTTGGCTATTCTAGTGGCCTAGGGATTTAGGGTTTTGCTTATTATCATGCCTTATGGTTTTTGAGTTGCTAAAACCCTTTCCAAAAAATCCTAAGTCTAAATCCTTTGCAATTGTTAAGTTTCGTTGTTGACTTCCTATCACTGGTTCTAGGTCATTCAAGTCATGACATGCCTTTTAACCCATCTCATTACCGACCCCTTTTTTCCTTGTGATCTTGGTTGTTAGCTTTCATTTTATTAAAAAAATATTGTCTTATGTTATGCAAGTTCATAATCTTGTAATATTCTCTTGGGTCCTAAGTCAAGGTTTAATATTTCATCATTTGCCTAATGTCTTAGCTTAATACCTTATGTCCTCATCTGTCGTTTCCTTGCCAGTGGCCCCATTTTTAAGAACTAACAATTTGCATGTGCACAATCCTTGCTTCATAAGGACCATCGGATCTATGCAATCAAGTCTAGACTGCTCCCTACGCCCTCACCTAGTTTTATCTCTTATTAAAGTAATCTTATGGGCTAGCGGGTGAGTGCCAAGTGTCCACTTATAGTGGTGGGTCCGACATCTTCCAAAGTCAACCAACGACAATTTGAATTTAATCAACAGTGGATATTGAATGATGTGTCTTCATCTAGACCGTTCCCCGCACTCCCACCTGATTTTAATGCATTAAAATATTCTCATGGGCTGGCAAGCTGGCGACAAGTGTCACTTTGTCAGTGGGATTTATCAGGCTTTGAAGGAAGCAAGCACTCCATTTAGAAGAGATTGATGGTTGAGGATGGATGATGTGTGTCAATCTTGACTGCTCCTTGCCATCTCGTGGGGGACCCACCTCTGTCTCTCATCTCTCAAAGGGGAAGTGGGAGAGTGCCATGTGGAGTCATCTGAACTATTGAAGGAACATTATAAAGGTGGAAATATTAATGAAATATTTCAGCGTAGGGGTATGGATGGTAAATTCCATGTTACTAAAAGGGATTTTCAAGCATGTGTTTTACAAATGAGTGAGATGTTATAATCTGGGTCGTCCATTGTTTTCAAGGTTTATGCACATTGTCGAAGGCTTGAGATGTAAGGTGCACACATGTTTGAGAATCTAGATTAAATCTTAGCCCTTCCCTGCCTCCCCGTTGCTGAAAGTTGCACACAGGTTAAGACCAATGGGGAAGCTGGGAAGCTAACACATGGACTTTGCTTCAACACTAAAGAGATGATGGAGCCCACGAATGACTAGGATCTTGGGTCCACACAGCTTGTTTTTGATTGGTCAACAACATTAGAGGGATATAGTCAACTTTTTCAAACTTTATTGACTAAATCTTGACCATTCATCAATCCATCTCATTGAACAATCGACGGTCGACATTCAAAATTGAATGTAAGGTCAATTGAGCCATTTTGGTTCACATGAGTGAATTATAATGGTGGACAAGATGCAGAGCTACTGAATTACGAGCTTTAAAACCATAAAAACTTGCTTTAAAGTATAATTAAAGACTGTTGAAAGCATTCAACACATTCAAGGAGCTCATGCTATGATTTTCAAGCTACTTCGATGACAAAGTTAGGGTTTTCAAGTGACTGTGAAACTAGTAAGTCAAAAAGCTATCCAATTTCTCAAATTACTCAAAACATGCTAGTTTCCAATTGTGCTTTCATTATGTCATTGGGTTTCTTGGTTTCCTTCATTTCTTTGTAAGGTTTTGATGTTCAATCCAAACAATTATTGTCATTAAATTATGATTTCCTGAGTATCAAACGATACCCAAGATGTAAACCCTTATTTTGTTGAAGGAAACCCTAACCTGTATAAACCCTAGAGGTATGATACCTAAAGTAAAAGCATCCTCATCTAAAGGAGAAGCCTCTAGCTCAAAAATTCCTCTCAAACCTATAGTTCAAGACTTTACTAAGCAATTAAAACCCTCGACCTTTGAAAAATCTAAGGGTTATCCATTGTTTTGTGGTGCACATGTTGTAGAAGGCTTGATTGACAAGTAGAGTGCAATTAGGGATGCTACATTTCCTTTCATTGGATGGAATCTTTTCAGTGGCTGGTTTGGGAATAGAAACTATGGTATTCCAGTAGGCAACCCATGGAATCTAGATTTGGGAAATTTAGTTGTGCTAAATTCCTATATGGACGTTGAATTATTGAAAGCATTGGCCGCCAACTATGATCTAGTCACAAGGACTGTGAGAGCTTTCGATGGAGTTGATATGGTCAAAGTCACAAGGGAAGAGATTGTAGGAATTTTCAAGCTCACAGAATGGAGTGAGGACATGGTTCCAATTGATGAGAAAGTTCTTAGGGAAGACTATGAAAGTGTTAGATACTCATTTAAGATCTCAATATTACCCAAATATCTAGCATCTATTGAGGTCCGAAGGATTACATTGGGTCCATTGGACAAGGAGCCCTACCCAGTTAGCTATTTTGTGCCCTATTTTCAAAAGACTCTTTCTATTCCATCTTCCAAATCATTGGTTATGACCTAGTCACAGGTATTCCCATGGCCTGGATGTACATGGTGGAATATATTCACCACCCCAATTATTGCACAATATATGATTATGGAGGGTACCTTGTAGAAAGAATTCATGAAGGTTTGGTGAGGTTGAAGAAGGGAGAGGTTGGTGTTAAATTCAGTTTGTACTCATTGTTTATGTATATGCTTTTGTTCAAGGGTGCAAGTTATTTTGGTACAAATATGACACTGGAAAGGATGGAGGGTGACTTGGAATTGCTTTTCCAATGTTGGAATACTATCCTGGACAAGGATGACAAAAAAATTTATTACGTAGTCTTTGAGAATCTATTTGCCTCCAAGTTGAGGAGGGTTCTGATTATGAACATGCCAAGGATTCCCAAGGCCTTGCATGAATTATTGAGGCCCAAGGACAAGAGACCTAAATTAAGTGTTGATCACAACTAGGGAGACATTATTCCTCATCCCATTTATACAATTTTGAGAGTATATGGTACATCTGTCTCACCCCACTTGTTACCTAAGGATGTGCCAAAAAGAATTGGATTTCTTGAAGTGATGTGGTGGCTTGGAGATGTGGAAAATAGATATTTAAAAGATCAGGGAAAGGGAACCTTTTTTCCTTCATATACACGCTTTTATGATTTTGTGATGATCAAAGGAGGGTGGGATAAAATAAATGACATACTCAAGCCTTTGGGCATGAGGAGAGCGGGAGTAAGGACCCATGATCCTGAAGGATTTATGGCTTGGTTAAAGATAAGAAATAGGAGTTCCAAGTTTACCCATTAGTTTCATTTCCTTGAGGATGTGATCATGAACATTTTTTATCTTTTAAAGAAAGAAGATAGAAAAGAAAAGTGGATAGCTTTTTAAAAAATGCAAAGGAAAATAAGGGAGAAGGATCTAGAATTCACTGCTCTCACTGAAATTCCCAATGAGATGCAAAGAATAGAATATATGTTCCAAAATTTTGAGACAGTGGTTGGTAACCTAAAAGGTGAGAAGATAATTTAGGATAAAGGGAAAGCTCCTATTGAAGAAGAACAAGGTGGAGGAGAGATCCTTGTTATGGAGGAAAGGCCAACATATCAACCTCCCTAAGAACATAAACTGATTATTTTTACAAGAAGGAAGAATAAAGTAAAGAGAAAGGATGCAACCACTACCTCTTCTCAGTAAGAGGAGCATAGAGCCCTTGTAGTATCACATATTTCAGCACTGTCTCCCCCTAGGTTGATGGGACCTAAGATTGTTGAAATTGACTCCCCACCTAGGCATTCATCACCACCAAAGCCACCACCTCAAAAGAAGTAAAGAGTTGAACATGCTAGCTTGGTGGATTATGAAGATGATTCTGATGACATAATTTGGGTACCAGAAGAAGAGATGCAAAAGGGAATGCCCCCTCCACCAAGAGAAATAGTGCTACAATAGCTGGGTTTAAGGGTGAGGAAAGTTGGCCTTGCTGGAATAAATAATACTGATGATGTTAGGATTAAGGAATGTACAAAATTCCTTGATGATGATTATTTTATGAAATCTAAGACTTTCATGGAGTTTTCCTATAGAGCTAAGAAGGATGAATATGTCAACAATATTTCATTGAAAAGAAGTCTCCACCTAGAGTTACCTGATGCAACCATTCAAGCACAGGTTCTAAAAGAAATGAAAGAAAAATTTCAAGGAATGACTGCATCTGACGGTAGAGAGCTATTGAGGAAGAGTGGTATCTTGCTATTACCAAAATGGGACTTAACCTCTGTGATTGCTTTTGATGCATTAGAAGATGTGACAAACCCCTTTACAATTTTGAAGAGGAAGCCACCATAGCATTGCAAGGATCTCATTCAGTGAGCAGTGGGTTACATTGGCCATATCAGCCTTAGCCCCCAACATAAAGAAACCTAACATTACAAAGCTTGCTTCAAATTATAGGGGAGGTCTGATAATAAAGAGGGTATCTAATACATTAGTTATTGAAGATGCAACAATGTCTGTAAATGTGGCACAATTTACAAAAGAAACAGTGGAATCAGTGACTACAGAGAAAGAGAAATTCAGAAATAAATATAATGATTTGTTGGTTGATTATGGAAAGAATCAACAACACACTATGCAACTACAAATAGAATTGGCACTATTAAAAGAGAAATTGTAAAATTTGCAATTAGGAGAACCAATGTAGACTGATGCTACCCACTTCTTCATATGAACCAACACCTATTGTTTCAATAGCTCCAACAAGTTCTTCATGGGAAATTGTGCCCTATAATATGGGAAATGTGCTCATTTCAGTGAAAGAGCTAGATACATTAGAGGAACCACAAGAAAAGGAGGGTGCCAACAAGGAAGAGCTACTTGAACAACTAAAAGAGTATAAAAACAAGTGTGACAACTAGGACATGGAAATATTTGTCAATAATATGAAAATTATCATTGTAGTTTTCGAGCATTTGAATAGGGGAGTGAACAATAGATTAATTAGCATTCATGCTAATTATTCTGCCATGAAGAATGCTATAAATAGTTTTGATATTGATAAAGAGGTAGCTATTCCCCTTATGGAAACATGGATCCCTAGGCTATAGGAGTTGAGAATGATGGTTGTGGGAGTCAAGCATGATACAAACAAGCCTGATAAACTCAAGCCTACCATCCAGATTGTGAATGTAATTCAGGAATTCAGGGAAAAGATAGAGTATTTGGAGGAAAAGATAAGGGAGCTACTCAAGAATTTCATGACACACATCATGGTCTCCTCCCTTCCATGCTAAAATATAATAGTAACATTAAAACCCTACATGACTGGAGGAAAGAAACAAATGAAGTAATTTCACAACAAGTTGCTTTGATTTGTGAAGGACATGATATGGGAATGTTGAGGAAGAATATGGATATGTTGGCTCATGCAGGAGTTGTCTTGGAGGAATTTGATAAAGAGGAAAACCATGTTATCACCAAGTATTCACCTTATAGACAAAAAGCTGATGATGTCATAAAATTCAACTGGCCTATAGAAGAATAATTCTAGGCTTGGAAGGATAAGTACTTAGATGTGCTAAAAGATTGAACTGTGGTTGTGAGATGGTGAGTACAATTTTAGTTTTAGGTTTGCAACTATAGTGAATAACGAATGAGAGAAGCACAATGCATAGCCTGGAACTAGTACAAATTAGGCTTTCGCTAAAGTATGGAAAATATATTGTCTTCTCCCCAATTTAAAATTGATGACAAGTTTGCATACATGGACAAGTTTCTTTTCTTTTTTGCCTTATAATTTTTATGCTTTCTTTCATCTTTGCTTGGTGTACGTGGACACATTTTTGGAGCATGTGGATATTGTCAAATGAGCTCAAAGATTCCTTTTGGAAGGTGGGACCTAACCTGCAACAACAAATGAAAATAACTTTTGTCTCATGTAACATTTCCCTCCATTTGAGGATGCAAATATAACTGCAAAGGGAATGCATTTTTTAATGGTCCAATAGATAGTGACATGTGTACTTTTTGGCCCAAAGCTTGTTTGCTCCTTCATTTCTATAGAAAGGAATTCAATGCCAGAAGTACGGGTTCGTTGTCTTGTAATTGATCACAAATAAATTTATAGAAAGAATACTAAACATTTTTGCGTCTGGTCTTAGGTTTTGAGTCAATTTAGTCTGCAAATGTAATTTTCAATAACAATACTAGCAAATAAATTGAAAATGGTTCAAATTCAAAACCATTTCTCTCCTATGTACCTGTTTCATGGATTATATATAATATGATCAAGGATTGTGTTATTTGTCTTCATTGATTTCTAGTGGATGTGTAGTTTTGTTCTTGTTTTTAATTCAAAGAATTAATGAAATGCCTGAGTGAAGTTGTAGATTCATGTAAATTGAAGTGCTAGGATATTAGTAAGAAGTTGTGGTTGAGGGTATAATGAATGTGATATTGTAATGTAGTATTATCAAAGCTTAATGATGTTATGTGTGAAATTGTTGTCAAATTATATAGGTTTTGAGATTGAATCCATTCCTAGGATGAGGCATTGATCTAAGTGACTGTTCATATTGCATTCATTTTTTTAATTCAGCAGCAAATCACTTTTATAAACAAACTTTCACAATGAATTACAATTATTGTTATTTTGTGTTAAATGGTTCTATTCTCATGCTCTGAATGTTGAGTGTTGTTAAGAAGCAGCCAGATTCTTTGATATATTCCGTTTGTTGAGATATTATATGGGAATTCATATGTTATTTACAATGTATTTGGATTTTAGGTGTAGCGGTCTTTAAATACATTGTGGGATCACCCTCTCAGGTCTTGCAGAGCCCAAAGTGTAGGGGGAAAGTATTGTTTCTTTCACTCGTTCATTGGCCAATCCCTTTGGGTTGCTAAGGATTGGAATTGGCATTTCCATAGGAAATTCTAAAGATCAACTTGGTTCTTAAAAAACAACCAACATATTGGCGACTCCACTTGGGACAAATTTGTGAAAATATGCTTGTCCCGGTATGCTTTGTCCAAGAATTGTGATTAGAGTCACATATATTTGTCATGGGGTGTTAAATTTTGCAAATATTTGTCCAAAATTGCTAAAGCTTGTTGAATTCTCTTGCCATTTATCAGTTTGAAAGTGATTTGCATAAATATTGTCAAGTCCTTGTGTGTCCTTGCAAATTCTTCACTTAGTGTGTTGAGGATGGTTTTAGGAGTTCTCTGTATTTCCAAATCTCTACAATTCACTCAAATATTTACGTAATTGTCATTATTATTTACAATTCCCAAGTAATTTTGGGTGGTGACTTTGAAGTCTCTACACCAGTGTGCATTATTTGAAGATGTTAAGAAGATATTGAAGAAAAAGAGTTGCAAAATAAAAATGAAGAAGACCAGAGGTTACATGACGAAGCATCCAGAATAAAAGTTGGAAGGAGAGCTTCATAAAACTTCCAAGCATAAGGGCCAGTGGGTACAAAAGGATGAACATACAAGTAAGTATACTCCCCATCCTATTCTTGAAATTAAAACTCCTTTAATGAGTTCTACTAGACATGAAAGTCAAGAAAATTTTCTAGGATTGGACCATGAACAAGGAGATGATTGTGATAATAAGGCTGTCACAAGTATCCATAGGTCTAGACCTAGGAAAAGTAGAAGTAGAAGTAGGATCCATCATCAAAATGTTGCCTCTACCTATTCTACTATTTTTGGTGACATTATTCCTCCTGCGTTTGGTGGATACTCACCTTTGCCACCTGACTTGTTAATTGGAACCAATACTACAGCCTAGAACTTAATAGATCTAGAAGAACATTCAGGTTCTATGATTACTCTCCCAGATCCTGAAGAGGTCTTTGGAGATGTTAGTGCTCTCAAAAGAGAGATTCAAATTGAGGTTGAGATAAGAAGGAATAAGGAGAGGGAAAGAGAAGAACATATTAGGAATGCTATGATTGAAAGGGAAATCCTAATAAGATAATTAGACCAAATGAGATTTATAAACTGAGTTGAACCTGAACCAATCAACCTGGGTTCTGTTGTATTTGAGGTCCTTGACAAGAAAAAGAAAGAAGACCCTATAAAAAATGTCGATGCCTCTAGCCAAACCAAATCTAAAGTTGCTAGTAATATTGTTCCATATCCAAATGAAAGTGTCCCCAACCCAACAAATGAAAAAGGAAAACAACTTGTAAATAGCTTGGTTATCAATGAGAAATCCACATCTAATAAGCCTCCCATTCCCCCCAAATTAGAATCTGAAATGGGAAAATGAAGGAGAGAAAATGAGGATCTAAAAAGAGAAGCAGAGAAAATGGAAATCATGGCTACAAATGTTGAGATGAAAAGGAAACTATGTTTCTTGAAGACTACATGCTTAGTAGAAGGTGTTGTGGCATATAGCTCACAAGATCCTTCCCAATCCACAATGAAGCTTGCATCCTCAAGTGATGAAATTTTTTTTGGTCATATTGATCAATCTGCTCATAATGCAAAGAATGTGAACACAAGTAGTAATAATACTACTCACAATCAATTCACTAACAAAAATGTGGATCACAAGAAGGGGGTGTAAAAGCAAACAAAAACAATGAGGATAGAGATAACTAGTTTCATAGGAAGCCTATTCAGTTGGAAAGGTATAGATAGTTGTGCTTTGATGGGATTCTTGGATGCCCAAATCCCATTGATAATGACATTAGGGTTGTGTGGAGCAAGTTCACTAGGAATAATGCAATTTCTAGAGAGGATCATTTAAGGGTTTTCCTGAATTTTTCAGATGACTATGAGTTAGAACATAAGGATGTGGTCATGAAATTGTTCATGCAATCTTTGACAGAAGATGCTAGAGATTGGTACAAAGGCTTACTTGATGGTAGCATTGGATCTTGGGAAGAATTCAAGAGAGTATGTAGAGAGCAATATGGAGATAAGACTAACTCTAGTTTTATGCTAAATGAGTTTAATAATATCACCAAAGGACAAAATAAAATAATGGTTGATTTCAATATCATATTTCAGAAAGCTATGAATAGATTGCCACAAAATTTGAGGTTGAATGATTCAGTGTGCCTTGTCACTTAATTCAATGCATTTGATACCAAAATGGCCTATAGCCTAAGAGATAAAGATCCTCAGACTCTGAGGGATGCATTTAGGATTGCTTTGCATATTGAAAGCAATAGGAAAGCTTCAAGTAACATGGGAAGAAGAGATGTTAAAATACTGAAGAATCCCAAAGATAGGAAAGACAAAGCCTCTAGTTCAAATCTAACATATGATAAAAATTTTGATCGAGTGATGGATACCCTCAAGGATATCAAATACACTGTGGCTAAGAATGAAAAGGGGCTTGGGAACAACAAGCAATAGTTCTAGAAAAATGAAAAGCCCCCAAGGCTTCAAGATTACCCTTACAAGACCAACTAGAAAAATGGAAAACCAGTCCCAAACAATCAGAGAGGTAAATAATATTAGGTAACCTCTGATCCTTTGCAAAAACAATTTGCAAATTTGACTGATGAGACCCCTTGGTGCATGGTTTGTTAGCTGCCACACTCTCCTCACTAATGTGCAGTTGCACAATTGGTTGAAGTTGAGGAAAGTGTGCCAAAAGATAATGATCAATCTCATGAAGATGATGTTGAAATAAATATGATCACAAGAAGGTATAATTTTGTTGATAATGAATGCTCATCTGATGTGGAGTCTCATGAACTTGATGTAGATAGCCAAAGGTGTATAGCTAATACATATCACCAACAAGTTCTTTTTGATGAAGATGATGGTAATGATAATGAAGTGTATACATTGGAAGCAGCTGAAGATAATGTGTCTTTAAGGAGACCTTCATATGAAGAAATTGCAAGGTATGTAGTAGCCTGGCTGCACAAGCTAGAGGTTCATATCATCTAAGAAATAGAACAATGGGTGGTGACCAAGGTAAGTCTGCTGGCCTCTTCATCAAAGAGAAAAATGTTAAAGGAAAAGAACAAAAATTTGATAGCAAAGTGGATGGACTAAAGCCAAGGAAAGTAAGGGAGACAAAATATGGGCCAAGAAAGTTGATAACCCGAAATTTAATAAAGAAGCCAAGTCTCCTACCGTGAAGACAAAAGCACAAAAGAAAAATTCTGAATCTGCAAAGAAGGATGCTAAGCCTAAAGCTGAGACAACAAGTGAGAAAAAGAAGGAGAGAAATACCGAACAAGTTATGATTCTAATTTATTTGCCTAAGTATACTCCTATTGATATGTTTCAATTGATTAGTCATGTAAAATTTTATGTTCCTTTGCTTTAAATGATGATAATTGATGAGCATAAATAAAAGGCAGTAGCCCTTATCAATGGTGCTACTATAGCCTGTAATGAACTAGTGGTGTCTACTCCACCTAGAGTGAGTGGAAAGGAAAAGGAAAAGAAAGAGAAGGAAGTTGAGGGAGTAATCACTGAGATCACTCATATTTTTTTAGGAAATTCAGTGATGACCTATCTTGGAAACATAGATCCATTTTTTCTAACACTGATTATTGATGGAAACTTTGTGAAAAATTGTATGATTGATTCTGGAGCATCTAATAATATAATGCTAGCTAAGATCATGGAAGCAATGGGATTAAAAGTTGACAGTACCCATGGAAAATTCTATGCTATAGACTCAAGGGAAGTCCCTGTGACTGGTGTAATAAATGAGCTTCCCTATAGACTTGTTGCATTCCCAGAAAAGGAGTTCAAAATGAGTGTGGTTGTGGTAGATATCCCACCCAACTAGGGAATGTTTTTTTCTAGAAAGTGGAGTGCTTCCATGGGGGGTAGCATGCAATGTGATATGTCTTATGCTACTTTCCCAATTGATGGAAAAGATGTCAAAGTGGCAAGAGAATCAAAGGTACCACACACATGATTGAGTTCCCTCTTGATGATGATATAGTCCATTTTGTAGATACCGACATCAGTGAATTTAAGGTGGAAGACGTGCCGAGAGAAAATGGCAGGCGACTTGCACCCATAGATAATGAGGTTACAATATTGTCTAACAAAGATGGCATTTGGAAAATGTATTTTCATGGTGCAAGTTCTAAAGAAGGGTTAGGTCCAGGTATATCACTGGTTTCACCTAGTGGCAACACATTTAAGTTTCCTTTCACTTTATCTTTTGTTTGCACAAACAATGTGGTAGAGTATGGGGCCTTGTTACTAGGATTGAGAATAGTTGGAAAATATGGGATAAAGAAACTAATGGTGATAGGTGACTCTAAATTAGTCATATCCAAAGTTAGGTCCAGATATGCATGCAAAAACAAGAGAATAAAGAAATACATAAATGTTGTATGGGATTCTATTGAACAATTTGATGCATTTGGAATTGACTAGATGGAAAGAGGTTAAAATAGAGTGTCAGATCTACTTCCAAACATTGCACTTAGGCCTCATGACATAATGTTTGTTGATATCTCCAAGGTTGAGGTACAAGCAAGGTCATCAATCCCGGACAATGCTTATAATTGGAAAATCTTCAATGATGTTGAAGATATCTTGAGGTTTTTGAAATGTGTTGATGAGTATGAGAGTCAGGAGATTGAATTTGGGGATTTTGTTGAGAACATAGATGGAAAGGATATAGTCTTTGGAAATGAAGTCATTTAGCTAAAGACAAATACGATTCCCAAAGGCCTTGTGGCATTAGAAAGAGTTTTTTACAATCAGGACAAAAACAATGCCAAAACAACTGCTACCCATCCAGAGGACTTAAGAAGAAGTAAACTTGGGGGACTAAAAATTCCCCTAAAAGGTTTATGTGGGCAAGAAGATGAAGCCCCAGGGAGGAATTGTTCCAACATGAGATTCCCCTAAAAGAAGATGCCAAACCTTTCAGGTAGAAGCAAATACCTATTAATCCAACCTTAGCTCCAAAAATGCAAGATGAATTGGTCAAGCTAAGGGATTTCGACATTATAAAGCCTATTAGGCATTCCTCATGGGTGTTTGATTTAGTGCCAGTTGGCAAGAAAAATGGTGATATAAGATTATGTGTTGACTTCAAGAATTTGATCATATCATCATTAAAAGATAACTATTCATTTCCAAATATGGAATCCATGTTGCAAAAGGTGATTGACTGTGAGCTATTTTTATGATGGATGGTTTTTTTGGTTATACCCAGGTTAAAGTGAAGGAGTCTGAGCAATACAAGACTACATTTACAACTCCATGGGGCACTTGTGTATGTCAGAATTCCATTTGGTTTGACGAATGTAGGCACCACTTTTCAAAGGGCTATGGATGTAGCCTTTTCTGATTTCATAGACTTGTTCTTGGAAATCTACCAAGATGATCTAACTGCTTACTCCAAGAAAGAGGAAGATCATTGCATGCACTTGGAGAATATCTTCATTAGGGCCCTAGAATGTGGGATATCACTCAACCCAAAGAAATGTACCTTTGGGGTTACAAAAGGAAAATTATTAGGACATATTGTGTCCAAAGAAGGTGTGAGGATTGACCCTAAGAGGGTAGCATCCATTGAAAAGATTCCCCAACCAAAGAATGTAAAAGGTATTCAATCCTTCTTTGGTTAGATTAACTTCTTGAGGAGATTTGTAACAATTTTTTTAGAAATTACTTGCCCTATCTCCAAAATGTTGAAGAAGGGTGAAAAGGTGGAGTGGACTGAAGAGCCAAGTGAGGATTTTCAAGCAATAAAATAGGAAATTAAGGAGGCCCCAATTCTAAGGACTCTTGACTTTTCCAAGCCATTGCAAATATTTTCATTTGCATCGTTTCATACTATTGTTGCTATTCTACTACTAAAGAATTAGGAGGGATTTGAACAACCTATTGCTTTATTTAGCAAATCACTTCAAGCTATAGAATTAAAGTATGATTTAATGGAGAAACAAGCATATGCACTTGTTAAGGTTGTCAAGAACTTCAGGACTTATTTGGTAGGAGCAATAGTCATTGCTTATGTTCCAAGTGCAGCTATGAAAGACATCTTTCCCTAGCAAGAGGTCATGGGTAGAAGATGCAAATGGATAAAAAAAATTCAAGAATTTAATATTGACATCTAGATCACTAAATTGGCGAGAGGTCAGGGATTGGCTAAGTTAATGGCTTAGGTAAACCTAGATGCCAATTAGATAAATCTTGAAGATGATTTTGATAGATCCTACATTTGTGACTTGGAAGGTTGTGATTGATACAAAAATTTCATTTACTACTTGCATAAAATGTGATGCCCTAAGGGATTAACTAAAAATGAGAAAAGAACTCTCAAGTTGCATGCCATCAAGTATGTGATCATAAAGAGTTAACTATGGTGGAGAAGCCTAGAAGGTGTAATGCTAAAATGTATTGACAAGACCAAGGCTTCTAAATTGTTGAATGAGATGCGTAGTGGAGTATATGGTGGGAATTACATGGCTAAAAAAACCACTCAAAAAGTATAATTTTTAAAGATGCACACAAACTAGTAAGAGCATGTGATGTGTTCCAAAGGTTTTATGGGAAACTGAAGTTCTCAAGTAGTTTGCTACTCATTCCAGTTACAGTTTAGGAACCATTTCAATAGTGGGGCATTGAATTCATTGGAGAGATATCTGATAAGTCTAGTGGAGACCATTCATGGATTCTTGTGGCCATAGACTACTTTACAAAATGGGTGGAAGCCATCCCAAAAAAAAGAGCAACAAGCAAAGTAGTCATAGATTTCTTGATGGATAATATATTGAACAGGTTTAGAGCACCTGAGAAAATTGTCTCAGATAATGCAATGTGCTTCAAATTTGAGAAATTCATAGGTTTTTGCTCAAAGAATAGAATTCAAGTGCCATATTCTTCACCATACCACCCTCAAGGTAATGGTCAAGTAGAATCAAGCAAATTTTTTTTGATGAAGATTATCAAAAGGATTCCTGAGAAAAATAAGAGAGCTTGGGATTCTAAGTTGAAGTTGGCTCTGTGGGTAGATAGAGTGACTATAAAGAAGGCCACTGGTTATGCACCTTTTGATTTAGTATATGGAATTGTAGCTAGGTTACCACAGAAAAAACCTTATGAAGATGTATAAGTTTGTCCAAGAGTATGATGATGACACATGTGATGAGATGCAATATAGGATTGATGCATTAATGGAAGTGGATGAAACAAGGAGGGATGCTTAGAAAAGAAATGTCAAGTTGCAGTTGCAAGTCAAGAACTTCATGACAAGAAAGCATCCTCAAGAAAATTTCAAGTAGGAGACATGGTGTTGATGTGGAATGCAAGATTTGAGGATAAGGGAAAACGTGGAAAGTTTTTGGCATTGTTTCTTGGCCCTTATCTGATTAGCAACAATCATGGTGAAGACTCATATTTCCTACAAGATTTGATAGGTACACTTCTTGAGCTACCAATACATGAATAGTTCTTGAAGCCACATTTCTGTTGAAATATGTTATCTTCCATGTACATTGTAGGTTATGTAAATTTTGTATATAGGCATGTTTGCTTTGGCTGCGTTTGGTCTGGTCTTGCTACCTTATCTGGGTAGCTCCTGGTTTTGATTCTCTTTGATTAGTCTACTTCAACCTGATATTTTGGGATCTTGCTCTGCTCTGGAAGAACAAAAATCCCCAATAGGAGGCACTAGTGGAACCCCTAAAATTCTCTGTGTTCCACTCAAAATTTTACAAAATTTGGTCATTCTAGTTACCTAGGGCTTAGGGTTTTGCTTACTATCATGCCTTAGGGTTTTTGAGTTGCTAAAACCCTTTCCAAAAAATCCTATGTTTGAATCCTTTGCAATTGTTATGTTTTGTTGTTGACTTCCTATCACCAGTTCTCGGTCATTCAAGTCATGACTTATGTCGTTTAACCTGTCTCATTACCGACCCCTTTTTCCTTGTGATCTCGGTTGTTACCTACCGTTTTATTAAAAAAATATTGTCTTATCTTATGCGGGTTCATAATATTTTAATTTTCTCTTGGGTCCTATGTCAAGGTTTAATATTTCATCATTTTCCTAATGTCGTAGCTTAATACCTTATGTCCCTGTCCATTGTTTACCTCGTAATGGCCCCCTTTTTAAGAACTGACAATTTGCACATGTAGAATTCCTGCTTTATAAGGACCATTCATAAGGACCATCAGATCTGTGCGATCAAATCTGGACCACTCCCCATGCCCCCACCCAATTTTATTTCCTATTAAAGTAATCTTACGGGCTAGCGAGCGAGCGCCAAGTCTCCACTTTTAGTGGTGGGCCCGATGTCTTCCAAAGTCAACCAATGATAGTTTGAAAGTAATCAATGGTGGATATTGAATGGTGTTGTCATCTAGACCATTCCCTGCACTCCCGCTTGATTTTAATATGCATTAAAATACTCTCACGGGATGGCAGGTTGGTGACAAGTGTCCCTTTGTCAATGTGACCCATCGGGCTTTGAAGGAAGTAAGCACTCCATTTAGAAGAGATCGATGGTCAAGGATGGATGACATGGGACAATCTTAACTGCTCCGCGCCATACCATGGGGGACCCACCTCTGCCTCCCTTCTCTCAGCGGGGAAGTGAGAGAGGGCCATGTGGATTCATCTAAACTATTGAAGGAACATTATAAAGGTGGAAATATTAATGAAATATTTCAGCGTAGGGGTATGGATGGTAAGGTTCGTGTTACTAAAAGGGATTTTTAAGCACATGTTTTACAAATGAGTGAGATGTTATAATATTGGCCACCCATTGTGTTCAAGGTTTATGCACACTGCCGAAGGCTTGAGATGTAAGGTGAACACATGTTTGAGACTCCAGATTAAATCTGAGCCCTTCCCTGCTTCCTCCTTGCTAAAAGTTGCGTGCAGGTTAAGACCAATGGGGAAGTGAGGACTTTGTTTCAGCGCTAAAGAGATGATGGAGCTCATAGATGACTGGGATCTTGGGCTCACACAATTTGTTTCTAATTGGTAGAGGGATACAATCAAATTTTTAAAAATTTATTGACTGAATCTTGATCGTTCATCAATCCATCTCACTTCAAAATTGAGTGTAAGGTCAATTGAGCCGTTCTGGTTCACATGAGTGAATTATAATGGCATAAAATATGTAGAGCTACTAAATTTAGAGCTTTAAAGCCATAAAAACTTGGTTTAAAGTATAATTGAAGATTGTTGAAAGAATTTGACGCATTCAAGGAGCTCATGCAATGATTTTCAAGCCTGTTCAACTACAAAGTTAGGGTTTTCAAGCGACTATGAAACCAGTAAGTTAAAAAGCTATCTTGTTTCTCCAATTACTCAAAATTGGCTAGTTTTCAATTGTGCTTTCATTGTGTCATTGGGTTTCTTGGTTTCCTTCATTTCTTTGTAAGGTTTGACATTCAATTTGAATGATTATTATCATTGAATTATGATTTCCTATGTGTCAAACCATACCCAACCTGTAAACCCTTATTTCATTGAAGGAAACCCTAACCTGTATAAACCCTAGAGGTATGAAAACTAAAGTAAAAGCATCCTCATCTAAAGGAGAAGCCTCTAGCTCAAAAATTCTTCTTAGACCCATAGTCCAAGACCTAATTGAGAAATTATAACTCTTTACCTCAGAAAAATCTAAGGGTTAGCGATTGTTCCGTGGTGCACAAGTTGTAGAAGGCTTGATTGACAAGTAGAGTGCAATTAGGGACACTACATTGCCTTTCACTGGATGGTAATTGTTTAGTGGTTGGTTTGGGAATAAAAACTGTGGTATTCCAATAGGCAACCCATGGAATCTAGATTTGGGAAAGTTAGTTGTGCCAAATTTCTATATGGACGTTGACTTATTGAAAGCATTGGCCGCCAACTATGATCCAGTCACAAGGACTGTGAGAGATTTTGATGGAGTTGATATGGTCAAAGTCACAAGGGAAGAGATTGTAAGAATTTTCAAGCTCATAGAATGGAGTGAGGACATGGTTCCAATTGATGAGAAAGTTCTTAGGGTAGAATATGAAAGGATTAGATACTCATTTAATATCTCAATATTGTCAAAATATCTGGCATCTATTGAGGGATGAAGGATTACATTGGGTCCATTGGACAAGGATCCCTACCCAGTTAGCTATTTTGTGCCCTATTTTCAAAATAATTTCTATTCCATCTTCCAAATCATTGGTTATGACCTAGTCATAGGTATGCCCATGGCTTGGATGTACATGGTGACATATATTCAACACCTGAATTATTGCACAAAATATGATTATGGAGGGTACCTTGTAGAAAGAATTCATGAAGGTTTGGTGAGGTTAAAGAAGGGAGAGGTTGGTGTTAAATTTAATTGGTACTCATTTTTTATGCATATGCTTGTGTTCAAGGGTGCAAGTTATTTTGGTATAGATATGACACTCGAAAGGATGGAGGGTGACTTGGAATTTCCCATCCAATGTTGGACTATTGTCTTAGACAAGGATGAAAAAAAAATTGATTAAGTAGTCTTTGAGAATCTATTTGCCTCCAAGTTGAGGAGGGCTATGGTTATGAACATGCCAAGGATACCCAAGGCCTTGTATGATTTCTTGAGGCCCAAGGATAGGAGACCTGAATAAGGTATTGATCACAACTAGGGAGAAATTATTCCTCATCCTAGTTATACAATTTTGAGAGTATATGGTACATCTGTCTCACCCCACTTATTTCCTAAGGATGACCATAAATAATTGGATTTCTTGAAGTGATGTGGCAGTTTGGAGATGTGGAAAACAAACATTTGAAAGATCAGGGGAAGGGAACCTTATTTCCTTCATAGATATGCTTTTCTATTTTTGTGATGATCAAAGGAGGATGGGATAAAATAAATGACATACTCAAGCTTTTGGGCATGAGGAGAGTGGGAGTAAGGACCCATGATCCTGAAGGTTTATGGATTGGTTAAAGATAAGAAATACGAGTTCCAAGTTTACCCATCACTTTCATTTCCCTGAGGATGTGATCAGAAACATTTTTGATCTTTTAAAGCAAGAAGATAGAAAATAAAAATGGAAAGATTTTGAAAAAATGTAGAGGAAAATAAGGGAGAAGGATCTAGAATTCATTGTTCTCACTGAAATTCCCAATGAGATGCAAATAATAGAATATATGTTCTAGAATTTTGAGATATTGGTTGGTCACCTAAAAGGTGAGAAGATAATTTAGGATAAAGGGAAAGCCCTTATTGAAGAAGAAAAAGGTGGAGGAGAGAGCCTTGTTATGGAGGAGGGGCCAAAATATGAACCTCCCAAAGAACAAAAAATGATTGTTTTTACAAGGAAGAATAAAGCAAAGAGAAAGGATGCAACTACTAACTCTTCTTAGCAAGAGGAGCAAAGAGCCCCTGTCGTATGACAGATGCCACCACCGTCTCCTCCTAGGTTGATGGGACCTGAGATTGTTGAAATTGGCTCCCCACCTAGGCATTCATCACCACGAAAGCTACCATCTCAAAAGAAAAAAAGTGTTGAACCCGTTGGCTTGGTGGATTATGAAGATGATTTTGATGATGAAATCTGGGTATTAGAAGAAGAGATGCAACAGGAAATTCCCCCTCCACCAAGAGAAATAGTGCCACAACAGTTGGGTTTAAGGTTGAGCAAAGTTGACCTTACTGGAATAAATAATATTGATGATGTCAGGATTGCGGCATGTACAAAATTCCTTGATGATGATTCTTTTGTGAAATCTAAGGATTTCATGGAGTTTTCCTATAGAGCTATGAAGGATGAATATGTCAACAATATTGCATTGAAAAAAAGTCTCCACCCAAAGTTACCTAATGCAATGATTCAAGCATAGGTTCTAAAAGAAATGAAAGAAAAATTTTAAGGAATGACTACATTTGATGACAAAGAGATAGTGAGGAAGAGTGGTGTCTTGCTATTTCCAAAATGGGACTTAGCCTCTGCATTTGCTTTTAATACAATAAGAAGATGTGATAGACCCCTTTACAATTTTGAAGAGGAAGCCACCATGGAATTGCAAGGATCTACATCCAATGAGCAGTGAGATACACTATCCATATGGGCCTTAGCCCCCAACATAAAGAAGCCTGATATTGCAGAGTCTGCTTTAGATTATAGGGGAGGTCTGATAATAAAGAGGGTATTTGATAGATCGGCTATTGAAGCTACAACAATGTTAGTAAATGTGGCACAATTCACAAAGGCAATAGTGCTATCAGTGACTATAGAGAAAGAGCAATTCAAAAAGAAATATTATGATTTTTTGGTTGATTATGGAAAGAATTAGCAACAAACTATGTAGCTACAAATTGAATTGGCACTATTAAAAGAAAAATTGCAGAATTTGCAATAAGGAGAACCAATGCAGATTGATGCTACCCACTTTTGCATATGAACCAACACCTGTTGTTTCAACAAATCCAACAAGTTAATCATGGGAAATTGTGCCCTACAATATGGGAACTGTGCCCATTTCAATGAAAGAGTGAGATACATTAGAGGCACCACAAGTAGAAGAGGGTGCCATCAAGGAAGAGCTACTTGAACAACTGCAAGAGAATAAAGAAAAGTGTGACAACCATGACAGGAAAATATTTATCAGTAATATTAAAATTGTCACTGTAGTTTTGGAGCATCTGAATAGAGGAGTGGACAATAGATTAATTAGCATTCATGCTAATTATTCTTCCATGAAGAATACTATAAAAAATTTTGATATTGATAAAGAGGTAGCTATTCCCCTTATGGAAACATGGACCCCTAGGCTACATGAGTTGAGAATGATGGCTGTGGGAGTCAAGAATGATACAAACAAGCCTTATAAACTCAAGCCTACCATCCAGATTGTGAATGTCATTCAAGAATTCAGAGAAAAGATAGAGTCTTTGGAGGCAAAGATAAGGGAGCTACTCAAGAATTTTCATGAGACACATCATGGTCTCCTCCCTTCCATGCTAAAAGACAATAGTAACATTAAAACCCTATAGGATTAGAGGAAAGAAACAAATGAAGTAATTTCACAAGTTGCGTTGATTTGTGAAGGACATGATATGGGAATGATGAGGAAGAATATGGATATGCTGGCTGTTAGTTTTTATGATCAGATATAAAACTCATAAATTTAATTCAAAATCAGACACAAAGACACAACATTTACACTGGGAAAACCCTCCACTTGAGGGAGAAAAACCCAACAAAAAATATCTCTCTTATATATATAAAATATGGCAAAAAATATCTTTACAATGAGGCCACACTCAAGGCCTATATTCAACACCAACACAAGATGCAATGATAGATAATAATCTGTACTTCCTTGAACTTCAAATCTGCACTTAGGAAAATTCACAAATTGCTCTTAAAGGAATTTGTACTTTAATGAGAGAAGGAATCAAACTTGCTTGATGTCAAATGAAATGGAAATGACCTTGTATAAATACAATTGTGAGAGAGGTCACACCTCTTCATGTACAAGGTCAGCCATAATACAAAGAATATAATTACAATTGATAAATGTGAATTACAAGGAAGGTCAACCCAATTAGAATTTATATTATTGTCAAGTGAAGTGCCTCTTCACTTAATTATATCAATAAAATAAATAGCCGATAGGCTATATGCAATTTTATGTCTTGCCTCGTGGCTGGAAGGATGAGCCCAAAGTTGCTATAACATCAACACTCCCTCTTAGCTAGGGAGGAATTCTTCCAGCTATACAAGACACATCACCTCATCATGATTTCAACCACCATGGCTACTCCCATATGTGGAAAAGGATCATATCACCTCATCATGATATCAACCATCATGGCTAATCCCATGTATGGTAAAAGTAACATATCACCTCATCATGATATCAACCACCATGACTACTCCCATATGTGGTATGCACAAGTTCTCATCACTCAATGTGATGTTGTCACCTCATCATGACATTCACCATGGCTACTCCTAGAGGGTGAAAGGAACAAGTACAAGAAAATCATCACAGACTCTCTCACATGATGTTGTCATGGAGTCACACACATGCCATCCACCATGGCTACTCCCGGAGGGTGGAAACAAGGGCTTTCACCTCAAATCTCTCTCGCAGAGAGAAATGCATTTACAAGGGCTTGCACCTCAAATCCCTCTCACAGAGAGAAATGAATTAAAGATCACTGATACTGAGACTCCCTATCAGCTAGGGCTTCATTCTCCACCATACCAAGCTTGTCTTGAAAGTACACAAACTTTATCATGGAGATAGGCTTGGTGAGAATGTCTACTATTTTCTCATTAGTGCTGATGTACTTCAGCTAGATCACTTTCCTCAATACCATATCTCTGATATAGTGGTATTTCAACATGTTTGGTTCTATCATGGAACACTGGATTGATAGAAAGATTCACACAACTTTGATTATCACAATGAATGACAGTTGGATCCATTGATTGCCCAAACAATCTTGCAAGGAGCTTCCAAAGCCACACTACTTCTTGAGCTGCCACACAAGCTTCAATATACTTGGCCTCTACTATGCTTAGTGCCACTAAAGACTACTTCCTGCTACACTAGGATATTATCATAGACCCCAAAATGAAGTAACATCCAGAGGTACTCTTCTGATCAATAACACACCCTACCCAATCAGAATTAGTATATCCATGTAGCTTCAAGTCCACACCAAAAGAATATCTCAAGCCATACCCAACTATGCCATGCAAGTATTTTAGGATATGCTTTGCTGCAACTAGATGTATTTTCCTTGGTTCACACATGAACTAACTAAGTGCACTCACTACATAGAAAATATCTAGTCTAGTATTGACTAGATACATTGAAGATCTAATCAACTACCTGTACATCATGGGATCCACCAGATCTGAACTAGTTGCAGCCTCTTTCAACTTATGCAAGTTGGTCTCAATAGGCATATACATGGATTTGCAATCCATCATATTAAATCTCTTCATAATATCAATTGTATACTTCCCTTGACTTAGAATGATCTCATCAGGCTTCTTCCATACTTCTAAGCCAAGGAAGTAGTGCATGAGACCAAGATCCTTCATTTCAAATTTAGAAGCTGGCTCCTTCTTGCATTTGATAATGGGGTGATCTTCTCCAGTAAGAATTAAATCATCAACATAGAGAACCAAGATTAATGCTTCACCATCAATTACCTTGAAATACAGGTTTGAATCAACATCGTTCTTGGAGAAGCCCAAGCTTAATAGGTAATGATCAATTCTTTCATACCAAGCACGAGGAGCTTGCTTAAGGCCATACAAAGCCTTCTTCAGCCTACAAACATGAGAATCCTTCCCATGCACCTCAAAGCCATCAAGTTTCTCAATATATACCTCTTCCTCGATTACACCATTCAAAAATATTGTCTTCACATCTATCTAGTGAATCTTCCATCCTTTAGATGCTGCAATAGCAATGATGGTCTTGACGAATGTATAATGAGCAATTGGAGCAAAGGTTTCCTCATAGTCAACTCCCTCTTTTTGAGAGAATCCTCTAGCCACTAACCTTTCCTTGTACTTCTCAATGCTCCCATCAGCCGCATGCTTGATCTTGAAAATCCACTTAGAAGAAACAACAAATTTCCCTTCAAGTCTATGTATGATGTCCCACACATCATTCTTGAGAATGGATTGATACTCTTTAGCCATAGCATCTCTCCAAACTTGCTGACTAGTAGCTTCCTCAACACTGGAAGGCTTTGACAAAATGATTTTACTCATCAAAGCAACATAGCTTGAAAACTTATGAGGTCTCTTGCTTTCTCTAAAGCTTCCTCTCGGGTCTGCAAACCTTTCTGCCTCCTACATTTTTTTTCTGGCCCAAAGAGGTCTCTTATGATCAAGCACAATGTCTGTAGGCCCATCAGTAGGTTCCAAAGGCTCAACTAGATCATCATCTTCTTTAGGATTAGTAGCCTCCCTCTGAATCTTAGGAGTATGGTCAACTTCCATATCCTGAGGAGACTCTTGATATTCATTATCTATCTCCATGTGGATGCCCTTGGATCTCCTAAATGCAACATCCTTTCAAATGTAACATCCCTACTGATCTCAGTCAACTTCTGGCCTGGAATGTATATTTTGTAAGCTTTTGAAGACTCACTGTAGCCTACAAATATCCCCTTCTTGTCAGAAGATTCCAACTTTGTCCTTTTATCTTTCAGTACATGAACATACACTGGACAACCAAAGATCCTCAAATGACTTACTTCTGGCTTCACCCCTGTGAATGCTTCTTCGGGTGTCATGTTCTCCAAAATGCGGCGAGGGCTTCTATTATGAACATAATCAGTTGTCCTAGATGCTTCAGCCCAAAGGAAGGTTTGCAAATCTTGGTCATGAATCATGGCTTTAGCTGCTTCTACAATAGATCTGTTCTTCCTTTTTGCAACACTGTTCTATTGAGGATTGTAAGGGACACAAAACTCCCTCTTAATCCTAGCTTCAATGCAAAAGTTATAGAAGCTTCAAGAAATGTACTCTCCTCTGTTGATGGATCTTAGAAACTTTATCCTCTTCCCAAATAAGTTCTCTACCTAAGCTTTAAATTGTTTGAACCTTTCTAATACTTCTTCAGATTGTTTAGATTTCAAGAAATAAATCCAAGTTTTTCTAGAGTAGTCATCAATAAAAATAATGTAATACAAGAAACCACTCAAAGAAGCAACAAACATTGGACCACATAAATCAGAATGAATAAGATCTAGAATACATTTAGATCTACTTTCACTACTATGAAATGGACCTTTAGTATTCTTACCCAATGCACAACCTCTGCAAGTGCCTTCATGCTCCTAGTTGAGTTTCAGAAGGCTTGTAACCATCTTCTCCATGGTAGGTAGTGCTCGAAAGTGAAGGTGAGCCAATCTTCTATGCCAAAGTTCACATGAACTTGATGAATCATGGAATAAAGCTTGAAGTGGATGGGTGCGAAGTCTCTAGAGGCTCTCATGTCAAACTCTAATCACCCGAGCAGTCTTGATATTTGAGTTCTTTGGCCATGCAAGAACTTTACTTTCTAAGAATTCAACTTGGCACCTCTTGTCCTCCAAGGCTAAGATAGAGACAAGGTTTCTTTTGATACTCAAAACAAATAGAACATCACTCAACTGCAAGGAAATGTTAGAATCCAAGTGAAGAGAGGAGGCCCCAACTCCTTTCATAGAATAACTAGCATCATCTCCAATAATGACTTGAAAACTAGAATCTCTCTCCACCAAATTAGATAGATGCTCTCTAAATCCGGTGATGTGGCGAGAGGCACCACTATCAATTAACCAAGTATTGTTGTCGATAGGCACATTGCTCGATAAGGCAGAATAGAATAGAAAACCACTTGAATCATTATGTGGAGAGATCTCATCCACATTTGCAAAAGTAGCTTGCTGCTTAGGTTGGGTTGGACAATCCTTCGCATAGTGACCAAACTTGTCACACCTAAAACATTGAATGCGAGAGAGGTCCTTCTTCTTCTTCTTCGATGCAGGAGCACCATTTGAACCTTTATCTCTATTCCTCCTGAAGTATCGTTTCTTCCCTTCTTTTCCTTTCTTCTTCAAGGATTGAGTGGAAAGAACATGAATATCTTCATTTGTAGAGCTTTGACCAATGCCTCTCACTGCCAACCTTGATTCTTCTTGAATAAAATCTACTCTCAATCAATTAAACTTAGGAGTTTTTGATCTCACACTGATGCCTTCAATGTATGACTCCCAAGATGAAGGAAGACCATTAAGAGCCAACATGGTGAAATCCTTGTCATCAACAATATGACCAATAATGGAGAGTTGATCTCTCAACTTGGAAATATTCATGAAGTATGAGATGAAATATTCTCCTTTTTCCATCTTGACATGATGAAGTTGTTGGTTTAATGCAAGAGTTCGACTTGTGTTGTTGATCTCATACATCCCCTCCAAAGTCTTGAACACGTCTCTTCCAATTTTCAACTTGGAGATAGTTGGCACAATGTGGTCTTTCACAGAATCCACCAACATATTTTTTTTTACTTAGTGCCATTTCTCTTCCATTGTAGCTTCTCATTCTCATCAGATGGTTCAAAAACTTTTCCCTCCACGAATGGTGCTAACTCATTTTCTTCCAAGGTGAGCATGAGTCTGAATCTCCAAGATGTGAAGTTAGATGCTCCCTCAATTCTATCCTCGATCTTAAGTCCGTTCACCATCTTGATGATAGGATAGATGAAATCAAAGATGAGAATAAGAATAGAGAATAACACTACTTGAAGAAATATAATCATGATCTTTCTTATACCCGCTCTAATACCATGTTAGTTTTTATGATCAAATATAAAACTCAAAAATTTAATTCAAAATCAAACATAAAGACACAACATATACCATGGGAAAACCCTCCACTTGAGGGAGAAAAACCTAGCAACAAATATCTCTCTTATATATATAAAAGATGGCAACAAATCTTTTTAGAATGAGGCCACACTCAAGGCCTATATTCATCACCAACACTAGATGCAATGACAGATAATAATCTGCACTTCCTTGAACTTCAAATCCACACTTAGAGAAAATTCACAAACTGCTCTTGAAGGAATTCACACTTTAATGAGAGAAGGAATCGAACTTGCTTGATTTCAAATGAAATGGAAATGACCTTGTATAAATACAATTGTGAGAGAGGTCGCACCTCTTCATGTACAAGGTCAGCCATAATACAAAGAATATGATTACAATTGATAAATATGAATTACAAGGAAGGTCGGCCAAATTAGAATTTATATTGTTGTCAAGTGAAGCACCTCTTCACTTAATTATCTCAATAAAATAAATAGTTGATAGGCTATATGCAATTTTATGTCTTGACTCGTGGCTGGAAGGATGAGCCTAAAGCTACTATAACATCAACACTGGCTCATGTAGGAGTTGTCCTGGAGGAATTTGATAAAGAGGCAAACCAGGTTTTCACCAAGTATTCACCTTAAATGTAGAACTTGATGATGTCATAAAATTCAACTAGCCTACAAAAGAAGAATTCCAAGTCTAGAAGGATAAGTACTTGGATGTACTAGAAGATTGAACTGCAGTTGTGAGATGGTGAGTACAATTTTGGTTTTAGGTTTGTAATTATGGTGAATAACGAATGGGAGAAGCACAATGCATAGCTTGGAACTAGTACAAATTAGGCTTTTGCTAAAGTATGGAAAATATATTGTCTTCTCCCCAATTTGAAATTGATGACAAGGTTGTAGACGTGGACGCGTTTTTTGTCTTTTTTTCCTTATACTTTTTATTCTTTTTTTCATCTTTTCTTTGTGTACATGGTCACATTTTTGGAGCATGTGGATATTGTCAAATCAACTCAAAGATGCCTTTTGGAAGGTGGGACTTGATTTGCAACAACAAATGAAAATAACATTTGTCTCATGTAACATTTCTCTCCATTTGAGGATGCAAATATAATTGCAAAGGGAATGCATTTTGTAATGGTCCAATATAATAGTGACATGTGTACTTTTTGTCCTGAAGCTTGTTTTCTCCTTCATTTCTATAAGAAGGAATTCAATGCTAGAAGTATGAGTTTGTTGTCTTGTAATTGATCATAGATAAATTTGTAGAAAGAATACTAAACATTTTTGAGTCTGGTCTTAGGTTTTGAGTCAATTTAGTCTACAAATGTAATTTTCAATAACAATACTAGTGAATGAATTGAAAATGGTTGAAATTCAAAACCATTTCTCTCCTATGTACTTGTTTCATGTATTAGAAATAATATGGTCAAGGATTGTGTTATTTGTCTTCATTGATTTCCAATGGACGTGTAGTTTTATTCTTGCTTTTAATTCAAAGAATTAATGAAATACTTGAGTGAAGCTATAGATTCATGCAAATTAAAGTGCTAGGATATTAGTAAGAAGTTGTGGTTGAGGGTATAATGAATGTGATACTGTAATGTAGTATTATCAAAGCTTAATGATACTATGTGTAAATTGTTGTCAAATTATATAGGTTTTTAGATTGACTCCGTTCCTAGGATGAGACACTGATCTAAGTGAGTGTTAATAATGCATTTAGTTGGTCAATTCAGCAACAAATCACTTGTATAAACAAACTTTCACAATGAGCTAGAATTTATTGTTATTTTGTGTTAAATGGTTCTATTCTCATGGTCTGAATGTTGAGTGTCGTGAAGAAGCATCCAACTTCTTTGATACATTTCATTTGTTGAGCTATTATATGAGAATTCATCTGTTATTTAAAATGTATTCAGATATTAGGTGTAGAGGTCCTTAAATACATTGTGGGATCACCCTCTTGGGTCTTGTAAAGCCCACAGTGCAGGAGGAAAGCATTGCTGCTTTCACTTGTTCATTGTCCAATCCCTTTGGGTTGCTAAGGATTGGAATTTCCATTTCCATAGGAAATTCTAATGATCAACTTGGTTCTTAAAAAACAACTAACACTTCTGAAGAATGACCTACCAAGTAGATATTCCTTCTTCCCAACTCTTCTTCGTTGTTGCAAGCATTCTGTGTAGAGACTCAATCTTCATCAATGTTTCCTCTCCTTTTTCCACAGTATCGGGGGTAAGATTTAACTTTGATATTTCTTCAGTACTAGCAATGGCACTTTTGATAGGTATGTGTTTTATTTTTACCAAGTCCCTTAGCTTCCCACGCTGCTTGATAATCTCTTCCTTTTGGCTCTACAAAGTGAAGAATTTGTCATGCAAGTCCACTATAGTAGTCCAGGTCTTATTATCTCTGTCTAGTGCTAGATCATAGGAACTTGATGCATTAGCTATCTGGGACTCAATTGAGTCCATTTCATCTTTTATTCCTTGTGTGGCATCTGACCACTTCATGCAATACAAAAACAATATTTTTGCTCCTTCCTCACAAGCTAGTACTTCCTTCAAACATTCTTCAACTTTGGTATGTGTAGATGCAAATTTCTCTATGATATCCATCAACTTCTTTGTAAGCCTTTTCTCAACCTCTGTTTCCACTTGTCCTTTCAATCCAAAGGCTTATACCTTAAAGGAATCAGTCAGTAATTTGAATTTTTCCACGGTAGGAAAAGATGTATCAACGTTAGTTCTTGGTGTGATCTCTTGTAATGCCTTTACAACTTCATCCATTAATTCATTACTCTTGATATGTTTCAATGATTTATTTTCTTGTTGATGCATTAAACACATCACCTAGCTACAACTTATGTATACGAGATATCTTTTCTAAATCAACACTGCCCTGCTACATGGGAAACTACAATAATTGAGAAGAGACAACCGATTGAAACTTTTACTATTTAGACAACTCTTTTAAATGATTATCAGAGGAGGATTTACCAGAGGGATTAGGTAAATCAAAAGACTTCTTTGCTTCTTCATTCTTTTTGATATCAAAATCTTCTTCTTCCTCTACCTTTTTCTTCTTCTTCACCGAAGATCTTGTCTTTATCTTTGTCTCCATATTTCTCTTCATCTCCTTCATCCTTATCCTTCTCTCCTTTCTTATTATCTTCATTTTTATCTCCTTCTCCTTGCTTTTCACCATCATTCTCTTTCTTGATTCTCTTCATTCTCATGCCTTTGCTCATTGAAAGTATCATGTTTTTCACATTCACCTATGTTCTATTCTGTATCTACTGAAGGAAGAGATGTCTCTAGGTTTCCTTGATCTACAATCACCTGTGTCACCAGAGGAATAGGAGTGTTATCCTTTGTGGTTTCCTCTCTAGTCACAAAAATATTCTTATTTTCAACATTTTCTTGTATTGGTTGATCTACATCTAGAGAAGTATTATCTAGATTTTCTTTTGTATCGGTAAATCCTATGTTTTCATTTATCAGATCTTGTTCCTTGCTAGTAGAGGCAATGGAAATCATGCCATAATCTTATGCAATATTGGTAATATTTTCCTCTATTTCCTTCTACATTTTCTCAAATTGATCATGTTCTCTTCCCATCAGAAGTGTGACTCTTTGTTTTGTTATGAACTCTTCGCTAAGAACTTGGGCCAATGTGGCCTTATCAACATCAGATATAGAGAATCCAATTTTCTCCACAACATCTAATATGAGATTCTCTCTCTGTCTCTCTCTCTTTCTTTTCCTGTGGCCTCTTTTCTTCTCTTCTTTAAGATGTTCCACACATCATAAAAATATTTCTTCCTAATGTTCTGCATATCTGCTTCAATATCGAAAATGAATTTGATGATTGCTTCTATTATGGTGGCTCTGTCCACATCATTTTCATTATGGTACATTGCTGCTATTTCCTTCAACATTTCATGATGTAAAATGTCTTGAAATAATGAGTCCAAATTCATTGGACTGTGTGGTCTCTCCAGAGTTGTCTTCTTTTTCTTCTCTAGTTCAACTATGTCTGATTTATTTTTCTTCCCTTCATATTCTTATGCATATGTATCCAGAAGGCTTGCTTTTCCTTCTCAATTTCTTCTTCATCTGAGGTATCAAAAATATCTTTTCTTTGTTTCTTTGTACCAGTTCTTTTTAGAATCAATGGGGAATTTTCATCCTCTTCTTCTTCTTCTTCTTCAGAAAGTACACTTAAGTTCTTTTCTCTTTTAGCTTTCTCTTTTCTTCTTTTTGATGTAGTGGTAGTAGGGGCTTCCAAAGTAGTTTTCTTTCTCTTTTCAAGATTTGTGGCCTCCTTCACTTGGGGTTCCTTTGTTACCAGAGCACTGGTCTCCGTTCTCTTGGTTCTGTTGGTGGTAGAAACTAATCTAGAGGGATATTGAATACCAGGGGGAATAGTGGAAGTAGTTCTTCCAAATCTTCTAGGTCTGGTGGACCCACTTGCTGTACTCAATTCTCCCTCTTCTTTTTCTCTTAACACCCATATTTTTTCTTCTATGAATCCCTTGTCCTTGAGATGGTCATTTAACATTTTTGTCACCTTCTTCTTTATTTTAGGATTTTTCAGTTCCATGTGTACTTCCAAGGATTTCTCCTCATATGTTCCATGTCTTTTTTGAGAAGTGTCCTTAGTACTCTTCAATAATATATCAACATAACCATCTACTTTGTTTTCATCAATCTCATATCCAAGTAGTAGAATCGAGATTGTTCTGGGTTCCATAGCTTCAATAATGCATTCATCAGTTTTGACCAAAAATGTGAAATCATCTCGATATTTTTCCACCATAGACTTAGGGATCCTCTCCCTTTCATGCATTCTCTTCTAAAATATTGCAAAGAATGCAGTAAGTGCTTCATATTGAGCTTTCATATAACCAATGTTGTGTAGATGTTCAAAGATTTGATGGGATACAAGTCTACTTTTATCCCATATAACATTGCTTCTTCCTAGAAGCTCCCTCAGAAATTAAAACAACAAACAAACTAACAAAGAACCAAACTTGAAGGGGTATTTCATCTCTTTAGTTTGCTTCAATTTGTCAAAGAGTTGAACATGCTAGAGAAAATCACACAAATCATAGTCCGTTTCCTTTTCTACCATTTCATAGGCTGCATGAATTGTTGTACCCAACACAAAATTCTCTCTTTTGGTGTAGTATATATTATATCCTATGACCATAGTTGCATACCTTATTGCACCTGATTCTGTATAGTGTTCACAACGAGAGCCCTTTGATCAAATGTAGCTCCAGTTAATTCCATCGCATCCTTATTCTTCACAATTTTCAATACAAGTATAGGTTCGGTGGCACAAAGTCCAGTAACTTCCCTTATGACTTCCTTAGATATCAAACTAGGCATGTTTGTCCATATGAATTTTTCATGCACTCTGCTTGATTCCATTCTCACATAATTAGTTTCATCATCATATATGAAGTATGTAAACCATTGCTAGACATCCAATTTCTTCTTCACTAGGTTTTTGGACTCAGGTTTGATTTTGAAATCATTTCCAATCAATTGATATGTCCACAGGTCTATAAATTTTGTATGTTTATACTCTTCCATTTTCCCATTGATGTATTCCCTGATGTGATCTGTGGGAAAAACCTTGTATGGAATACTTGAAAAAGCTATGAGTGGGTTGTTCTCAAACACTTTCATGGGGCATTTCTTGAATTTTGGTTGGGGTTTCTCACTCACATTCACTACAGTAGGTATAACCATTTCTATTTTCTTAAAAAAAAAAATCTATTACAACTTTGGACAATGGTAAATACCCTTTTTTTTCTAAACAAGAATTAGGGTTTGAATGTCCTGCTTCACAAATTGCCTTCGAACTCTCGAATTTGCTTCAATTTTCTCTACTCACTCCAAATGCATAAAAGTGAATGAAATCGACAAAGAATAGGTACATATAACCATTTGATTCTTCCTTAATTCGTATTATACATCAAACAATAAAGATGGTAAAAATATTTTTCTGTGCAACAATAAACCCTAAATCACTCTGCAAATCTCCACAATTGCATATTTTCTTTTGGAGTCTTTTCCAAAAGATCCAAATTTTCCATCTCCATCTCATGTCTTCATGTCAAACCATGACACCTAATATTGGTAGGGGGTTATTTTATTTTTTTTCTTTTTCTCCCCCTAAGCCATTGCGTAAGTTCAATTCCTTGAAGAATTATCTACACCAAAGGGTGGTACAGATTCATTTGTAGTCTCTTACTCTTCCTTGTTCTCTGGATCCTCTTTCTTTCTAAAAATCTTTTCCATTTCCTTCTTTACTTCAATTGGATCAATATTTTTAATTGGTTCACTTCTCTTTATTAGATTATCTTTCCTTGTATTTTCGCTCCTGCAAAAACTAGCAATATGTCCAATTCTATTGTAGTTGTTGCATATGAAATTTCTTTGAGCATTATTAATTCCATTCATTCTAGATCTGCATTGATTAGATTTGTGTCCAAATCTATAGCATGTATAACAATAACAATTGAAACATTGAATCATTTTGCCACTATTATATGCATTCATCATTTGACTTTTGTATTCATTTGATCTCTGCCCAAATTTCTTGTATGTAAAGTATTTTTTTTTATTCAAGGGGTAAATGCTTTTGACCAGAGCTATGAACCGGATACAACCATTCAAAAATACGACCCCAATGGGGTTTGAACCTTGGTGGCAAGAACAACAATTCCACCTATAAACCATCACACCATGCCAATACCGACTGCATGCAAAGCATTGACCAGTAAAAGATGGAACCTTTTGTTTCATTTTTCTTCTACATTCCATTGCTCTATGTCCAAATTTATTGCAAGAATAACAAATACCATTGAAATATGGGTACCTTTGAGCATTTGGTTGTCTGGTAGGGGGTCTTCTAGCATTATTTCTTTGATTGTAGAACTTGATATCATTCTTCTTGTCTTCAGACTTCTATGGTTCATTGATCTTCCTTGCATTAGGTGTCCAATCTGCTTTTGAGCTTTCTCCTTTTTCAAGTCCCAAACCACCTTTTTCTTTAGATGCTTTCAAACTTGCAATTAATTCATCAATCATTTTAGCACTTTTCTTGAATTTGTCTTCATGAATTATTGATTTCTCTAGATTTGATCTCATATTTACCACTTCTTGTTCAAGCCTTGTGCATTCATCAAATTTTCTCTTTACTATTACATTCAAACATTCCTCAATTCTTTTCTTTTCTTCCACTTGTAATTTTAGTCTAGTGATGTTCTCATTTGATTGTTTTAATTGTTCATTGGCCTCCTTATGTATTTCTTTGAACTTCTTGATTTTCTCTCTCAATTTTTTGATGCAATCATTTGCTTCTTTAATATTTTCCTTCAGATCTCTATTTTCATCTTCAATTTTTTCAAGGTCTTCAAGAGCAACTTTGAGTTCTCCATCTTTGCCAAGTATTAAATATTATTTTGTGTATCCAATAGTAGGAATTACTTCTAGAGAAATAGGAACCTTTATATCAGCCATGTGTTCAATCTCCAAGATCTTCCCAAAGCGGTCAAGCTTCTTCCAAGGAACCAGACTCTGATACCAGTTGCTGAACACTCAAAATACTGAGAGGGGGGGTGAATCAACATTCTATTAAACCACCCAATTATTAACCATTTAATTACCAAAGAATACATAATAGTTATAAGGAATGAAAGCATGAACAATCCATAGCACACACAACGCATGAACAACCCATAGCACACACAACACATGAACATCGAGATTTTTATGTGGAAAATCCAAAAAGGGAAAAACCACGGTGATGATTAATTCACAATATGTTATAAATAGTTATAAGATATTAAGTAAATGCTCATTGCTAGGAGGGCTCATTGTCCAAGTGAACTCATTATTCATTGAGAAAAGAAAGATAGAAAGAAGTGGCTTCACAACCAAGATTTGAACTGATAAAAAGTGCATCTAACATTTGCTGGATTCAAGTCCTTCGAAGCTCAATACATTGATAATACTCTTTATGTTGGAAGTTAGAATCACTGAGAAGGGGGGTGAATTTGTGATTCAAGAAAGTCACAAACTTTTAAACTTTTAAACTAGAACATCAAATGACTATTGAAGAACAAAATTCACTTGAACTCAAACAATATTATATGCATTACAAGTCAGATAAAAAAATTATTAACTGAGACTAACTTGATAAACTTTTACACAAATATTAGAGCTTATATCTAAACGTTTTATGCAAGATGCTTTGATTTAAAAAATGGAAAAAATTAATGACTGACACCAACAAATTTTTATGCAACTGATGACAATATTGTAATCAACCAAATAAACCATTCACACATAGAAACATCACATAACCCCAACATTTTTCCTGAGTGGACAAACCCTCTTGGGGAATAAAAAAGCACTTGAAAAATCTTTCCTTTATTCACTTAGAGCACCAACTCTTTTACATTCAGGAGCACCAACTCCACCAATTACAAGAGTACCAACCCCACACACATTTAGGAACACCCATTCCAAGGAGCACCAACCCCTTCTACAAAACAAAAAATAATAAAATTCAGAGGGTTTCTCTGTTTCAATTCAACTGACATAAACCTTCCAAACTAATACATCAAATATCCTAAAGATTCATTTTTGAATCTCTAAAATACAAGATATACTAGTTAAAAATTCTGCATCATGTTTTCAAGACTTTCAATTGAAGAATGTGTGCACAAATCTCTTAAAAATGCCAACCACAAAAACAATAATCAACCTTTGTTTTATACACATATGTTCTCATGTAACTTCATCGAAATTTCCAGATTGGAATAACTATTTTTCTTCAACTGAATGAATTAACCCTTTATTTATTTGCTAAGAATAATCAAGGATTTAAAATAACATTAACCACTAAATCTTCATGACTAATGCCTTAATAAAAATGTTCAAATCCCATAAATAATGATTTCTTTAATACCTGTTTATGGAGGAATGTAAATAAACAAATACTAGAAGAACCGTTTTAAAATTGTCCAGCTTAAGACCTCCATCTATGAGCTCTACCTCTTTTTTTCAATTTCCACATTCAAGCATTTTACCAGAAATCTGCAACCACAAACTCTCCATGGTGGTGGCTAGGGTTTCATATGTTTACACAATGAAACAATAAAAACTTTTCCCTACATTTCCTTCAAGTCTTTCGAAGACTTTTCAATAGAATATAATCATTTGAAATTTGAACATCATAATGCATTCGAATCCACTGTCCATGGATTAAATCATTAACTCATGATGGCTATCGATTACTTGTGACTTCCAAGTGACTTTAAACAAAGTCAAAAACTTTATATTCATAACACTCGATGTCACATGCTTAATGTGACCAAAACATAAGCATCAAACCAATATCTTACTCAAGCTTTTAAAAAGCTTTTAAAACTTTAATATGCCCGACTCCTCAATGTTTAGCATGCTTGACAAGGGCTTGAATTGCTTTGATTAACAAAGACCTTATATCTCTTTAGTGCCCGACACGATTTATGGTGTAAATTATAAATATTTCAATATCCTCACCATAGGATATATTAACCATGAAATACTTCAAAGACATTCACCAATGTAGCATATACAATTGAAATATAAGATGCCTGAAGCCATGTGCTTTATGTCTTGAAGACCCCATTAGTAAAAATACTTTATGAAGAAAATATATACAAGTGACCTGAACTTGTAATCTGCATTTCTTGAAACTTGTATGTGTAAACATAAGAATTCATATCACATTTGAACTTTCAGTCCATATAAAAACAAATTTTCACAAATGTATAAGCAAATGTATACCTGAACAAGAAATTTCCAATGTATATGTCAGCCAGAGTATGTATGCCACTATCCATGGTGTCTAAGATGCCTGATAAAAACACATGTTATCATGTAAAACCTGACTTGTAGCACCTTGAAAGATAAACACTGTCAGTAACCACATGCATCAAGAGTATCAATATGTATCAAGAGCCCATCAAAATGATATAAACAGAGCCAAGTAAATCACCATGAGAAAATCATATGTCACCAAGATTAGACCATCCCAACATTATAAACCATGTACAAGTATTATCCAAACCAGAGTTTTGTCATCAAGGACAACCAAAGCACCATAAACAATTGAAAGCCAACAAAATCCCCCTTTGTCCTTGATGGAAAAACACATCATCTCTCCCCCTTTTAGCCTCAATGACAAAGAATAATAGAGGGGAATGTGAAATTCCATGAAATAAACAACTGAAACCAACCAACATAGTAACTAGTTGGAAGAAGAAACCAAGAACCAAATAACTCTGTGTCATATATCTTCTTGTTTTAATCATATGAGTAATCAAATAACCTGTCTGCACCAAATATCAACTGTATAAACAATGTTACCAACATGAATAACCATGTACCAAGGCATCAATTATGCACTTCTCAAGAATTTATGTCACTTTTAAGGTAGTATCTATAGCATCAAAAGTATTATGAGCTTCTCCCCCTATTTGAGATAACAAAGCAAACAAGATTCTCAAGAATCTCACTGCAAATCTTTTTCAAGCACGGTACTGTCATAAAACATAATGCTATTCAACATCTATCACAATGTCACAAGAACCTACATAATCTTAAAGCACACTGTGAGAAAAGAAAATCTCATGATACTCTTACCAATTAGCCTTGCTCCCTATTTGTTACTTACTTGGTGTAGATATCATAGGCATAAACAAGATCACATTGAATCATCACTTGTGCTGCTTCCCCTGTCAATAACAATTTCAGCACTAAAAAAAATATGTTATTTTGCACCAAGAACCAATAAAGCTATCACACCTCTGTCCAAGAGCACCAATCTCACATCTAGATCCTCTGCTCATGACTTCATCACTATACCACTTTTTAACATAAATTGATTCCTCTAACTGATATGCATCTTAGGAAAGGCATAATCATAAGATCTATGTTCCTTTACTACAACAACCTTCAATTATCATGCATTCATTCTCAAAATCACTATCCTTGACACCCTGAGATTCAATTATGACATGAAAATTTACATAAAAACCATTAAAGCATATATCTATTCTTGTGTACTATCTCAACCATGAGAACAACTTCTTGATAGCATATGAAGAGAACAACTTTTGACAATATGACAACAAAGTCAGATATTAAAAAAATGTACCACTCATGATATTTAGCAAGAAATATCTGACAATCAACATGTCAACCATAAATTGCAACTCGAAAAAGAAAAAAACACCGAGATAACCGAGATCTTGTCTCTTGTACCATCTTCTTTGATACCAAAGAATATAAGGGAGATACCAAACTATCTCACCACTGCCATGCAAAAACATTCCTTAATGCAGAGATTCATTCACTACCTTCCAAACTAGATGATTACCTTAGCAATATCAAAAGGTTAAGGCATTGAGACTAGAAAGCTTCAACCACTATCAATTATTTCCAATGTCAGAACCAAAAGCTCTAACAAGTAGTCATGTCACACTGTCATATAAATCCTCAATCAAATATCACTGTATTATAAAAATGAAACCAAGGTCAAATCAAATGCCCTTATCACTGCCAAACTAATTTTAATGGAAATGATTTTACTTGAAGTGTTCCTTATTCACCACTTAGAACCTTATATGTAATAGGTCATTAACAACTTATGTACTATGAATGTAATTGTTAGTGTAATTAAATTAATTATTACACTAGCATAAGTTAACTTAGGTCTTGCATCATTTAATCCTAGGTTGCTTTTTAATAAATCATTTAATAATGGGGTAATGTCCCCTTGTTTGTAGGGATAAGATTCCTTCTAGAAGATGAGTTGTCCTTCTAGAACTTATTTGAACTTTTAATAATTTCCTAGAGAGGGTTCACATGTTGTCACATGTTGTTAGATCATGACACATGGAAACATCTCATGCATTTTAGGTTTTCTCTTTTTCCTATATAATCAGACAACTTGTTCATTTGTATTACATCAATCAAATATCAATCTATGATCTAATGTTGTAGATCAATAGAAATCTCTCTTTGCAGCCCTTAGTTGCAACACTTTCTATGTGGTGTAATTTCTCTTGGCAAGATCCTTTGAAGTGTGCACAACTTCATTGGATGATTCAACATCCATTATTTCAACATGATATTAGAGCATGTTGAATTCTAACATGGTATCAGATCCATTCCATTGAGAACTCATCACAGGATCAAGAAAGTTGGGCTGGAGAGATTCATCGTAGGCTTGAAGGTTTCCATTGAAGGCTACTTGTTTCCACTCGGGGACCAAGCTGATTTTTGAAGCAGATAGAGTCAGATTCGAGCTCGCCATTGTCTTCAGAAGGCCTCGAAACCCAATGATCACCTGTTCAATCATCAAAATTGGATACATCAACCCGGAAGCCATCAAAGGTATTTGGGTTTGCAAAATCAAGTAGTACGATCTGCACAAATTTGCAGTAAAAAAATCCATCCCGTAAGTTGTCCTCTAAGGAAAAAAAATTTAGCAACAAGCCATTTTTAGAAAAATTAGGGCTTTTTTGTCTATTTGTTTGGCAAAAAAACATATTTTTGGGTTCTTATATAGTTTGTAGAAAAATACATCTAGGCGACTATAATTAAAAATCATCCGTCAGCATATAAGGGCTTGATTTTTTTAATCATTGACTTCTTTTTTTTCTTGGTCAACATTATTAATTCGGTGGCATAGTATTTTTATTAATATTTGATCGGCATATATTTCAATTGTTGACTAGGAAATATTGAAATCTATTGAAATATTATTTAACAACATAAAGTCTGTGAGATATTACTCTGTAGGCGCATTTATTGCCTTGCAGGGAAGGATGGTAACTAGTAGACTTGTCACCTCACAGGCCTGTTTGTCGGCCCACTCCTATCGCTACCGGTCTCCGTTTAGCATCCCAACCGGTGATCACTCCTGGGAATTTTCCCTCCATCCGACCATCACCTCGCCGACTCCAGTGTTCCTTCCGGCACCCATTGTTGATAACTCTTTCATCGCTGGCGACCGAGGGCATCGTAATATCAAGTGGTGCAGCCCTGAACTTGTTGCTTTGCCCAGATTTCTGCAGCTCCGCTGCTACCCTATCTGATGGAGTGCATTTTTTTGCCTAAGCACACATCACAATCACATCAACGACCAAGTGCCAACTAGGAGGGGCTTATTTTTTGCTCCTCGTTAGCCTGCAGAGTGCCTCATCTAGGCATTTTTTTCTTTTTATCATAACTTTTCACCGGGGTATCAAAAATCAACAAACGAGATACCATCAGAAAGGGAATTTTGAGCTCTTTCTAGTGGTGACATCATTTCTATGAAATTTTTCTTGCAGAAAATTCTACAACCAACTAAAGAAAAAACCCTAATCTGGACTCAGAGGCTCGTATCTTTGCAACCTTTCATTAGATTTCAGTGATTCCAGCGACATCAGTGTTGGGTGAAAATTATGTAATCAGATTTTCGATAGATTACACAACTTGGACTTCAGCCATAGCTATGTGAGATGTAAATCTCTCCTCTCGGAAAGGGGAGGCGCCCTTCTTACTACTAACAGAAGCGATAGTAAATCAAAAAAATAATTACAAAATGTACACGAAACTTACAAAGTGGGGGGGGGTGTGTTACATTCATCCTTCTCTATTTTTTCAGAGAAGATGTTTACAATGCTTCACCATTGAAAGTTCACAATTCTTGATAACCTAAAACTAACAACTAGCAGTAATACCAATATCTCTATCTCGTCAAAGCGAAGCGTAGAGATACCAGAAGTGATTGATAACAAAAAAATAAAGTAAAAAGGGAAAGCTCACGAAGGCACAAAGTCGTTCCGTAGCTTTTTCAATGTTGGATATGTGCAGATGTACCGTTTGTCGCGTTAGAAGCACAAAGTCTTCTTAGACGCAGCAATTCTTCGAACAACATGAACGATTACAAGCACAAAGTCTTGTAGATCATCCAACAAAAGTATCCAATAGCATGAACGATTACAAGCACAAAGTCTTGTAGATCCTTCGACAAAAATATCCAAGAGTATGAATAATTACAAGCGCAAAGTCTTGTAGATCATTCAACCAGAACATGCAAGAGCATGAATGATTACAAGCACAAAGTCTTGTAGATCATTCAACCAATGATAAACAGAAATACAAATGCAATCTAAATAATAAATGTAACACAAAGTTTACATAAACTACTTAGAGTCCTTCAGATTCTTCAAACTAATCACTACCAAATAAGATCAACTCACAAAAGTATCGAATCCAACGCAAAGTTTGGCTTGCAATCCTTTTCTTTATTAATCGAATCTCATTCACAAAGCATGAACGCAAAGTTTCACAAATTTGCTTCAAAAAGGGCAGCACTTCGTTGCAAAACACTAAAGGATAAATTTACAATGAAAATCCCTCACATTATATAGAAAGAGGGATGAGCAAAAGAAGGAAAGAGATTGAGAAAATCAGGGAAAGTTAGGTGAGAAATTTATGGAGATCTCACCTAACTTTGACCAAAGTCAAAGTGTAATTTGTTTTGAAAATATTACATCTTTGGACTTAGTGTAATTACAATTTACAAAATGACATTCAAAAATGTCAAGAAATATTTACAAGATGCATAATGGGATGCACCGAAAATGTCTAACACTGGAGAATAGGGGGTTGCTTCACGTTTCTTTGCATTGGGCGCAGAAGTCTTCAAATTTCCTCCTAGTCTCCTGCACGAACTTCTCATCTGGACCAACAGTGTAATCCACAATGGTGTGAATTCTCGTGATTGATCTCATGGCAGATGAGTGAACCTTCTTGCACTTGTCAAGATGCGTCTTCAGGTTGTCCAATGTGAGCCTTGTATCACAAATGATGTTTAGCGAAGCTTCTGAGAAGTCTGAACTGTCAATCAAATTCATGATGGCTTCCTTGAAGATTTGGGATATTTCTGTGGCGGAAGATACGATTTTCCTCAAGAAGTTGACTAGGCAACTCTTTGATACCTTTTTCAAGAATGGTGTGATGCCTGTTGACATCTTCCTGTACTTGGTGAAGATCTTCTATGAGAGATTGAACCACTTGAATTCTGTGTTTCAGTGATTCTCTTACCTCAATGAATTTCTCTTTTTCAAGAATTACCTCGACCTCCACCAATTTGCTGAGCTTTACCTGTTTCATTTCGACCATGACAACAGGTTTTTTTCCATGTCTCTGCGCTCCTAGGAAAGTACACTCTTTTCTTTATCAAGCTCTGTGGTGAGCTTGGCCAACATGGTAGTTTTCTCATCTGCAGACAAAATTATCTGAGATCCGTGTTCAATGATCTTCTCAACGATATCATATAACACCCTACCTTTGGAGGCAAATTTCCCAGCTTTCTTGATAGCTAGGTCTTCAATATTTACCACTGTCAATGGTTGTGCATTACTTGGAGAACCTGCAAGTCTCTTTACAATAGTGGCATAATGCTCTGCCCTCTATTTGTACATGTTACGAGCTTGCTCTACTTTATCCAGCCTTCCAGCCAAGATATCCAAAGTGACTTGCGCATCAGCTTTTGCACTTTCGTTGGTAACCTTGCCAAGCTGGACCTTTGTTACTGTGTAGTCCTCCATATTGACATCACCTTCTTCACTTGGTGGTATGCCAATTTCAGCATACTTGTGGCAAGACTTATCAATGTTCAGCCTTGAGTATACTTTTGCCTTTTTCTTCCCTTTGGCTTTTGGAAGAACTATCTCTTCGAGGTCGAGCTCCTCTAGGGAAATCATTTTCTTTTTATGTTTCAACACTTGAGATATTAGCCAAGGAGGAAGAAAAGAAGTGTGAACTTCTGGATTTACTGTCAATTCGATCGCCATTGCTACTTCTGAAGTTATTGTCACATCTGAACTCACCATTGGTATCGTGACAATTGGAGAAGTGTTTGTCATCATTGCTCCTGTAGTTGACACATTGAGTTGATCACGCATTGACTCATTCATGAAATGATTGAATTCATTTTCAGAAGTGATATCATACATTGGCGAAGACAAGCTAGGAATGGATGATGGAGGGCTTGATAGTATATCAATCGTATGGATGCTTGTCACTGAAGGAGTATCAAGCTGGGTTGATGCTACAGGGATAGGGGATATCTCGAATGCAGGAATGCATGTGGTAGGAATAGGTGACAAGGGAACAGGAGGTGGAGGAGTTCTTGAATCTGGAGGGGTATGAGAAACATTTGAAGTCACAGGTGATGATGTTCTGGGAATTTCCTCAATTACATTCTTAGGAGAAGTAATTATTTCTTGATCATGCCCGAGTTCCTGTTGATCACCCTCTTGTCTCTCCGATTCTGGTTCACCTTAAAAGTCACCTTCAGATTCTTCTTCAGAATCTTCATCAGACTCTTGCCCACTTTCAGAAACCTCTTTGGCATGGGAGTCTGCTTCTGCTGAACCTTCATCTTCAGCGGATTGGTCGCTTGAAGTTTCTTCTTCATCGGAATCTATCTCCCCCAGAATAGGCTTTTTACCCTTAGAGCGAGATGGATTAGATTCCATGATTTCTATCTCTTGGACAGCCTGAGTATCTTTCTTACCAATAGTGAACGTGATCCTAGGACCTCTTCACGAAGAAGTGGGAACGGTAGCTGATTTGTTTTTGTCGTAGAGTTCTTGTTGTTGGCGAGCTTTTGCTTCAGATTCCTCTCCTTCTGAGTCTATTCTGAAACTTTTCATTGCATAGCCATGTTTATGTAACCAGTCTTCTGTGTTGGCTAGGATTGGCCTCAGCCTTTCTCTCATGTTGGTAACTTCTTTCCTAGACCATTGTATTGCAGGCAACGGCCTTTTAGCAATGCCTTGCTCATCATAGACAACATTCATGATATCACTTGGTTCCTCAAAATCCTCTGGTAGGTCAGCAATACCAAGACCTCTGATTTGTTGAACTGTCAACCTGCAATAGTCCATTTTGCGAATGGCTTCTTCATCTCTGCAATCTGCCCAGATGTCTTCAAAACGGTACCTATGTTGGTGACCTTTTTGCAACTTTTTTCTGACATCTCGGTAGTCGAAATCAAACCTATACCTGTAGGTTTTTATGGTCATGATCTGCATTTCAGCATAGACAGACTTAGCTTTTTGTGCAGTTTGGATAGTATATCGGCTGATGGTCAGTGGGAACTTGAACCCACACTTGTGGTTGCTTCTTCATTCTTTCTGCACTAACATCAACTGTCTGCATGTTTCCATGAGAATCCACTTATCTGAAGGATAACGTGGTAGCATGTAGGGACAACCAGTGTAGCAACCTACTCTCAAGTAAGTAAACATTGGGAATTGGAGAAAAATGCATCCAACTTTACTTACCACCTTATAAGCCTCATCAGATACTCTTCTTCTTTCTAAAGCTGGATCAAAATTGAAGAGTAAAGGTGCAAAGAAAGCATCAGTGACCCGTCTAAAATGATGAAAGCTCTCCTTCAACTCTAATTGATAGAAATATCTGTACACAGGCACCATCATCTGATTCCCTTTTGTAGATAGACTTGGGAGTTGTCTCATCATAGCCGCCACGTACACCAGGTAAGAAGTCATGTAGAACTTCAACGTAGAAGGAGCATTAATCAACTGCTCGTGTATCTCATCACTGATTTGTTTGCCCCAGTCAATATGCACCTTCTGCCTTCTTATGATCCTGATGTATTCATACATCTAATCGTAAAAAGTGGATGATTCTGGCAAGCCTTTCACCCTGCTTAGAAACGTGATCATATCCTTTACGTCATCTTTGAAGTCACTTCTCAGGAGTCCTTTCGGCCATCTAGAAATAGATGATCTAGGCTTCTTTAACCATTGAGTGTTTATCAACTGTTTAGCTTTATTGGGATCAGCATCAAAGATCTTTTGTGCTTTTGATATAGAGATGTCAATGTATTTCTCCATATGAGGGACCTTGAAGACAATATCAAAGAAGTCAGGGTCGAGTCTTAGAATCTTGTGCCTGGAAGAGTCGATCACACTTCTGCTTTCTCTGATGTAATGAGATGCAACTTGAAGAACAAACTCAGTATTGTGCATAGCTGTAGGGAACATCGCCACCAAATGGAGGTTGCTGTGTACGATCGCTCTCATTGAATCAAGAAGAGGCTTCGTCTCGGTTAGCTTTGAGAAGTCAACCAAGTCTTGATGACCAACCTCTGTATCTTTTATCTCTTTGACTTTGGAAAGCACCATAGTCGGCGGATAGACACCTTGATATTTGTACTTCATCTTGCCTTTTGCTTTTGAAGAAGAAGGAGGCTTAGTAGCAGACATCAAAAGGAACTGGAACTTTGATCACTCTTGATTTGACGATCTTTGAAAATAGACTGCAATCTGTTTAGCCAAAACAAACACCAATTGTTAGGAAACATGGGAAAGTGTGAAATGAGCACGAGGATGGGAAAGCATGGAGTGGATGACGAGGCATGCAAAACGATGCACAAAGGCAAAAAAATGAGAATCAAGAGTGCACTGGTCGAAAATGAAGCTTATCTGGGAAGAATTGGAGAAAACTCGGAAAAAGTGTAAGGGCGCTAAAATTCAACACCCTTACATCTCTGGAAAATTGCTTTTGATGCAAGGGCGCTAAATTTTTACCTTTTCAAAATGTCATAGCGCTAAAATTCAGTGCTTGTACTTTTTCTTGACAATTTTGAAATGCAGATGTAGGAATGAATGGCGAGGGTGCTCGTGCTTGGAAAATGCAATTTGTTTGAGTCATGAAAGCTTTTGAAGACTTGTCTCAATATTAATGCATATGCATTCAAGGGTTTCATGAAGAAATCTTTCTTTTTTGAGATTTCAAAGTTCTCTCCACAACGTATGAAGAGAGCGACATGAATAACGTGCTTAACAAGCACAAAAATGTTGGAAAGATACAAATCTGTGAGGAGAATGAAATTAAAATGAAACACAAGAATTTGTGTTGTGTGAGAATAAGATGAAAAGGCATGAAAGGAGAAGAACATGCATAGGGAGAAAAGACAAAGGCGAATGAAGAGAAAACACGAGTGGGAAGAATGAAACACGTAGAAGTAGAAAACGCGAATGGAAGAGAACAAAACGCGTAGGGAGAAAAGAAAAGAATGCGTAGGATTTAATAAATATAAAGCTAAAAACGTGAATAAAGAACATTAGATCATATATAAAAAGAAAGAAGAAGACAATGCAAAAGACTTACCCGAACTAAAGCGTGAAGAATGCTTAAAGAGAAAGTGAAATCCTCAAAAATGTGATTTACTGTTGAGAAGCAAACTCGCACAGCAAGAGGAAGAAAAGAACATGAAATGTAAACAATGAAAATGGCGAATCATACTTTTAAGTGAAAAGAAAAATTAAAAACCTAACTCAAGTCGAGCAATAAATCTAGGCACGAAAAGTGGTACGATTGACAAAAAACGCGAAAACATGAAGAAACGTGCCAAAGACATGAAAAAGAGTTAAGTGGCGAAGAAAAGTGTAATGGTGCTAAAATTTAGCGCTATTGCACTTTTTGGAAATTTCATTGCATGCAGGGGCGCTAAAATTTAGCACCCTTGCATTTTCCAGACTTAGCCAATTTTGGCTTCAAGGCAGGAGCGCACTTTTTCAGTGCCACTGCATTTTCCGTAATTCACTAAGTACGAATAGTGAAACTTTGTGAAAGATCTCATTTCGAAGGTCTTCACGAGGCGAACATGGGGGAATGCTCGAATTGACTATTCAAGGCTTGGGAACGCATTTCGAGGTGGCTTGAAAATTACTTCGTTATGCATGCTTGAACTTCACGAATCTTAGGAAACAGACAAGTTTCATAGGGGGTTATCCGTGGAACGAGCGCTGCTAGATTCCGTGATAACAGCTGGCTCCTGCTGGGGATCTTCCTTCGGTTGTTCTTTTGAAAAGAACGAAGGGAGAAGAAATCCAGAATTCAAGTGCCTTTATCCATCCATTGGGCTTGGAGTCAGGTGATGACGACGACAGAAACAAAACCATAAAGACTCAAAAGGACTTAAAAATAAAAAAGTATTTACATACCAACGCTGACTTATTCACTGCATAAAGTGCTTGAGATGTTGCCCACTGTGAGGAAGGGAAAATGGTGTTCCATCTCCGTATGCTAACAAGAAACTATTTTCACCATGCAACTAATGTATTTGGAAAGGTCCTATCCATAGTGAGTCGAATTTCTCGTGCATACCTTTTGGCTCTCTTCGTTTGTCCCACAAGAGTATGAGATCACCCACTTGAAATTCTCGAGACTTAGCTTTTTTGTCAAACAGCTTCTTTACTTGGTCCTGGTGTTCCGTGATGTGGTCAGCCACATGAACCCGATTCTCTTCCAATTCAGAGAGATACATGATGCGCTTGTCGACAGAGTTGTCAAACGTCTCATCCTCAATGGCCTTAGCCAACTTGAGGGCTAGTAGTTCCAAAGTTATAGGAATCTCGACATTCAACCCGTACAAGAGTTGAAAAGGAGACATGTCGATTGCTCGCTTCAGAGTTATTCTGTCTGCCCACAAAGCATCAAACAAAGCCTTGTGCCACAAACGTTGATTCTCATCCACTAGCTTGCGGATTATAGTTACCAGATTCTTGTTACTAGATTCTGCTTGACCATTACCCTGCGGATAATAGTCGAAAGAATGTGACAAAGTTATACCATGTTCGAAACAAAACTCCTTGATCTCACTTGATGAGAAAGTAGAAGCATTGTTCGCAACAATCTTGTTCGGCACACCGAACCTGGAAATAATATTTTCTTTCAAGAAATTGCACACTACTTCTAAAGTAGCATGCTTGGTAGGTATTGCTTCCACCCATTTGGTGAAATAATCCGTAGCAGTTAAAACATAGATATTTCCAGCACTTGACGATGGATTAATTGCACCTATGAAATCAATGCCCCAGTGCTGAAAAGGTTCATCAATCACAACAGGTTTTAATGGCAAAGATGCCAACCTAGGACGGCCAAAAAATTGTTGGCACAATTCACACTTACGCACCCAAGAGTAAGTGTCCTGAAAAAGTGTGGGCCAGTAATACTTTTCTCTCAGGATTTTGTGAGCGGTTACTGGTGCTGAGAAATGCCCACCACATGCTAAATCATGGTAAGATTTCAGCAACTTTTGCTGTTGTTCTTTATCAACACACCTGAGAAATGTCCCGTCTATTGCACGCTTATATAAGCCGCTATCCCACAAGACGAAACTAGATGACTTCAGCTTGACTGTCCTTTTTTCTTTTGAAGTTAAGTGATTAGGACATTCTCCGTATGTCAAGAAGTGAGTGATGTTGGAATACCATTCATCAGTGGTGCTAACAAATAGTACCATAGGAAGTGTACTGGGATCAACCTCTTCTTTATCTGAGACCTCTTCATCCCTTGAAATTTCTTCATCTGGATTATTTTCTGCAATAAGCTGACAAAGACCACGTCCACGTATCAACTTAGTGGGTTTAATTTCCAGATCATATTCCTAAATCTTGGCAATCCAGTTGCCTCTTTTTGTTCCAAATTCTTGCTGTGTGAGAATAGACTTGATAGTCAAATCTGGGACGAGAACTTTCACATGACTGCCCAAAATGTAGAACCGAAAATGCTTGACAGCTTTTACAACTGCAAAAGCATGCTTTTCCATCTGAGAATATTTCAATTCATAATTCTTTAGAGGGAAACTCATGAATGCAATGGGGGATTCAAAACCCTCGTCATTTTCCTACACCAAAATTGCTGATAGTGTATGCTCGGAAGCATAACTGTACATAACAAACTCCTTGGTGTAGTTAGGGCAAACCAACACAAGCGCATGAGCGATGACCTTCTTGATATCATCGAACGTTGCCTTGCCTTCTGCCGTCCAATGAAACGTGGCATTACCCTTCATCATATTCACAATGTGACGAGTCTTTTCAGCAAAATCTGGGAGAAACCTCCTTAAGAAGTTTACCTTGCTGAAGAAAGAATGAACGGCTTTCTTGCTTGACGGCAAAGCGAGGGATTTGATTCCATTGACTCTTTCCGAGTCAATCTTGATTCCTTCAGTAGATACTATGTGACCAAGAAGTTTACCTTCGGTCACCCCAAAAGTTGACTTTTTAGGATTGAGGGAAATGCCGTGCTGACGGAATCTCTCTAGAGTTTGTCTCAAATGATAGAAATGCTCATGATGTTGCTTAGAGAACACCGTAAGATCGTCAAGGTACACCACAATGAACTTACCCATCACGTCGCAAAAAGCGAGATCCATGGCACGTTGAAATGTAGCACCAGCGTTGATCAAACCAAATGGAATCCTACGATATGCAAAGGTTCCCCATGGCGTTGTGAAAGCGGTTTTGTGTTGATCGCTTGAATTCACTTCAATTTTATTATAACCGGAAAATCTATCTAGCATGGAGAGCATTTCGGATCCAGTTACATTTTGTAGAACTTGATCCATCACTGGAAGTGGGTAATTGTCTTTGAGAGACAATTGATTTAGATTTCTGAAATCTACACAAATGCGGATTTCACCATTCTTCTTACGAACGGGGATGATGTTGGCTATCCACGTCAAATGGTGGATAGGGAATATTATCCATGCGTTCAGCATCTTTTGAACTTCTGCCAAAATTGTTCCAAAGATCTTGGGATTATACTGCCTCTGCTTTTGTTTGTAAGGAAAAGCTCCAACCTTGAGAGGAATGTCATGTTGCACTTCCTTGGGCCGAAATGATTTTAGATCGTCATACGAATATGCCAAGACATCAATGTACTCCTGCAGTAGCTGAGCAAACTACCTTCTTTCTTCGACCGTGCAACATTTGCCAATGTTGACCATCTTAGGATTGGCTTCAGTTCCTAAATTTATCTGTTCTACTTCATTAGATGAGTCAGAATTTGAGAGTTGCTTCTTCATGTGGCGATCATGCTTATCAAAAAGCTTTTCCAAGGATACCAATCCTTTAGGGATCTTATTCCCTTTGAGTTGCAGATATTCCTCGCCTGTAACAGGATCTATATTGAACACGGATTCTCGAAGTGGAGAATTGCTGCCTTCAAAATACAACTCATCAAAATTCTCTGCTTTCTCAAGAAAGGCGATAATTTGATGGTCGTCATTGAAAATCTACCAGTTCTCTGAATTGTCAGGTACACTTGGGCGGAAAACCAACTCTATGGTGTAAGTAGAACCTTGAAAATCTTTGTGTGGTACCAAGAGTGTGGCGGAGATTGCGAGGCAATCAACTCTAGTATTGTATTCTCTGGGAACAACGGAGATATCAAAAGCTTCGAATTCCTCAATGGAATCCCATACTAGATTACGATAATGCCTGAGTCTCTCATTCTTTGTTTGATAGAGATTTCTTACTTGACATACTATCAACTCGGCATCACCTTGTGCATGAAGACTTTTTATACCTTTCTTCAGCTCAACTTGCATTCCCAGCAACAGGGCTTCATACTTGGCAGTGTTATTGGTGTTATCAAACTGTAGCTTGAAGGAGAAAGGGAAAAACTTTCCTAATGGCGAAATGAAAACCATTCCTGCTCCAGAATCGGTCGAAGAGTAGCTACCATCAAACTCGAGTAGCCAGACACCGTTGGAATCACCAACTGGAATAGTGTCAAAGTCCAAAACTTCATCATCTGATGAAGATTCATGATCGGAGAAGGACAAATCTCTTGATGACGTTTCATCTGAATTTGAAGAAATATCATCTTTTTCTAACTCATTTTGAGTCAAAGATTCCCCTACCTCATTTGTTTGTAGGTAGTAAGTTCCCACACCTAATGATTCAAACAAAATATGAGCTCTGGGATCATCTGACTCAACAACAAAAAATTTTGATTCTTTTTCAGGAATCAGCTTTTGCATCACACCTTTTACTGGTATTCTTGCTTCAGACATTTCCATACTTAGTTCTCCTCCAAAATCTTTGCAGAAATTGTGTCCGAGGAGGATACCATAGGAAGCTAGTACATCGGCCACGAGGACTATCATCTTTATTTTCTTCTCTGGGTATGCGGCAAATGCGTATTGTGCATCTTTAATCTGACCAATCAATGGCACTTGTTTATTCTCCATGGAAAAATAATGACTGAAGGTTTTGGTCATTTCAAGGCCTAACGCAGTAGCTACCTTGGTGGGCATCACATTATCAGACGCACCAGAGTCTATGACACAGTTACTCAGCTTGAAACCATTTACAAGTAGGGAGATGAAAAACATATCAATGCATCCAGAAGTAGTTGGAGGATTAGATACAAGGTTACTCTGTGATACCTTGGGTTTAGGAGTAACAGGGATGTCAGGAGGGGTATCTCGACTTGGGGAAATCTTTTTGTCATTAACGAACTTGACAAGCCTGTCAAATTGGTCGTGATTGGCTTTGAGGTATTCAGCCTCAGACATTTGAACCTTGGTCTTCTTGGCATGGTCAATAATGTCAAAAGCCTGGAAAGAACTTTGTAGGTTGGAAGTCGTAACTTCGTTGATTGGTTTCACAAAAGGTACACTGGTCTTTGGAATGAAAGTATTAGCTTTAGAAATAATGGGAGTTGACGAAGAAGAATGAGGTACACTTACTTGTGGATTTGCTGCTTTCTTAGGTTGCCAAGGGAGGGGAGATCCTCTTTTGGTGATCATTATGGGTGGCTTTTTTTTTTATGGAACAGCAGCAGCTTGAGCTTTGTCAAGTTGATTTTGTTGATGCCGCGTAAAAACAGCATAAGTGTCAGTCACCAAGTCGTCTTCTTCTTCTTCTTCTTCCATCATTTGCAAATAGCTAATCTTGGAGTCGCCAGCCGATTCAGTTTCTTCTTCTTGGAAGAGATCGGCATTTTCTTCTTCAAGATATTCAGGCTGAGCATAATCATCTTGTTTAGTCTCATAGTACCCGGCGACATTATTAGCAGGCGGGGCTTCAAGAGCAAGTCGTCCTGGAGGTGCTGGGAGACGATTCTGATTTTTGTTGCCAGCATAATTAGGGAAAGTCCTCCTAGGGGCGTCTTTGTAGTTGTTACCATTGTTGTTGTTTGACACTTGCTTCTTAAGAGACAAAACTTCATTTGCCAACCTTTGGAGCATGGGATCTGTAAAATTTGAGCTGGCAGTGGGGGTACTAACATTGGATGCTGAAGATCCTGAGGCTTGCATCCTCTTATTTCCATTAGTCCCCATACTAATTTCTCCAGCAAGGATCATGTCGTCCTCTAGACTGGTAGCCAATTGCTGGGCTGCTTCAACGTTAACCGAATTTTCTCTACGTAAGTAAAAAATTACCTTAGGTAATTGGGTGTTGATGAAGAAGCATTTCAGGTTATGATCCATTGGTCTTGCATCATTGGGGATCTGTGTCACCAATTTATTGAATTTCACCACAAACTCACACATAGGCTCATGAGCTTCTTTATGCATGGTGGTGAGTTGCACCAATAGAGCATGTAAATCTTTAGTAGGCTTAAATCTTTCTTCAAATTGGGTGCGAAGAGTGGCCCAATTGGTGACGGAGGCATTAGGAAGAGTAAAGAACCATTCAGCTGCAACCCCTTGAAGGGATTCGATGAACAATCTTACAGATACATCTTCGTGCTCAGTGCCAAGAACGTCGCATACTATGTAGAATGCAGATATGTGCTCATCAGGGTGTTGTTTGCCATCACCTTGAAATTTTGGAAGATGCTTCCTGGATACACGTGGTAGTTCGTGTAAAGGTGGAGTCAAACAGAGGGGATCAAAAGCATTTCCCCATGGTCCTGTAGGTGGTGCGGCCATGACTGGTTGCACGACAGGTACTTGAACATGACGTCTGTGATAAACTGACCAAACACTTGGGATCAGAGATATTTGGCTATGTGGAGGGAAGCTTATAGCCCGTTGTAGTGGTGACCTTGCTCGTGGAAGAGTAAATGGAAAGTCACGTTGCAACAACTCTTCAAAGAGTGGATCTGTTTTTCCTTGAGCCCTCAATCCTCTTGTATATATTCGGTCTGCCAGAATGTAGATGAATACAAAGGGTGTCACAAAGTTAACAATATACAAAATAACGGAAAGAAAAAGGAAACTTATCTACTTCAATCTGAAATGTGAGGCTTAGATTGCGTATGTAGGTTCCCAGCGGAGTCGCCAAAAAACTGTTGGGTGAAAATTATGTAATCAACTTTTCGATAGATTAGACAACTTGGACTTCAGCCACAACTATGTGAGATGTAAATCTCTCCTCTCAGAAAGGGGAGGCGCCCTTCTTACTGCTAACAGAAGTGATAGTAAATCAAACAAATAATTACAAAATGTACATGAAAATTACAAAGTGGGGGGGGGGTGTGTTACATTCATCCTTCTCTCTTTTTTCAGAGAAGATGTTTACAATGCTTCACTGTTGAAAGTTCACAATTCTTGATAACCTAAAACTAACAACTAGCAGTAATAACAATATCTCTATCTCGTCAAAGCGAAGTGTAGAGATACCAGAAGTGATTAATAACAAAAAAATAAAGCAAAAAGGGAAAGCTCACGAAGGCACAAAGTCGTTCCGTAGCTTTTTCAATGTTGGATCTATGCAGATGTACCGTTTGTCGCGTTAGAAGCACAAAGTCTTCTTAGACGCAGCAATTCTTCGAACAGCATGAACGATTACAAGCACAAAGTCTTGTAGATCATCCAACAAAAGTATCCAATAGCACGAATGATTACAAGCACAAAGTCTTGTAGATCCTTCGACAAAAGTATCCAAGAGTATGAATAATTACAAGCGCAAAGTCTTGTAGATTACTCAACCAGAACATGCAAGAGCATGAATGATTACAAGCACAAAGTCTTGTAGATCATTCAACCAATGATAAACATAAATACAAATGCAATCTAAATAATAAATGTAACACAAAGTTTACATAAACTACTTAGAGTCCTTCAGATTCTTCAAACTAATCACTACCAAATAAGATCAACTCACAAAAGTATCGAATCCAATGCAAAGTTTGGCTTGCAATCCTTTTCTTTATTAATCGAATCTCATTCACAAAGCATGAACGCAAAGTTTCACAAATTTGCTTCAAAAAGGGCAGCACTTCGTTGCAAAACACTAAAGGATAAATTTACAATGAAAATCCCTCACATTATATAGAAAGAGGGATGAGCAAAAGAAGGAAAGAGATTGAGAAAATCAGGGAAAGTTAGGTGAGTGATTTATGGAGATCTCACCTCACTTTGACCAAAGTCAAAGTGTAATTTGTTTTGAAAATATTACATCTTTGGACTTGGTGTAATTACAATTTACAAAATGACATTCAAAAATGTCGAGAAATATTTACAAGATGCATAATGGGATGCATTGGAAATGTCTAACACTGGAGAATAGGGGGTTGCTTCACGTTTCTTTGCATTGGGCACGGAAGTCTTCAAATTTCCTCCTAGTCTCCTACACGAACTTCTCATCTAGACCAACGATGTAATCCACAATGGTGTGAATTCTCATGATCGATCTCATGGCAGATGAATGAACCTTCTTGCACCTGTCAAGATGCGTCTTCAGGTTGTCCAATGTGAGCCTTGTATCACAAATGATGTTCAGCGAAGCTTCTGAGAAGTCTGAACTGTCAATCAAATTCATGATGGCTTCCTTGAAGATCTGGGATATTTCTGTGGTCGGCAGGAAGATACGATTTTCCTCAAGAAGTTGACCAGGAAACTCTTTGATACCTTTTTCAAAATGGTGCAATGCCCGTCGACATCTTCCTGTACTTGGTGAAGATCTTCTGTGAGAGATTGAACCACTTGAATTCTGTGTTTCAGTGATTCTCTTACCTCAATGAATTTCTCTTTGTCAGGAATTACCCTGACCTCCACCAATTTGCTGAGCTTTACCTGTTTCATTTCCGACCATGACAACAAGAATTTTTCCATGTCTCTGCACTCCTGGGAAAGTACACTCTTTTCTTTATCAAGCTCTGTGGTGAGCTTGGCCAACATGGTAGTTTTCTCATCTGCAGAAAAAATTATCTAAGATCTATGTTCAATGATCTTCTCAACGAAATGATATAACACCCTGCCTTTGGAGGCAAATTTCTCAGCTTTCTTGATAGCTGGGTCTTCAATATTTACCATTGTCAGCAGTTGTGCATTACTTGGAGAACCTGCAAGTCTCTTTACAACAGTGGCATAATGCTCTGCCCTCTATTTGTACATGTTATGAGCTTGCTCTACTTTATCAAGCCTTCCAGCGAAGCTATCCAAAGTGACTTGTGCATCGGCTTTTGCACTTTCATTGGTAACCTTGCCAAGCTGGACCTTTGTTACTGTGTAGTCCTCCATATTGACATCACCTTCTTCACTTGGTAGTATGCCAATTTCCACATACTTGTGGCCAGACTTATCAATGTTCAACCTTGAGTATACTTTTTCCTTTTTCTTCCCTTTGGCTTTTGGAAGAACTATCTCTTCGAGGTCGAGCTCCTCTGGGGAAATCATTTGCTTTTTACGCTTTGAGTCTTGAGATATTAGCCAAGGAGGAAGAAAGGAAGTGTGAACTTCTGGATTTACTGTCAATTCAGTCGCCATTGCTACTTATGAAGTTATTGTCACATTTGAACTCACCATTGGTATCGTGACAATTGGAGAAGTGTTTGTCATCATTGCTCCTTTAGTTGACACATTGAGCTGATCACGCATTGAATCATTCATGAAATGATTGAATTCATTTTCAGAAGTGATATCATACGTTGGCGAAGACAAGCTAGGAATGGACGATGGAGGGCTTGACAGTATATCAACCGTATGGATGCTTGTCACTGAAGGAGTATCAAGCTGGGTTGATGCTGCAGGGATAGGGGATATCTCAAATGCAGGAATGCATATGGTAGGAATAGGTGATGAGGGAATAGGAGGTGGAGGAGTTCTTGAATCTGGAGGGGTATGAGGAACATTTGAAGTCACGGGCGATGATGTTCTGGGAATTTCCTCAATTACATTCTCAGGAGGAGAAGTAATTATTTTTTGATCATGCCCGAGTTCCTGTTGATCACCCTCTTGTCTCTCCGATTCTGGTTCGCCTTCAAAGTCACCTTCAGATCCTTCTTTAGAATCTTCATCAGACTCTTGCCCGCTTTCAGAAACCTCTTCGGCATCGGAGTCTACTTCTGCTGAATCTTCATGTTCAGCGGATTGGTCGCTTGAAGTTTCTTCTTCATCGGAATCTATCTCCTCCAGAATAGGCTTTTTACCCTTAGAGTGAGATGGATTAGATTCCATGATTTCTGTCTCTTGGATAGCTTGAGTATCTTTCTTACCAACAGTGAACTTGATCCTAGGACCTCTTTGTGAAGAAGTGGGAACGATAGCTGATTTGTTTTTGTTGCGGAGTTCTTGCTGTTGGCGAGCTTTTGCTTCGGATTCCTCTCCTTTTGAGTCTGTTCTGAAACTTTTCATTGCATAGCCATGTTTATGTAACCATTCTTCTATGTTGGCTAGGATTGGCCTCAGCCTTTCTCTCATGTTGGTAACTTCTTTCCTAGACCATTGTATTGCAGGCAACGGCCTTTTAGCAACGCCTTGCTCATCATAGACAACATTCATAATATCACCTGGTTCCTCAAAATCCTTTGGTAGGTCAGCAATACCAAGATCTCTGATTTGTTGAACTGTCAACCTGCAATAGTCCATTTTGCGAATGGTTTCTTCATCTCTGCAATCTGCCCAGATGTCTTCAAAACGGTACCTATGTTGGTGACCTTTTTGCAACTTTTTTCTGACATCTCGGTAGTCGAAATCAAACCTATACTTGTAGGTTTTGATGGTCATGATCTACATTTCAGCATAGACAACTTAGCTTTTTGTGCAGTTTGGTTAGTATATCGGCCGATGGTCAGTGGGAACTTGAACCCACGCTTGTGGTTGCTTCTTCATTCTTTCTGCACTGACATCAAATGTATGAATGTTTCCATGAGAATCCACTTATCTGAAGGATAACGTGGTAGCATGTAGGGACAACCAGTGTAGCAGCCTACTCTCAAGTAAGTAAACATTGGGAATTGGAGAAAAATGCATCCAACTTTACTTACCACCTTATAAGCCTCATCAGATACTCTTCTTCTTTCTAAAGCTGGATCAAAATTGAAGAGTAAAGGCGCAAAGAAAGCATCAGTGACCCGTCTAAAATGATGAAAGCTCTCCTTCAACTCCAATTGATAGAAATATCTGTACATAGGCACCATCATCTGATTCCCTTTTGTAGATAGACCTGGGAATTGTCTCATCACAGCCGCCGCGTACACTAGGTAAGAAGTCATGTAGAACTTCAACGTAGAAGGAGCATTAATCAGCTGCTCGTGTATCTCATCGCTGATTTGTTTGCCCCAGTCAATATGCACCTTCTGCCTTCTTATGATCCTGATGTATTCATACATCCAATCGTAAAAAGTGGATGATTCCAGCAAGCCTTTCACCCTGCTTAGAAACATGATCATATCCTTGACGTCATCTTTGAAGTCACTTTTCAGGAGTCCTTTCGGCCATCTAGAAACAGATGATCTAGGCTTCTTTAACCATTGAGTGTTTATCAATTGTTTAGCTTTATTGGGATCAACATCAAAGATCTCCTGTGCTTTTGATATATAGATGTCAATGTATTTCTCCATATGAGGGACCTTGAAGAAAATATCAAAGAAGTTGGGGTCGAGTCTTGGAATCTCATGCCCAAAAGAGTCGATCACACTTCTGCTTTCTCTGATGTAATGAGATGCAACTTGAAGAACAAACTCAGTATTGTGCGTAGCTGTAGGGAACATCGCCACCAAATGGAGGTTGCTGTGTACGATCGCTCTCATTGAATCAAGAAGAGGCTTCGTCTCGGTTAGCTTTGAGAAGTCAACCAAGTCTTGATGACCAACCTCTGTATCTTTTATCTCTTCGACTTTGGAAAGCACCATAGTCGGTGGATAGACACCTTGATATTTCTACTTCATCTTGCCTTTTGCTTTTGAAGAAGAAGGAGGCTTAGTAGCAGTCATGAAAAGGAACTGGAACTCTGATCACTCTTGATTTGATGATGTTTGAAAATAGACTACAATCCGTTTAGCCAGAACAAACACCAATTGTTAGGAAACATGGGAAAGTGTGAAATGAGCACGAGGATGGGAAAGCATGGAGTGGATGACGAGGCACGCAAAATGATGCACAAAGGTGGAAAAATGAGACTCAAGAATGCACTGGTCGAAAATGAAGCTTATCCAGGAATAATTGGAAAAAACTCGAAAAAAGTGTAAGGGTGCTAAAATTCAGCGCCCTTACATCTCTGTAAAATTGCTTTTGATGCAAGGGCGCTAAATTTTTACCTTTTCAAAATGTCATAGCGCTAAAATTCAGTGCTTCTACTTTTTCTTGACAATTTTGAAATGCAGATGTAGGAATGAATGGCGAGGGCGCTCGTGCTTGGAAAATGCAATTTGTTTGAGTCATGAAATCTTTTGAAGACTTGTCTCAATATTAATGCATATGCATTCAAGGGTTTCATCAAGAAATCTTTCTTTTTTGAGATTTCAAAGTTCTCTCCACAACGTGTGAAGAGCATGAATAACATGCTTAACAAGCACAGAAACGTTGGAAAGATACAAATCTGTGACTTGTCTCAATATTAATGCATATGCATTCAAGGGTTTCATCAAGAAATCTTTCTTTTTTGAGATTTCAAAGTTCGCTCCACAACGTATGAAGAAAGCGACATGAATAACGTGCTTAACAAGCACAAAAACGTTGTAAAGATACAAATCTGTGAGGAGAATGAAGTTAAAATGAAACAAAAGAATTTGCGTTGTGTGAGAATAAGATGAAAAGGCGTGAAAGGAGAAGAACATGCATAGGGAGAAAAGACAAAGGTGAATGAAGAGAAAACACGAGTGGGAAGAATGAAATGTGTAGAAGTAAAAAACGCGAATGGAAGAGAACAAAACGCGTAGGGAGAAAAGAAAAGAATGCGTAGGGTTTGATAAATATAAAGCTAAAAACGCGAATAAAGAACATTATATCATATACAAAAAGAAAGAAGAAGACAATGCAAAAGACTTACCCGAACTAAAGCATGAAGAATGCTGAAAGAGAAAGCGAAATCCTCAAAAACGTGATTTACAGTTGAGAAGTAAACTCGCACAGCAAGAGGAAGAAAAGAACATGAAATGTAAACAATGAAAATGGTGAATCATACTTTTAAGTGAAAAGGAAAATTAAAAACCTAACTCAAGTTGAGCAATAAATCTAGGCACGAAAAGTGGCACGATTGACGAAAAATGTGAAAACATGAAGAAACGTGCCAAAGACATGAAAAAGAGTTAAGTGGCGAAGAAAAGTGTAATGGTGCTAAAATTTAGTGCTATTGCACGTTTTGGAAATTTCACTGCATGCAGGGGCACTAAAATTTAGCACCCTTGCATTTTCCAGACTTAGCCAATTTTGGCTTCAAGGCAGGAGCGCATTTTTTCAGTGCCACTGCATTTTCCATAATTCACTAAGTACGAACAGTGAAACTTCGCAAAAGATCTCGTTTTGAAGGTCTTCGCGAGGTGAACATGGGGGAATGCTTGAATTAACTATTCAAGGCTTGGGAACGCATTTTGAGGTGGCTTGAAAATCACTTCATTATGCGTGCTTGAACTTCACAAATCCTAGGAAACAGACAAGTTTTGTAGGGGGGTTATCCATGGAACGAGCGCTGCTAGATTCCATGATAACAATCAGGAAGGTGATTCAAAGTTTTTTTTCATTAGTCCAGACCCCTTGATCAGTTTCTGCTCTAGGTACTCTTGCATTGGTTTTTTTAGTTTGGTGCATTTGTTCAATAACTTGGATATCCTGAAGCTCGAGAAAAGATTTTGTGATCCGGGTAGCATCACTTCAGTTGCACATCATCCTTGGAAGTCTTTATTTGTTGTTGAAGGTCATTTATCTTTGTATTTTTTGGAGAAAGTTCATTATGGGGCTTGCATATACTCCTTTGACTATGTTGCATAAGGGAAACTATCAACAATGGTGGGATGGGATTAGCCACCATCTCCAATAACTTGATTTATTGCCACATTTGTATGGTATAGTTCCCCATCCAAGTGAAGGTATTCATGAATTTGCTTGGAGTTGCAGTAGATACACTATCTTGGAGATCATTTCAATGCAAGTTGATTGTGATGTTTTGAGATCTATTGATCATTATGATTGTCCTCACATCCTTTGGACTAAGCTTTGGGAGATATATGGAGGATTAGACACTCCACCCTTCCCCGATGGTCAAGATTCAGAATGTCATTCCTTAGATCAAGTACCCCATGATGATATTGTTGTGCACGAGGTTGATTGCCTTGAATCTTCTAAAAAGGTTGACAAGATTCCCTCAGATTCTTCTTCTCCATCAGAGACAGTTGGTATCCCTTCACATTCAGTGATTCCTTATCCAGATTCATTGATTGAGGCTTCCACCATCATCATTCATTAGGACACCTTCAGTTTTTTAGATTTGGCATCATAGGATGGCTTTGTTTCAAGTATCACTGACTTGGCTACTTCTATAGGCTTGGAGGACATTCTTGAGGGGATATCACTCCTCTATTCAGATTCTAATTTGGAGAGTTTTCTTGAGTCTCCTCATTCCTTTGTCTCAACCTTGATTGGAGATCCTGAGACTATGTTGGAGGCACTTGGTCTCTCTTCAGAAATTTCATGTTTGATACTTCTTCCCTATCATTCCATTCAGGTTTTGAGGTTTCTTCAGTATCTACCATTGGATTGGCTTCAAACTTCTTTTAGTGGTTTTGAGGAAACTTCATTCAAGGGGGGCTATCAAGTCTCCATCATATTCATTCCATATCATTCTTTGGATATTTTTTAGCATCAGTTTCCACATCATCTTGATTTTTCACCCTCTTCATTGATTATGACATCTTCATCTTCAGGCAAGGAGACACATGAGCAGAGTTCAAAGACATCATCATCCACATTCATCCTTCATTCCTTCAATTCCTATCATGAATGGGAAGCATCTCTACACTTGCATTTGGTTTTGTTTCTTTCAAAAGGGAGACAAGTTGTTTGTCAACATTGGATCTTGTTTTGACTTCAGACACTTACCATTTTTTTAGGTGATCACATCTTCTGGGGGGGGCTATAGAGTCTCTCTCTTTCCCTCTGATAGGGGATTATTGTATTGTATCCATGTGACAGATGGTGTCCCTGGGGGGTATTTGGGAGTCCTCCATCCTTCCCATCCTATCGCACATTTTTGCATTTTCATCTCCTTTTTGGAGAGTGGTTTTGTTCCCACTGGGTTTTCCCCTTTTCTCCGGTTGTGGGAGATTTTCCGCATCTTCATGTAAATGGGTACCTAAAATGGCCTGTAGCCAGGACCCATCATCATCATCTCTGCATAATCATTGCATTTCCTCCCTAAGTTGAACTTATGGGGGGTGTTAGTGTAATTAAATTAATTATTACACTAGAATAAGTTAACTTAGGTCTTGCATCATTTAGTCCTAGGTTGCTTTTTAATAAATCATTTAATAATGGGGTAATGTCCCCTTCCTTGTTTGTAGGGATAAGATTCCTTCTAGAAGATGAGTTGTCCTTCTAGAACTTATCTCAACATTTAATAATTTCCTAGATAGGGTTCACATGTTGTCACATGTTGTTAGATCATGACACATGACAACATCTCATGCATTTTAGGTTTTCTCTTTTTCCTATATAATCAGGAAACTTGTTCATTTGTATTGCATCAATCAAATATCAATCTATGATCTAATTTTGTAGATCAATAGAAATCTCTCTTTGCAGACCTTCGTTGCAACACTTTCTGTGTGGTGTAATTTCTCTTGGCAAGATCCTTTGAAGTGTGCACTTCATTGGATGATTCAGCATCCATTATTTCAACATGATATCAGAGCATGTTGAATTCTAACAATAACAAGTCATTAATCGTTTACCAATGAAAATTGATAAGACATTAATTACTTATTAGTGACAGGTATATATTAGTCACTAATAACTAGTGCTAACAAGGTACATAGATTATCAGGTATTTAACCAAATCACAATATATGAATGTAATCAATCAAAACCTCTTTGTTACTAAAAATTACCACCACTGCCATTTGATGGTTTGAGATTGCTAATGAAAATTGTGATCTTATCCAAGAACCTTTGCATCAAAAAGACCTTGTACCTCTTGCAATCACACATTCCACATAAGATCTGCATACAAGTCCCTATACAAATATCAAGTTTGTTATATTCCACAATGCAACTCCATACAACAAGTTCCTGCAATAAACAACTATCATGAATGTAATGATTAAATCACTGTCACAAGAATCATATGCCACTGATACTAGATCTTGTAGTGATCATACTCATGGCACCAAAGATTTGCAACTAAATTTTTTCAAGATCACATTGTGAAACTAAGTAAGGTTACTATCCAAGAGTGCAATGTTTTGTCATCAATCACATTATTAAGTCTGCAACCCCTTGTCACTTCTATCATGAATACATGACTCCAAGCATAGATAATCTATATCACAGACTCTTTATATGAAGAACATCTCTCAGAACAACATCTTGTAGCATGAAACAATTTCTTTTGAATTTGTCATGTAACAATTTTCTGATATAAAGCACAAAAATATATAATATTGTCATCCAAAATACTATAGCACAAAGCCATTGAAGAACTAAGGCACTGTCCTCTTCAACTACCATAAACATTGTGATTTCAAGAATCAATTCTTGAATTGTCATCAATTACTTCATTTTGCAAGAACATTGGAAATTTATTATGCCACATATAAGCCATAGCAAACACTTACTTTAAATATCAATACCACTGTTATTAAGTAGAGATTTTGTCAAAGAAGAGTCACTGTCATTCAAAAATCTGTTAATCAAATGATTGCAAAAATAAACTTCCAGAATCAACAATAGTTATAAATGTATCATGATCTGTCCAAACAATGGTATTTTTTAAACACCCTTGTATTGAGGCTTATGCACATCAAGAAATCACAGTGCTTAAACATCTTATGTTGAGAGCCAAGAATGATTTTATTGATATCACTCAGACAAATACCATATACAACCACTAATTGTTATGTTGTTATATATTTGAGATTCAACTTACAAATATCACTGATTCAATTACACTGCACCAAGAACAAGTATGAATGCCAATATACAAGAACCAAGCACCCAAAAAGAACAAAGATAATGTATAGACATTGCCAAAACTGTGTAATCATGACTAACAATGATCAACCACCATGATCAAGAGTACTAGGAACTTTTCATACCAAACAAGTGACCACTAATCAAGTACCTACTTCCAGAAACCATATCATTGTTCTTGAAGCACTTAATTATTGTTACACTTATCTTTTAGGCAATAGTTGATTCCTTTTGTGTAGTATGCATTGGTTGAGTAATTTCACTTCCTAGGTCTTGTTTTCTCCTCCAAACCTGTATGGGTCCTTTCTTTTTCTTGGTCAATGCATATTCATTGTTATTTTTAAATGATGCCTTGCACTTACTTCTACACTATTGTGCCTTGTGCCCAATTTTATGACACTTAAAGCATGTGATTTTATAACCAATTTGAGGAGTAAAGAAATCATACTTTCTTGACATTCCAAAACTTCTCTTATCATATCTTCCATACCTCCTACAATTTCTTGTATAATTTCTTGCTTTATGATCATAAGCATGACAATAATAGCAATATCCATGAAATTAAGAGTAGTTATACCTAATAAATGGAGATCTTGATGGTTTTTTTGTCCTTTCATCAACCCATTTATCTTTTGTCTGAGCAGCAACAATATGGTGACCAATATCAACCTTGATTCTTGGTGTTTTCTTGACTGTAAACCTCTTTCCATCTACAGTAGCAAACACTATCTCATGTTTAGATTCTTTTGCAGAGTTTTTTCCAACTTCATATCCCACTCTTGTAGAATCCTTTGAATGCTTTTTTCTACCAATCATCTCATTCAATAGATTAGTACTACAATCAAATTTCTGACTTTTACCTAATTGAACCTTGAAACTTTCAAGCTTTTTTCTTAATACAATTACTTCTCCTTCAAATTTTAGACATTCAATATTTTTAACCTCCAAATCAAACCTTACAACATCTGCTATCCTTTTACATTCTTCAATTTCAATTTTCTGACTTATAATCATATCATCTTTAAGAGTTAGTTATTTTAAAAAGGAATCATTATTTGAACTTTTCTTCAATGAAGCAATCTCATTTTCTTGTTTATTACACAATTCATTCTTGTATTTTAACTTGACTTCCAATCCCTCTTCAGTCCTTTTTCTATCAACCATTTGGGCTTTCAGAAATTCAATAATCTTTTTATCATCATTATGATTTTGTATTACAAATTTATTGACATTAACACTTTCTTGTAAGTGTACCATGAGATCCCAATTTTCCTTTCTAAGCCTCTTAATTTCATCTAAGGTAGCAAGCAATTCTTCTTCCAAATCAACCTAAAATTCATCACCTTCATATTCCTTTTCACTTGCTAAATGAACTCCTTCTTCACCAACCATAGGATCACATTTAGTATTAATTGGAAGGGGTGCTACTTCACTAGACTTGACACTAGTGTTTTTCTTTTGACTTCTATTTCTTTTGCACTTACCCATAATACTCTTATCAAGAACTTGGGTGGACTTATGCAAGGGTCTAGCTCTATACATCAATAGAAATTGAGATCGGATATATTTCCATTTTGATTTTCAAAACACATGGTTTGTGACATGTTTGATAGACTTCCCAAAAACCAGAATCAATCCTAGGCGGATTAGACCTATATGAGGACCCTATGCTCTGATACCACTTGCTAGAAGATAGAATCACTGAGAAGGGTGGGTGAATTAGTGATTCAATAAAGTCACAAACTTTTAAACTTTTAAACCAGAACATCAAATGACTATTGAAGAACAAACTTCACTTGAACTCAAATAATATTATATGCATTACAAGTCAGATAAACATTTTATTGACTGAGATTAACTTGATAAACCTTTACACAAATATCAGAGTTTATATCTAAACCTTTTATGCAGGATGCTTTGATTTGAAGAATGGCAGAAATGAATGACTGGCATCAACAACTTTTTATGCAACTGATGACAATATTGTAATCAAGCAAATAAACCATTCACACGTAGAAACATCACATAACACCAAAATTTGTCTTGAGTGGAAAAATCCTCTTGGGGAATAAAAAACCACTCAAAAAATATTTCCTTTATTCACTTAGAGCACCAACTCTTTTACATTTAGGAGCACTAACTCCACAAAATACAGGAGCACCAACTTCGCAAATTACAGGAGCACCAACCCCACACACATTTAGGAACACCCATTCCAAGGAGCACCAACCCCTTCTACAAAACCCAAAATAATAAAATATCAGAGGGTTTCTCTATTACAATTCAACTCACATAAACCTTCCATACTAATACATCAAATATCCTAAAGATTCATTTTTGAATCTCTAAAATAAAATATATACTAGTTAAAAATTCTGCATCATGTTTTCAAGACTTTCAATTGAAGAATGTGTGCACAAATCTCTTAAAAATTCCAACCACAAAAACAATAATCAACCTCTATTTATATACATATGTTCTCATGTAACTTCATCGAAAATTCCAGATTGGAATAACTATTTTTCTTCAACTGAATGCATTAACCCTTTATTTGTTTGTTAAGGAATAATCAAGGCTTTCAAATAACATTAACCATTGAATCTTCATGACTAATGCCTTAACAAAAATGTTCAAAGCCCATAAATAATGATTTCTTTAATACCTGTTTATGGAGGAATGTAAATAAACAAATACCAGAAGAACCATTTTAAAATTGTCCAACTAAAGACCTCCATCTACAAGCTCTGTCTCTTCTTTTTCAACTTCCATAGTAAAGCATTTTACTAGAAAAATGCAACCAAAAACTCTACATGGTGGCGGCTAGGGTTTCATATGTTTACACAATGAAACAATAAAAACTTTTCCCTACATTTCCTTCAAGTCTTTCAAAGACTTTTCAACAGAATATAATAATTTTAAATCCGAACATCATAATGCATTTGAATCCGCTGTCCATGGATTACATCATTAACTCATGATGGTTGTCGATTGCTTGTGACTTCCAAGTGACTTTAAGCAAAGTTGAAAAATTTATATTCATAACACCCGATGTCACATGCTTAATGTGACCGAAACATAAGCATCAAAGCAATATCTTACTCAAGCTTTTAAAAAGATTTTAAAACTTTAATATGCCTGACAAGGGCTTGATTTGATTTTTTTAACAAAGACCTTATATCTCTTTAGTGCCCGACACCGTTTATGGTGTAAAATATAAATATTTTAATATCCTCACCATAGGATATATTAACCATGGAATACTTCTAAGACATTCACCAATGTAGCATATACAATTGAAATATAAGCTTCCTAAAGCCATGTGATTTATGTCTTGAAGACCTCATTAGTAAAAATACTCTATGAAGAATATATATATAGGTGAATTGAACTTGTAATTTGCATTTCTTGAAAATTGTATGTGAAAACATAAGAATTCATATCACATTTGAATTGTCAGTCCATATAAAACAAATTTGCACAAATGTATATGAAAATGTATACCTCAACAAGAGCTTGCCAATGTATATGTCAGCCAAAGTATGTATGTCACTGTCCATGGTGTCTAAGATGCCTGATCAAAAATCATGTTATCATGTATAACCTGACTTATAGCACCCTGAAAGATAAACACTATCAACAACCACATGCATCAAGAGTATCAATATGTATCAAGAGCCCATCAAAATGATATAAATAGAGCCAAGTAAATCACTGTGAGAACATCACATGCCACCAAGATTAGACCATCCCAACATTATAAACCATGTACAAGTATTATCCAAACTAGAGTTTTATCATCAAGGACAACTGAAAGCCAACACTTTATTCAACTCAGATTACAAATCTCTGCTCTGCTCTATATTTACACACCTTTTCTCAACACTCACAACTTATTCACTCAATTTTGTAAAATTTTGCATCATTGCTTGCATTCAGATCATGTACACATTCATTTTCAATTCATCACAAACTCAAATCAACCTTGTATATATACCAAACTCCATCACAAGCATCAATTAGGTTGGCCTAATTAGATGTAGCCCCAAATCATACAAAATGTGTCTTGTCAACACCTAATTCAAATAAAAAATTTCTTCACACCCAAACACATGCAATATAGGTTGGCATGGACCTATATTAACTCCCTCTTCCATTCACATCACATATTTAATCTCCACAACACTTTACATACATTAGGTCATCTAGGCATAGGACCTATAAGCAAAAATACTCCAACTGATCATCACCATAGGATACACAAACCTCAAAATATTATGCCAATTGGGAAAATAATTCTTTTAAATTTGTTAACATTCTCCCAAAACCACAAAATATAACCCAAATCCACAGAGGAGTGCGGACCAATTAGGTTGTTGCCACTACACAAAAAATTGTATAAACCTTATATGTCAATGTTTTATTACTTGCAACTTTTAAACTACTTATCCAAATCAATTGAAATTCTAGTTTAGGATGCTATTCATGTCCATGAACATGTTAGAATTGCAAAAGTAAATTTGTATAGGTGAACAAATGTGAACCAAATTATCAGAGGAAATTGCGTGTTGAATTTGCCGATGTAGACACTTAGCAAAAGTATTTAACTATTTTGATGTGAGGATCAATCCTTCTTGCAAAATAAATCTTCTACTATCATTCTTCATACTAGTTTGACATCCATCATGTAGTGTTCACATCAATGAAAACTCATTAATGACAACCTTCTTCATTCTTTCAACAAGGATTTATGGGTTTTCTGAGTTTTCAACTATAAAATTAGAGGGGTATTGTTAGGGTATAAATCATGATCTACTTACTTTACTAAAGATGAATGTGGGGAATCTCATTATCCAAAATTGCAATCAAGAAAAGGATTTTTTTTTATGGTTCAAAATAATTTTCAAAAAGAGGTCTACCATGAGTTTTGAGAGCAATTTCAGAGTTGTTTGTGTTTTAATTTATGGGAATGCTATGCCTATATCTTATTTTTGGTGTCTTGAGGTAGTTATCTTGCATCAAATAGTATAATAGAAAATACATATTGAGAGTGCATAGTATGCACTAGGACTTGCAGGTGAAGAGTGAAGCGATGAAGCCATGTGAGAGAGTTGTGAGAAAGTTTGTTTGTTGCAGTTATGAAAGAGGGTTTGTGACTACTATCCCAAAGTAGAGATAAAGCTAGGTAGAAGGTGTAGAGTTCCTCCCATGAGAGAGATTGGGTAGAGAAAGCATATTCTAGAGTCTTTGTTGGGTAGATGGTAGCGTGTTGTGAGAATTTTTTTTGCAAAGGGTTGATACCTTGAAGAGAGAGAGAGATTGTTGCAAGGAGTACTTGTAACTATAGAGGGACTTGTGAGTCTTTGAAGATGTCTTTGAAGAATAGGACAATATGGATCATGAGAAGGCTTGTGAGGATTTTACCTATGGAAGAGTGGAAAGAAAAGAGGTTTACAAAATGGCTTATTGGAGAATTAAAGAAGATTGAGGCTAGATTGGATGTGATAGAGATGGTGCAGAGAAGAGAACTTGAGGAGGCTAAAAGAAAGTGTGAAATGGGTAAAAGGAAATGTGAAAAGAAGAAAATCCTCTTGAAAGAGGATAGTGAAGAGAAGAAGGAGAAAAAGAAGAGATTTGGCAAAGAGGATAGTGAAAAGAAGAATGAGAAAGTGCAACATTGTAGCCCTATGATGGAAAGGGCATGGAGAGAAATACATGTGGGAGTAGCCCACACAAATGTAGTTGAAAGAAAGGAAGATAAAAAGAAAGGCGTAAAGAAACAATGGAGGAAGAAAGAGGTTGAAATGGTCACTATGTACCATAAAATTAATAGTAATTTTGATGATTTTGTTTTATCTAAAGATGTTTTGTTTGTAGGATTGCGAAAAGACAAAGAAAGTGGTGAAAACAAGAAGGATACATCAACAACAAAAGAGGTATCATTTAAATATGTTAATGAAGATTTACATGCAAGAGAAGTAAATGAAATTATAGATGTAGTTGAATTTCATGTATATGGTGCTAAAGAAGAAGAAAGGAACAAGATTACAACTGTAGAGAAGGGGGATTCACTACTCACGAGTTCTCTTTATTCAGAGAGCCTCACGGGGTGAACTACCCTGAACTACCTCAGGAACAACACAAGAGTTCTAAAATCAGAAAGAGCCGGTCACAAAGATACTCTGGGAAAACGGACAAGCTCTCGGCCAAAGGATGATAGCGCAAAATAAGGACGACATCACGACGTGTTGGAGTCTAAGAGGTGCACTGGCATCTCGTACGGACCAAAAAGTGAGTTTATCATGGAAAATGACAAAGTGGCTACTTCTATTCTAATTGCTAAGAAATCTTGGAACATGAGAAAATAATAGAATATAATAGAACTAGAATAGAAATGAAGTATAAATGATAAAGATAAAGAGAGATAGAAAGGAAATGCTCACAACCACGCAAGTGATGAAGCCTCCACACATGAATGTATTCAATACCTACATGCACAAGATTTGGAGAAAGTGTTGGGGATGTATAGGGGTTTGCCTTAGTCAAACCCCCATTTCGGTGTTCCCACCTCCACAAACAACCAAAAAGATAGAGAGAAATGAATCGAAATGGATAAAGCGTGTGGTGAAAGAAAAACCTGCTTCAGGATTAGAACCTGCACCATAAAGTATGAGTGATAAAAGCAATCCCCGCTCGAGGAGGAGAACCTGTATCACAAAGTGAGGATGCAATAGATAGGGGGTATGGAATCCCAGGTGTTAAATAGTGCAGGACAACTGAGAGGGGGGTGAATTAGTTGTCACATAAATTCAAATTTAAAACTTCAACACTTATCAATTACACAATCACACTATTCTATTATTAAGTATGAGCATGAAACAAAAATAACAGAAAGTAAATCAACACAATAAACGCCAAATTTTTACGTGGAAAATCCAATGAGGGAAAAACCACGATGAGGATTAACTAACAATATAAAGAGATTATAAAACTGAATATAGAGGCTCATTGCCAAGGGCTCACTACCTAGAAGAGGACTCACTGTCCAAATACAAAGGCTCACTGCCTATACAAAGGACTCACTGTCCAATAGGGAGGCTCACTGCCTACAGATACAAAAGAGAACAAAAGACCCACCACAACAATTAACACACATCCACATCCTTGATCAGAAGATTGCAGAAACCTTTAGTTCACTACCTTCAAGAATCTAACAAAATGAAGAACTGCTTCCTCAACTCACTCACACACACTTTTTCTTTTATGGTTTGTGGCTTACTTCGTCACTTTGCATCACACATTATGGCTTCTTTACAATTCGAATTGCATTTATACTATCTGCAACCTTAGAAAATTTCTCCAAGGTCAGCCGCATAAACTTTATTTCATAAATTTAAATTAGGTCAGCAACTCAACATTCTCATGGTGGAATGGAATGAGAGTGGACCAAAAAAAACCTTAACCAAGAACAAAAATAAAATGTATCGGATCAACCACACACTTCCTTAATTAAATTTTATTCTTTGAATGAAGTGTAAACACCAGGTCAGCCAAACCTAATGAAAACACAAATGAACATTGATGTGCACACTCCCTAACAAGAAGATGGCACACAAACGACAAAACACACTTCATTATGCACAAGAACACATCTCAGATTACTTCAGATACATCCACAACAAGTGAAACAATCTTCGAACACTGAACTTCTTTCGTCAGTCCATCCCAACTGTGCAAACACATACAACAAATTAGAAACATGACTTCAGGATCACCAAACCACACACATCTTTGATAGAACCAAGATAACACCATTATAAAGCATATTCCAAATCTGCAAGATCTAAAGTAAAACAATAGAAGACTACGAAGCATAAACATTTCTCCCAATCCACAAAAGACCAACTCTACTAGAACAATTCAGACACTGGTGAATGTAACTTTCACGTACCATCACACCATAAGCTAAAACTCAGGATATATCACCACAAGATCATCATTAGAAACCCTTCAGATCTGCACAAGCATAGGATCAACATAGGAGAAACATGAAGCACATACCGAAGCACATTCTGAACACATTAATCATTTTGAATTCTCTTCTTTATTAATTTTCTCAAAAGCACTTGGAAACTCAAACCAATACAACTGCAACACCATAAAGATAGCTCCATGTACTCACAACATCTCAGCAACATCTCAACTATACATGTACAATATGCAACATATAGAATTGTGTTGACATCAATGCCAACATTAATGACAATGCCACCAAAACATGCTAATACTTGCAACAATCTCCCCCTTTGTCATTGATGGCAACACATGATGTGAAAAACCATCAAAGACAACATCCTTCACAATATCTTGGGAGAACACCTTCTCTTCCTCTGCAACTATTTTTCACATGACTTTCTCTCCCCCTTTGACATCAATGGAAAAGATCAAAGACTCTGATCACTCCCCCTTAGGAGTGCACTTATACTGCAATAATGAAAACCTTTTCTACTCCCCCTTCTCTTCCCTTAGGAGTGCACTCATACTGCAACAATGAACACCTTCTCTTCCTCTGCAACTATTTTTCACATGACTTTCTCTCCCCCTTTGAAATCAATGGAAAAGATCAAAGACTCTGATCACTCCCCCTTAGGAGTTCCCTCATACTACAACAATGAAAACTTTTTCTACTCCCCCTGCGGAGTAGACCCATTTATCAGTCTAGATAAATGACAAATTTGTGAATTCACTAGACCGATGTACCTTCATGTGCACCTAGTGCAGAGGGCCAATGACCCCCAACCTCTCCCTAAGATGCTCAAAAGTATCCTTTGGAAGAGCCTTAGTAAATATATCTGCAATTTGTTCCTTTGTTGTCACATGCTCCAGTTTGACTTCATTCTTCAACACTTTTTCTCTCAAGAAATGATATTTGATAGATATGTGTTTAATTCTTGAATGCATATTTGGATTCTTTGAAATGTTTATAGCATGTGTGTTGTCACAGAAAATAGGAATAGGCTTATCACATATTACTCCAATGTCTTTCAGAGTTTGCTTCATCCACAAAACCTGTGTGCAGCAGGATGCTGCAGCAATATATTCTGCCTCTGCAGTGGATAAAGAAATCGAGTCTTGTTTCTTACTCAACCAAGAAACCAATCTTTCACCAAGAAAGAAAGCACCTCCACGAGTACTCTTCTAGTCATCCTCACAACCAACCCAATCTGTGTCGGTATAAACACTCAAGGTAAAATGAACACCCTTAGGATACCATAAGCCATAATCTAGTGTACCTTTAAGATATCTAAATATCCTCTTTACAACTATAACATGTGCCTCTTTAGGACCTAATTAAAATTTGGCAACAAGACATACTACATGCATAATATCCTGTCTAGTAGCAGTAAGATACAACAGTCCACCAATCATAGATCTATATTTTCTTTGATCAGTTTTAACAGTTTCATCATCTTTTCTCAGCTTACATCCGGTTACCATAAGAGTACTAACCGGTTTTGGAGTCATCCATTCCAAAATTCTTCAACAACTCTTTTACATACTTAGATTGTGAAATGAATATCCCTTTATCAGTTTGATTCACTTGAAGACCAAGAAAGAAACTCAATTCACCAATCATGGACATCTCAAATTCTTTTTTCATTTCTTCAATAAATCTCTTACACATGCCTTCATTTCCACCAAAGATGATATCATCATCATATACAACTACTATTAAAATTTTGTTACCTTTCACTTTAAAGTAAAGATTGTTGTCAACAAAGCCTTTGCTGAATCCTTGCTTTGTTAGGTATCTATCCAATCTTGCATACCAAGCTCTAGGAGCTTGCTTTAGTCCATACAACACCTTCTTCAACTTACAAACCATGTCCAGTTTGTCAGATAAATGAAACCCTCTAGGTTGTTCCATGTACACTTCATCCTCTAATTCACCATTTAAAAATTCTAACTTTACATCCATCTGATACACTTTGAAATCCTTGTAGGCAGAAAATGCCAAAAAAATTCTAATAGCTTCCATTCTAGCCATAGGGGAAAATGTTTCTTCAAAGTCTATTCCTTCAACTTGTGAATATCCCTCGCATACAAGTCTTGCCTTATTACTTAAAAATTCTCCACTTTCATTTAGATTATTCCGAAACACCCATTTCGAACCAATTACATTCTTATTCACAGGTCTAGGGACTAATTCCCATGTCTGATTCTTTTCTATTTGCTGCAACTCTTTTTTCATAGCTTTCATCCAACTCTCATCTTCACATGCTTCACTCATAGAATTAGGTCCAATTTTAGAGAGTAAACACAAATTTACCTCAACTGCTACTTTACTTCTTGTCTTCACACCTTCACTCTTATCTCCAATTATCTATTCCTCTGAATGATTCTTATGTACATACTTAGGAGTCTTAACAACAGGTTCTGGCTCATTCTCTTCTTCTTCTTCAGTCTGTTCTTCTTTCTATTCTTCTTCCTTCTCCTTATTATCCTCAGGTACATGTCCATAGATAGGATTATCAAGTTCAGCTTTACTTATCTTAATAGGTCTGCGTATGTCTTCATCAACTTTCACATTAGCACTTTCAACAATCTTTCTCAATCTACACTAACATGCACGCTAAAGGAAATATACTAAACATAAATAACACCACAATGCCAAAAGGATACTATAGAGGAAGAAAATAACTCTTCAAAACATGGAAGCATACCCCTAGGATGAAGACCTGCAAAAAAAATGCATTAGACAAGAAATACCTACACCAGAAAACAATGTTCGAACATAAATAACTACAGGATTTGAGTTAGCAAAGTAAAAGAGACCTCGATGTAGAAGGTAGTCTCAATACTATGCATTGTCCTCAAATTAAAAACAATAACACATAGAAGAATTCTAAGGTGAAGAGAAGAATGTAAGGATTGATTGCTTCAAGAGAAGAATAGACCCAAAAGGTTAGGGGAGCAACCAATATCAAAGAGAGAAAGAGCATATACTCAGGATGAAGAAGATGCAAATCTTTGATTCGATATATAAAAAAGAGAAGAGAAGAGAAGCGAAAATGATCAAGAGAGAGCGAGAAGGAGGAATGAAAATTCCAAGATAGATGGCTCCACAGGCCTCAGACCCAAGGAGAGTTTGAAAAAAGTGCGCTAAAGACCCGTAGACCAATGATGGACATATATCGTAGGATGAAAGCGTATTACAGGCCTACATTCCTGTAAGGAGGAAACCCCCAAGATCTCTCACATGAAGGAATCCCTGAGAAGTAAGTGCCTTATAGGCCTACAGACCTATAAGAAGGTATCCCCCAAGATCTTTCACATGAAGAAAACCTAGATGAAGGTGCCTTACAGGCCCGTAAACCTGCAAGGAGGCATCCCCCAAGATCTCTCACATGGAGGAAACCAAGATGAAAGTTCCTTATAGGCTTGTAGACCTGCAAGGAAGTGAACCCCAAGATATCTCACATGGAGGAAGCCTAGAGGTGTAAGCGCCTTATAGGCCTGCAGACCTTTAAGGAGGTATCCCCTAAGATCTCTCACATGGATGAAACCCAAAGGAGGAGACTCCGTAGGGTCCAATTGGAAAGCGGCTTCATAGGAACACCTGTGAAGGAACATGTTAATCCGTAGATAAAACATGCTAGAGAATAAAGAAACCACACATGCAAATAAGCGGATAGTCACTCAAACCATCAAAAAATTGGAAGGCTTTCAAAGGGGTTTGTCGAGAACCCTTCAAAAGAAAATGGGTCCACTCAAGGGATGCACTGCTTGAAAGGCGAGGTCTAGTCAGGCTATCCCCAAGCTAGATGCAAATAATTCATTTGAGAGAAAATATTTCAAAGGGGGTCTCTCAGACCCTTCAAAAGAGAAAGGGGTCCACTAGAGGGACGCTCTGTTTGAAAGTGGATAAAGAAGAGAGGGGGTCCTTAAGAAGGACACAAATCTACAAAATGAGTTATCACTGCCCCCAACATATAGGGGAAGAGAACCATGCAAGATACTATAAAACATATAGGATAGAGATAAACCTCGATATCACTTATCATGTGAAGAAAAGGTGGGTGTATCAATCAAATGGGAGTTTGATGGCACCATAATTACAAATTTGTTGTATTTTATCTTTCAAGGCCTTACATTCGCTAGTGGAATGGCTAGGAACTCGATGGTACACACATAAAGAATGATTTGCTTCACCATGTTTGTAAGATCTCTTAAGAGGAAGAGTAATTAAGCGGGCTTTAAGAAGCCTCAACAAGATACACTCTTTCTTAGACAAAGGATGAGGAGTAGGAAGCAACCCTTTCTCTTGTGGAGAAAGACTTGACTTCTCACAAGAAGAAGATATGAAGGTGGTAGACAATGGAAGATATACATGGAGAGTATTATTTTTATGACAGGGATTATACTCCTCTATGAGATCACCATCATCCTTCTTGATAGGATTACCAACATTAACCTCTTCAATAGAAGTGTGATCATCTTCCTTAGAATGAGGATCAATAATAAGAACATTACAATTTACACTATCCTATGGTACAAAAGAATGGTCATCTTTGATGGCAGGTTTGAATGATGTTATTGGAAGGTCTAAGTGGATCAAGTCGACTTTATATCCCCTAATGAAGGAATTTGTAAAGTCTAGGGAACCCCAATAATCACCAAGACATGCATTCTCTTGAGAAGAGGTAGAAGGAGAAAACTTAATATTTCTTGCTTTAGAAGGATCTTCTTTAGGGACATCTATCTCAAGAGTATCCTTTGTAGTAGGTATTGTTGGGGTAAACATCAACACAATGGAAGACATTGAAGGAATAAGAGTAGGCACAACCGAAACCTAACCAACAACTTCCATCTCACGTAAGTGCATAGCATCAGAGTCAGCCTTAATTATGACTACTTTATTATTGCAAGTGAACTTAATAGATTTATGCAAGGTAGATGAGATTGTACCCATAGCATAAATCCATGACCTACCAAGAAGAAGTTTATATGGTAATTTTTATGACATAACATATACAAGGGTGGGTATAGTAATGTGTCCCAACCTCAAAGGCAAGACTATTTTGCCTAGGGCTTGTCGGCCGACATTATCAAACCCATGAATGTCAACATAAGAAGCATTAAGAGAAGATGGATCAATATTAATCTTAGGCAATAGATCAATGCTACATACATTGAGCATCAAACCAACGCCAACGAGAGTACATCTAATGCTGATGTTATTAATATTAACTATAATCATCAGAGGATCCACTTGCTTCTGTACTTCCGAAGGTGGGAGCTCTTGTGGATAGAACATAATATTCAAAAAATCTACATGAATATAAGCTATCAACACATCAAAATTTTTTGGCCTAGCGAAAGAAGGCAAGAGGATATTTTGCAAGGCTTCTTGAAGAATACCTTGGTAAACCAGAGTAGACTAAAGAAATTCCCACAATGAGATCTTAGCCGGAGTAACTCGAAGTTGCTTGACAAGATCATAATCATCAGGTGCTTGAGGAAGGCTTGGTTTTTTATTCGTTCTATTCTCATAAGTATAGGCTACTGCTTTGTAAGAGGGATCCATAGAAGGATCAAGATAATTGCTACCAAATGGAATACCATTAATAGAACAAGTCCTTTTAGGAGGACTAGTTGGAGCTAGGTAAATGACCAGTCTCTTAGGCCTTTGAGGGGAAGCAAAGACATAGATTACATTTACAAAATCATCACAACTATTGGAACAATTATTCAAAGACATATTCTCAACGTTGATGCAAGGAGGTTCAGATGTGGAAGGAGATTCATCATGCACTAATGCATCATCTCTAGAGGAGAGCGCATCAAAACAAATATGGGATTCATCATTTTCCAATGCAACATCTCTAGAAGAGAGTGCATTGGAATGAAGAGAAGGTAGAGTAACATTAAGAAAGGTATCAATGATTGTGTCTTCTTGCAACAAAATATCCTCTGAAGTAAGAGGAATTTCGTGAGAAGGATCAAAGACATTGAATGACATGGGTAAAGCCAAGTCACTATCATATGCATGAAAAAGAACATCATTAACATTTTGAACAAAATAAGATACTGAACTAATAAAATAAAATATTAAATTCATTATGATTTTTTTGGTATTTTCTATGTTCTAGTAAATTGCATTTTCAAAGGTCTTCGAAGTGGAATTTGGGGTCAGAACTTACATTAGTCCCTAAAATTTTGAGCACTGAGTCAAAATTTATGATGCCACCATGTAGGGGTAAATAAATTCCTAGTTTTTCAAAAAGTACCCTCTTCACATCAGGTTCACCAAAATGTAGAGAAGGGGGATTCACTACTCATGAGTTCTCTTCATTCAGAAAGCCTCATAGGGCGAACTGCCCTAAACCACCTCAGGAACAATGCAAGAGTTCTAGAATCAGAAAGAGCAGGTCACAAAGATTCTCTGGGAAAACTGACAAGCTCTTAGCCAAAGGATGACAACATAGAATAAGGACGAAAACATGACGCGTTGGAGTCCAAGAGGTGTGCTGACATCTCATATGGACCAAAAAGTGAGTTTATCACAAAAATGACAAAGTGGCTATTTCTATTCTAACTGCTAAGAAATATTGGAACATGAGAAAACAACAAAATATAATAGAACTAGAATAGAAGTGAAGTAAAAATGATTAAGATAAAAAGATATAGAAAGGAAATGCTCACAACCACACAAGTGATGAAGGATCCACACGTGAATGTCTTCAATGTTGGCAACACAAGGGTAGGAAAATGAGAGGAGGGGCGAATCAGTTGTCATAGAAATTTAAACTTATTAAACTTATTAACCTTATTCTCAGACCTAATAAATAAACATGAAAGCATGAATCATCAACACATCAGAGACACACATAACACCAAGGTTTTTTACATGGAAACCCTATTAGGGGAAAAACCACAGTGGAGGTTAGTCCACAAGATTATACCCTATTAAAAGTATAAAGAATGAAATGGGGAATGCACATGCATTTAGGCGCACTTCCTAGAGCTCACTGCTCAATTACAACAAGGATTATTGCCCAAAGGAAGACACACTGTCTTACAAAAATATTCAGATTACATCCACATGATTTTGAACTGAGAAAATGACATATGCTAATGCCTAATTATAGTTCTAGTTAAGCACATGAACACTTCTTCACACTCTACTCACTCTTCTTCACACTCTGCTTCTTCCTTTGAATGATTAGGAAATTTTTCATACATCTCATACACACGCATGCCATTAAATAAAATAAACAATCACTTATATATATCCACAACAAGAGATCACATCACTACATGTCGACTTGAACAAAATAATAAAACATATGCAAACTATTGGACCAAAACAATAAATAATTTTCAAAGTGAATCGACCAAGGTTGGCCACGACATAATGAAGACCCAAAATAAAATCCTCGAACATGAAACACCTTCAAAAATTATTCCACGAGGATCCACAACACGCTACAATTACCTTGTCGGCCATGAACATGAAAAAAATGAGCACGCAAGAGAAAATCACCAATTGCAAGCACCTCAATCAATGCAGAAATGCAACACATATGGAGCATGATCTAGAAACATCCACAAACATTAAGAATCACTAGAGAAGCATCTGCAACAACTAAAATTACTAGAATCACATCATCTTCATTCAGGAACACACACTGAAGCAACAAAAAACTATCAGAACACAACTGCTCATAACTCAATCAAATCTTCATGCGGATCTCTGAAACTTGATGTGGATAAACTAGATATACTCAACCAGAAACCCTTTAATCCACAACCTTTGATCATCAGCATATTGAGCTCGCCAACAGACTGAACTTCACTTCACCACTGACAACCTACAACTTATTTATTACAATTTTCTCAATATCCTCAACATATACAACTTCTAAGACATTAATTCCAATAGTGTTGACATCAATGAAAACCACATATTAGAAACACAAGGACAACATTCAAAAATATCCCCCTTTGGCATTGATGGCAACACATGATGTGAAAAACACCATCAATGCAACTTTCTCTTAGCACTTTCTCCTCTTTAGGTTCTGACTCTTTTCTCCTCAACTCTTTCACATGACTCTTCTCCCCATAAGGTTTTTCACATTTCTCTTCTCCCCCTTTGACATCAATGACAAAGATACACACAAGCTCTGAATCACATATCTGATCATTTGACTACTCCCCCTAAGTAGCAACCACCACAACATCAATCCAGATCAATATATGACTATGAAATGCATAGAATGATGCAAGTCAATGCATCTTAGTTCTAATTAGAAGGGATAATCACCCATAACTTCCCTTTGAGATACTCAAAAGTATCCTTAGGAAATGGTTTGGTAAAGATATCTGCAATCTATTCCTTAGTAGGCACATACTCCAACCTGACTTCCTTTTCACTCACCTTCTCTCTCAAAAAGTGAAACTTGATAGATATATGCTTGGTCTTTGAATGCAACACCAAATTCTTAGAAATGTTAATTTCACTTGAATTATCACATAATATAGCAATAGGTTCATCATACACAACTTTGATATCTTTCAACATCTGTTTCATCCACAATACTTGAGTACAATTGTTAGCAACAACAATGTAATTTGCCTCTGCAGTAGATAAAGAAATGGCATTCTGCTTCTTACTTAACCATGAAATCAACTTCTTTCCCAAGAAAATGCACCACCACCAGTACTTTTTTTGTCATTCACATCTCCTACCCAATCAACATCAGTAAAGGAACTCAAAGTAAGATCATCATCTTTAGGATACCACAACCCAAAATCAACTGTCCCCTTCAAGTATCTAAAAATCCTCTTCACAGCAGTCACATGAGATTCCTTAAGACCAACTTGAAATCTTGCAACAATGCATACAACATTCATGATATCAAGTCTAGTTTGAGTCAAATAGAGAAATCCACCAATCATTGATCTATATCTAGTTTTATTTGCTTTCGGGGAATCATCATCTTGTGTCAACTTGCATCCAGTCACCATAGGAGTACCAACTGGTTTTGAATCTTCCATACAAAAATTCTTTAGCAATTGTTTCACATACTTGGACTGAGATATAAAGATCCCTTTATCTAGCTAAGTAATTTGCAATCCCAAAAATAATTTCATCTCTCTAATCATTGACATCTCAAACTCACTCTGCATCTCACCAACAAACTTCATGCACAAACCATCATATCCTCCAAAAATGATATCATTAACAAAGACTTCCACAATCAAATCTTTATCATGATCAATCTTGAAATAAAAATTACTATCAACAGTACCTTTATTGAATCCAAGCTTCAACAAATACTTGTCCAATCTGACATACCATGCTCTTGGGGCATACTTAAGTCCATACAATGCTTTCTTCAACTAGAAAACCATATCTCCCTGATCAGTTAATTGAGACCCATCAGGTTTCTCAACATACACCTCTTCTTCTAGTTCGCCATTTAAAAATGCTGACTTGAAATCCATCTGATAAACCTTGAAGTTTTTGTAAGCAACATAAGCAAGAAACAGTCTCACAACTTCAATCCTAGCAATAGGAGCGAAAGTTTCTTCAAAGTCAATTCCTTCCATCTAAGAATATCCTTTACACACCAGTCTTGCTTTGTTTCTAACAACTTCACCTTGCTCATTCAGTTTGTTTCTAAAGAACCATTTAGTTCCAATTACATTTTTTTCCTTAGATCTAGGAACAATAATCTATGTATCATTCTTCTCAATCTGTTGTAGTTCTTCTTTCATTGCTTCTACCCAATGTTCATCTTTGCATGCTTCATTCACACTATTAGGTTTAGTCTTTGAAATCAAACAATATTCTCTTGCAATTTTTATCCTATTCTAAACACCTTTGTTCTTATCACCTATGATCTAATCTTCTAAATGATTTAATCTTACATACCTTGGAGTCTTAGGATGTTCTTGAACTTCAGGCTCTTGTGATCTCTCTTATGCACTTTCACTAGTTCCTTCCTCTTGATTTTCTTGATTCACTGGAATGATCTGAACTTGATTTGAAGTTTGAACTTTCTTTCCTTTATTTGAATTGTCATTTTGATCATTTGAATCATATCCACAGCATCTGGATGGTCTAGCTATGTCTTCATCAACATTGACATTTGCACTTTCAACTACTTTCCTTAATCTCTTATTGTAGCACCGGTAGGCCTTGCTTTAAGTAGAATAACCAAGAAAGATTCCTTTATCACTCCTAGCATCAAAATTTCCTATATCTTCATCTCTTCTGATAAAGCATTTACTCCCAAAGATTTTGAAATACCTAACAGTAGGCTTGTGACCAAACCATAGCTCAAAAGGAGTCTTACCAGTATCACCTTTGACTTGTACCTAGTTGAGAGTGTAAATAGTAGTACTCATAGCTTCTCTCCAATAGATATGAGGAACATTTCCTTCCAACATCATAGTCTTAGCAGTGTCTTGAATTGTCTTGTTCTTCCTTTCCACAACTCCATTTTGTTGAGGGGTCCTTGAAGCAGATAATTGTCTCTTTATCCCATGCTCTTCACAGAAAAAATTAAACTCACCGGAAGTGAATTCACCTCCTCTATCTGATCTCAAAAATTTAATCTTCAAACATGTCTCTATCTCAACCATAGCCTTAATAATATTGAACTTCTCCAAAGCTTCAAATTTCTCCCTTAAGAAAGTAACCCACATCATTATAGAATAATCATCAATAAGTAGCATGAAATACATGTCTCCTTGTAAACTTCTAACTCTCGAAGGACCACACATGTTAGTATGCACAAGCTCCAAGACTTTATTTGAACAATGTTATTTGCTCCAAAACAAAATTCTAGTTTGCTTCCCTAACTAACATTCCTTGCATATAGAATTAGCAGGTTTCATCAACTTAGGTAGATCTCTCATAGCCTGAGTAGAGCTTATCTTGATAATATTGTCAAAGTTAACATGACACATTCTCCTATGCCACAACCAACTTTCATCAACTTAAGCAATCATACAACTTTTACTAGCAACATTTAGGTGAAAGATATTACCTTTTATTTTTGTACGAGAAGCAATCACATTTTCAGAACTCCCCAATATTCTACACTTTCCATTCTTGAATTGAAGATTGTATCCCTTGTCAACCATCTGTCCAACACTTAAAAGATTATGCTTCAAACCTTCCACATATAGAACATCATCAGTATTATGCTTACCATCAAGAGAAATACATCCTCTACCATGGATTACACCAACTTTGTCATCACCAAATCTTACAACACCACCATCATACTTTTCCATGCTCACAAACTTACTTTTATCACTTTTCATGTGATGAGAGAATACACTGTCAATCACTCATTCATATTTCTCTTCAACTCGAGTAGCTAGGGATTTTTCGACATTTGTACAACTAGAAGATTCAGTAGGGTATGGATTATTTTCCTTGATAGCAATAAATACCCATTTGTCCTCACTTACATTCCCTTTATCAAATTCATCATCTATCACACCTTCATCAACACCATAATAGCACTTTCTTTGAATTCTAGGCTTGTTAGGTTTTGACTTAGGAACTCTTTCCGAACACCTTGATGCAAAGTGACCTATCTTATTGCAAGAAAAAAATTTAATAGGAAATTTCCCTTTATACTTATCTCCTCCTCTTGCTTCCCTCTTGACAATAAGTGCTTCAATCTTGTTTAGCTCTCTCTCTTCTTCTTCAATATTTCTCATTTCCTCATACTTGAATACCTTTCTAGAAGAACTTTCACCCATATCATATCTCTACTTATCTTTTCTCGAGGTATTAGCCTTGAATGCAAATTCTGTCTTAGGAAGAGTATCACCAAATTCACTCAACTAAAAAGCAGTAAGCTTACCGATCAACATGTCTCTAGTTACATTCATCATAGTCTAGATCTCCTCAATAGCAGTAGCTTTGGCTTTGTATGCAATAGGAAAAGATCTAAGCACTTTAGCAACAATCTCTGATTCTTCCAATTGTCCACCAACACATCTGATACTACACACAAGTTCATTCCCTCTTTGCATGAAAGAAGTAATGTTCTCATCATCACCCATTCTCAACATTTCATATTTCCCTTTCAAACTTTTCAACTTAGCAATCTTCACATGAGCATCACCGTCATACAAGGTTTCCAACTTTTTCCAGATCTCATAAGCTGTCTTTAGATCCATCACTTTTGTCATCTCATAATCAGTCAAAGAACTCAACAAAGCTTCCTCAGCCTTGATATTATATTCAACATCCTTAATCTCAACAGTAGTAGAAGGACCATTCTGCGGGATAACATACCTATTCTTTGTAATGTTCCAGTAGGGTTCACCAATGCATCTTAGATGACACTCCATTCGAGTCTTCCACATAGAATAATTTTTTCCATCAAATCTCAGACTATCCTTCTTGTATGTCACCATCCTAGATCACCTCAAGGTGTTAAAATTCTTCCAAGGAACCTACTTTGATACTAATTATTGGCAACACAAGGGTAGACAACTAAGAGGGGGGGTGAATCAGTTGTCACAAAAATTTAAACTTATTAAAATTATTAACCTAATTCTCAAATCTGATAAATAAACATGAAAACATGAACCATCAACACATCAAAGACACACATAACACCAAGATTTTTTAAGTGGAAACCCTGTTAGGGGAAAAACCATGGTGGAGGTTAGTCCACAAGATTATACCTTGTTAAAAGTATAAAGAATGAAATGGGGAATGCACATTCATTTAGGCGTACTGCCTAGAGCTCACTGCTCAATTACAACAAGGCTTACTACCCAAAGGAAGACACACTGTCTTACAAAAATACTCGGATTACATCCGTAGGATTTTGAACAAAGAAAATAGAATCTGCTAATGCTTGATTATAGTTCTGGTTAAGCACATGAACACTTCTTCACACTCTACTCACTCTTCTTCACACTCTGCTTCTGCCTTCGAATGATTAGGAAATTGTTCACACATCTCATACAAATGCATGCCATCAAATGAAATAAAAAATCACTTATATATATTCGCAACAAGAGATTACATTGCTACATGTCGACTTCAACAAAATAATAAAACATATGCAAACTCTCAGCCCAAAACAATAAATAATTTTCAATGTGAATTGACCAAGGTTGGCCACAACATAATGAAGACCCAAAATAAAATCATCGAACATGAAACACCTTCAAAAATTATTCCACGAAGATCCACAACACGCTACAATTACCTTGTCAGCCATGAACATGAAAACCATGAACACACAAGAGAAAATCGCCAATTGTGAGCACCTCGATCAATGCTGATGTGCAATATAGATAGAGCATGATCTAGAAACATCCACAAAAATTAAGAATAACTAGAGAAGCATCCACAGCAACTAAACTTACTAGAATCACATCATCTTCATTCAGTAACACCAATTGAAACAACAAAAAAACTGTCAGAACACAAATACTCATAACTCAATCAAATCTTCATGTGAATCTCTAAAACTTGGTGTGGATAAACTAGATATACTCAACAAGAAACCCTTTAATCCACAAACTCTGATCATCAACATATTGGAGCTCGCCAACAGACTAAAATTCACTTCACCACTGACAACCTACAACTTATTTATTATAATTTTCTCAATTTCCTCAACATATACAACTTCTAAGACATTAATGCCAATAGTGTTGACATCAATGGAAACCACATATCAGCAACACAAACACAACATCCAACATTCAATACCTGAATGCGCAAGATCTAGAGAAAGTGTTGTGGCTGTATAGGGGTTTGCTTCAGTCAAACCCCCGTTTTGGTGTTCCCACCTCCATGGACAGCCAAAAAGATAGAGAGAAATGAACCAAAATGGATAAAGTGTGTGGTTAAAGAAAAACTAGCTTCAGAAGTAGAAGCCATACCACAAAGTATGAGTGATAAAATCAATCCCCGTTTGAGGAGGAGAACCTGTATCACAAAGTGAGGATGCAATATATAGGGGATATAGAATCCCAGGATGCTCACAAGCATGCGATAAGGGAGCTAAAGCTGCAAGGCTTAAGGAAGTCAAAGAGAGAGAGAAAGAGAGCTGCAAGAGCCAAGAGTGTTGCAAGGAGTGCTATAAGAGCTTGAGAGATTCACAAAGAGAGATTCCAAGAGAGCTTGAAAGTGTTGTAGAAGGTTGTTGTAACAAACAAGAGAGTTGTGTTAGCAAGAGAAAGATGGGAGAGTTCCAAGATGGAGAAGAAGAGAAGTTAGGAGTGAAGCTAGAAATGAAAATGAATTGAAAAGACATCTTTTAAAGAGAGAAGAGAAGCAAAAAGAAGATTCCTGGGCGGTTACAAAGCATCCTTAGCCATTACCATTGACAAAATAAGCTGATAAGTGGAAAACATGCTCTGATGCAATTGTTTGAATTTTTAAATGTCACAGGATGCTAGCACGGTGGGTGGATGTCCACTTGGCACACTAGTGTCTGGACACATCATGCTACAAAATGACGAGAACGGGAAAATCACAAGTTTTTACGTAAAGCTGATGCATGAAGGGTAGTTGTTGAAAAGGGGTGCTGAGCATCCTGAGAAGGGAAAAAGGTTGGTGTAGGGACTAAAATGAGCCTACACAAGATGATAAGGGAGTGGACACCAAAGAAGATGCAAGAATGTAGGTGAAATTGCAAGGGGTGCAATTTTACAACATTACAACAACAAATAATGGAGAAGAAAAAGTTGGGGCAGCAGTAGAGAAGCAAGAAAACACATAGGATAACATTGTTGTAGTGAGTAACAATGAAGTTATCGAGGTAAAAAGAAGTGAAGTTGTGGAAAAGATTGGTCCATTGAAGGACATGGAAAAACTAAAAGGTTTGGGGCAGCAGTTTGAAGAAAAAAACATAGAAAGGAAGAAAAATGATAAAATTAAATGAGCATCAACAAATGAAGAAGAAGATAACTCACTAATCCAAATTGCAACTGTTGAAAAGGAGTGGATAGCATTGATAGCAAGTGATGCAGTTGACAAAGAGGTAAAGTTTCAATTTTTAGAGTTTTTTTATGATAAAAAATGAAATTGATTCACATGAGACATGGTTAATATGAATAGATATGAGAATACCAAAATAGATGTTATACTAGTAGGGAAAGAGAAGAAAATAAGGGTATTTGATGATTTTGAAAAATTTATTGATGTTGATGTTGAGGCTAATTTGTACTTTGATGAAATGGTGAAAGAAAGTGAGATGGGAGAGATGGTTAGGTGTAGAAATAATAGGTTAAAGGTTGAAGTATAGAGAGGTATGATGATTTTTGTTGACGTATAGGAAGAAAAGGATGAAGGAGATACAATTGAGAAGGATGTGCCGATGGAATTAATTGATTCCCATGAATTTGTTAGTGTTGATTTGTATGTAGGTTTTGAGGATGATAAAGTGGAATGTGGGGATTTATAGGTTCTCTAAGTTTTCAACTATAAAATTAGAATGGTATTGTTGGGTTAAAAATCATGATCTACATATTTTCTTGAAGATGAATGTGGGGAATATCCAATTTTTAGTTGAAAAGGAATTATTTTGATGGTTCAAAATAATTTTTATAAAGAAGTCTACCATGAGTTTTGAGTGCAATTTTCAGAGTTGTTTGAATTTTAATTTATCGAGCTGCTATAACTATCTCTTATTTTTGTTGTCTCAAGGTAGTTATCTTGCATCAGATGGTGTTAGAGCAAAGAGATCTTGAGAGTGTAGAGTATGCACTAGGACTTGTAGGTGAAGAGTGGTGATGAGTAAAGGTGTGAAGCCATGAGAGAGAGTTGTGAAAAAGTTTGTTTGTTGTAGGTATGAAAGAGGGTTTGTGACTACTATCCTCTAACAGAGATAAAGCTAGGTAGGTGTAGAGTTCCTCCACTAAGAGAGATTGGGTAGAGGAAGCATCTTCCAGAGTCGTTGGGTAGAGGGTAGTGTGTTGTGAGAAATTTTGTTGCAAAGGGTTGATACTTTGAAGAGGGAGATTGTTGTAGGGAGTACTTGTAACTACATAGGGACTTGTGAGTCTTTGAAGATGTCTTCGAAGAAGAGGACAAGATGGGTCATGAGAAGGATTGTGAGGATTTTACCTATGGAAAAGTAGAAATAAAAGAGGTTTAAAAAATGGCTCATTGTAGAATTAAAGAAGATTGAGGCTAGATTGGACATGATAGAGATGGAGCAGTGAAGAGAACTTGAGGAGGCTAAAAGAAAGTATGAAATGGGTAAAAGGAAATGTGAAAAGAACATCCTCTTGAAAGAGGATAGTGAAGAGAAGGAGGAAAAGCAAAAGTTTGGCAAAAAAGACAGTGAAAAGAAGAATGAGAAAGTGTAGTGTTGCAACCCTATGATGAAAAGGCCATGGAGACAAAGACATGTGGGAGCAACTTACATAGTTGTAGTTGAAAGAAAGCAAGAAAAAAAGAAAGGAATAAATAAAGAATGGATGAATAAATAGAATAAAATGGTCACTATGGACCATAAAATTAATAGTAATTCTGATGATTTTGTTTTATCTAAAGCTATTTTGTTTGTAGGATTGGGAAAAGACAAAGAAAGTGGTGAAAACAAGAAGGATACATCAACAAAAAAGAGGTATCATTTAATTATGTTAATGAAGATTTACATGAAAGAGAATTAAATGAAATTGTAGAAGAAGATGTAGTAGAATTTCATGCATATGGTGCTAAAGAAGAAGAAAATAACAAGATTGCAACAAACAATGAAGAAGAAAAATTTGGGGAAGTGGTAGAGAAGCAAGAAAACACATAGGATAATATTTTTGTAGTGAGTAATAATGAAATTATAGAGGTAAAAAGAAGTGAAGTTGTAGGAAAGCTTGGTCCATTGAAGGACATGGAAAAACTGAAAGGTTTGGGGAAATAGTTTGAAGAAGAAAATATAGAAACGAAGGTAAATGAGAAAATTGAAGGAGTAGTAACAAATGAAGAAGATAACTCACTAATCCAAATTGTAGCATTTGAAAAGGAGTGGATATAATTGATAGCAAGTGATGCAGTTGACAACAAGGTAAAGTTACAATTTTCAAAGTTCTTTGATGATAAAAATGAAATTTATTCACATGAGAATAACATGGTTGATATGAATGGATATGAGAATACTCAAATGGATGTTAGTGTTTTCATTTCATGCCACCCTTAGATGACCCACCATTGATAACTGATCTGAGAGATCCTACATGGGCCATGTTGCATGAATTCTCCTTAAGGGGTCCTAAAATTGGCCAAGTCCTAAGTTTTCGGGCTTTCACACTTTCACATACCTCTCTTCTTGCATAATTCCTCCATCTCTTTAATTTCTTCTTTCCTTTTCTTACCTAAGTGTTTTATATTTTGGCCTTTGGCCTTACCCCTTAACCCCTAAAGCTCTCTTTTTGCAAGCCTTAAGAACTCCTTTCGACCCTTGAAGTCCCAATGAAGCCTTCGTGATTTTGCTTAGGTCTTCATTCTTTGGCTTTTCGGGTGTTGGGCTTCACTCTTACCTTTTACATTATTTCAATAAGAGGTATGCATTTGACCCGATCCCCAATCCCTAAAAACCTTATTAGGCTTTCGGGCATTGGGATTTCATATTTTCAATCTCTTCTTTCTCCCACCCTTGATGGCTTCCATTCAAAATTTGGCTGTGTCAAATTTTTGGGTGTCGGACATTGAGCTTTCCCCCTACCTCTTATATTTATTCGGTAAGAGGTATCTCTTCTCTCCAATCCCCCAGATAACATTTTTGATTTTGGGAATCAAACATCTACCTTTTCCTTTACCTCTTACCTTTTTTATCATAAGAGGTAATGAGTCTTCCCAACCTTCGACCGCCGATGGCTCCCTTCGGACATCGGGCTTCGGTCTTACCTTTAACCCTTTTTTGTATTTGTGATAAGGCATAGGCCTCCTCCTTAATGTCAGACCTCTGACAAGGGCAACCTTTTCAAAATTCACGGTCCACTCCTATAGCTTCCTTCTTTCTACTTTCCTTCGGTATGTGATAAATGACAGGTCTAACGCTTGATCTCCGACAGGGTTTCTTTTTCGGCCCCCTAGACCATTTAATGCATAACAAAGGTATTCTTTCAGGCCCAATATTAAATTATTAATTATATTATTTAATGGTCATCTTAGCTTTAGTTAGTCGATATTTTTTTTAGTTAACTTAGTTAGCTTTTAGTAACTTCTGTTTTCACTTTAGTTTGTTTTAACATCTTTCAGTTATCAACTTTAGTTTTCTTTAGTTAACGATTGTTTCTTTTTAGAAACATCATCTTGTAATTTTTTATATAAGGAGTGTTCCTCTCCTTTTGTAAATACAAAATAAAAAATATCAAATATCAATTATCATTTCATGGTATCAGAGCTTAAGCTCAATCTTTTTTGGTGAATTTTTTAGAAATAAAAACTCATGTTTTCCTAAGGATTTTTTTGGTAATTGAATGTTAATGGTTAACCTAAAAAATTATTTTGGAAGACTTTTTTACTGATTTTTTAATAAAAATTCGTAAAGTTTTTTAGCCGATTTTTTTAAAGATAAAAATCGAGGAATTTTGTGAAGAGTTTTTGTGAACCTATTTTTTGGAAATAGAAAGGATTTTTCATCAGGAAAAATTTTGGGATTTTCTACAAATATTTTTTGAGAGATTTTTTAGATAGATTTTGAAGAGATTGCAAAAGTTTTTTTTGCAGATTTTAAAACTATCAAAATTGTGGATTTTCGTGTCTCTTTCTAAGATGGATTTTTGTTGATTCGCGGGTTCTCTTCCATGATAAAAACCACATCTTGTTTATTTACTCTTGTGAAGGCACAATTGGAGGTTTTTCGTGTAGATTTCTGACTCAGATAATCATGTTTTTTTCCAATAGTGAAATTGAGGGATTTTTCTCACACCTTCTGGTTTTTTCGCATGCCCGATCATGGATTTTTTTATTAGCACGTCTCCTGCATGGTTTTTTTGTAGTTCGTGGGTTTATTTTTTTGGGAATCCTTCCATCCTACATGCAACGTGAGGTTTTTTGTATTTCGTTGTTTGATGATTTCTTTGCCAAGTCTCCTCAAAATCATGGCTGAAGATTGTTCATGTTTCTAGAAAATCAAGGTTTTCTGTAGCGCGACTTGGGTTTTTTTGGTACGATTTTTTGAAGATTTGTGGACATTTTCTTCATTTTCTAGGAATTTTTTGAAGTCTGATTTCCAACCTAGGGTTTGTAGATGTTATTCCCTTTTTTGGACCTGATTTTTTAGAGTTTGTGGGTGGTTTTTTCATGATTTTTCTGTGGAGAATTTCTATGAAATCATGGTGTTTTTGGAAAATACAAAGGTTTTGCTAAAGGATGTGTGGTGGGAATTTTACTAATTTTTTTGAAGTTTTGTGACAAATTTTTTCCAAATTTGTGTTCCTACTAAGGTTTTGCAAAGAGTTTTTGAAAAAATTTCTATAAATTTTTTCTAATTTTTCAGGAGTTTTTTGAAGGTTTATTTTTGAAAAAATCTAACTTTTTTAGAGTTTTTTGAAGTTTTTTATGAAAAAATGTTGCTTTTTCAAAGTTTTTGAAGGATTTTTTTTCTAAAAAAATCTTGCTATTCCTGAGCCTCTATTTCAATGACTTTTGAAAAAATTGTTGGAGTTGTGCTAGCTGATTGTTTAGTGTTTTGTGCCAGTTGATCAAATAATTTACCTCATTTTTTGAGCTTTTGGAAATGGGAGGGATGGTTGAATTGACTAACTGAATGTTGGAAAGTATGCAGATGTTCAGTGGAAAGAATTACAACACATGGAAGCAAAGGATGCTTACCATCTTTGAGTATCGGTGTCTAGATGTGTTTGTTCTAGGTAAAGAACTTCATCCCAAAGTTGCGGGGAAGGATTAGGATGAGTATGATGGAGGTAATAGGGAGGCAATTATGCTTCTAAAATTATTTTTCATCGATGAAATGTTACCAAAAATTCCATTTTCTAACTTTATTTCCAAGATCTGGAAGCATTTGAAAGATCTCCATGAGACCTCAAACAAGGGAAGGGCTTTCTTCCTAAAGAATATGTTGTTTTCCATTGTGATGGAAGATAGAGTGTCTTTGCAAGATCATCTCATGAAGATCAAATACATTTGTGATCAGCTGGAGGCTATTGGTCGCAAGATGGAAGAAGAGGATATGGTGGTCATTACGTTGAAAATCTTGCCACGATCCTTCAAGAACTTCATCAAAACATTCAACATTACATCCACCAATGTTGACCTAAATTTTGATGAGTCGTGCAACAAGCTCTTGTAGCAGGATAGGTGGAGGAAGCAGTTTGGGAGAAGTGAGTCTTCCACTGTTGAACAAGCATTTATTGCTAAAGATGGAAAAGGAAACTCCTTTAAGTAGAAAGGACGAGGCAATTCAGAGGAGGGCTCCAAAAAGTCTATTAATTTCCATTATTGTGGGAAGATTGGACATATTCAAAAGTATTGTAGAAAGTAGTAATTTAATGAGAAGTTCAACCAGGAAGAGTCTCGACAAAATGCTTAAGTGGTAGGGTATACTAAGCATAAGGATTTTTTATATTATGCATTTTGATGACCAAAACACCATCAGAATATGGGTAGACTTAGTTTATGTTTGTAGGATGACCATTAAGGGAGGGTATTTAAGTCTTAATTGTAATATTTAATGGTCATCTTAGCTTTAGTTAGTCGATAGTTTACTATTAGTTAACTTAGTTAGCTTTTAGTAACTTCTGTTTTCACTTTAGTTTGTTTTAGCATCTTTTAGTTATCAGCTTTAGTTTTCTTTAGTTAATGATTGTTTCTTTTTAGAAACATCATCTTGTAATTTTCTATATAAGGAGTATTTCTCTCCTTTTGTAAATACAAAATAACAAATATTGAATATCAATTGTTATTTCACCTGAAAAATTGACAACTCAACAGATTTGACATTTTTTTGGGTCGACAACATTAATGGTTGAACAACTTTCTCACCTGCTTGGTTGATTTTTGGGGCTCGAGGACATCATTTATTGCACTTCTTAACTTCTGTAGATGATCTCATGGGCACCCATGCTCATTTATTGCTGATTTTTTTCCTTCTTTTCTTGCCCCATGCCCAGATCATTGATTGCATGGGGGAATTTTGGAAGATTTTTTAGGAAAACATTTATTTTTGAGTATGGTGTGCATGTCCAAGACTCCTCTCCAACAATTTTCCATGATTTGGTCTCCTCAACCCTACTCTAGATGGTTTTATGCTATTTTCTAACCCTAGTGAGGGTTAGGTTTGGTTGGAGATCATTTGAGTTATGCTTGATCTATAAAAGCAACACTTGTAATCATTTTTGGGTTCTTCCTTTGGGTTCTTCCCAAGATTTTCTCTTGCAGACTGTGCATTTTACATTTTTGCAATTGTAATATTGGCTCTATGCCTCTACATTAATGAAGATTGATCATTGTTGCCTCTTCTATCCTTGTTTATGTTGTTTAAGTTTATATTACCTTCATATTTGAGTGCTATTTTTTCTTTTCCCATGCACATATATTGTGTTGTTTGGTTTATAGCTACTATTTTTAAATCTTCTTTTCCTTTTAGCACCTGGTTAAACCTTAGTCTTCGTCTTTTCCCCTAGGAACCAACCAAATGAAGAACTATGTGAGTCCTTTTGATCCCCTTATTCAATTTTTTGTAAAATCCTAAGCGGGAAGAAACATTTTAAAGCTAGGTACATCATCATTTTCCCTATTTTCAGCATCATCCTTCTCCCTTTTCCTCATATAGTTCATAGTTTAGGGTTAGCTTAGAGTTTTCCAATGTTGGGTTGGACCAATATTGTCACATCTGGTTTTGAAGAGGAAGCCAATCTTCTCTGGAGATCTAACCTCATTCGCAAGGTTCCACACCTTGAGTTTAGTTCCATTGATTCACTAAAATGCTAAACTTCTAGTTTAGTAGTGTGCATTTCCATGTGACAATAGTTACACTAGTAGGGAAAGAGGAGAAAATTAGGGTATTTGATGACTTTGCAAGAAATATTGTTGTTGATGTTGAGGCTAATTTGTACTTTGATGAAACAGTGAAAGAAAGTGAGATGGGAGAGATGGTTAGGTGTAGAAATAATAGGTTAAAGGTTGAAGTATAGAGAGGTATGATGATTTTTGTTGACATACATGAAGAAAATGGTGAAGGAAAAACAATTGAGATGGATGTGTAGATGGGATTCATTGATTCCCATAAATTTGTTAGTGTTGATTTGTATGCAGGTGTTGAGGATGAAAAAGTGGAATGAGAATACAAAACATGGTGCAACCAAATGAATTTCATGAGGGGAAGAAAGAGAGGAAGGATGAAAGATGGAAGAGATAGAAAATTTTAGAGTAGGGTCAAGAAAAAGAAGCAAGAAGACAAGGCAAAAAGATGGATGAAGAGAAAACACATGACTTTCAAATGTTCACGAGTTCCCACTCATGGAACATTTCACTTACCCCAAGTGTTTGATGCATGAGCAATCTTGCACACCAAAATATTTAATTTTTGTTCCCTTTTTTCTTTTCTTTTTCTTTTAGCTTGTTGGTTGTGCCTTGTAGGCATGAATTTCATTTTATTTCAAATTCCTTGAAATTGAGGTCATTCGAGTTGAATTTAAATTTAATTCAAATTTGGAATGGAGGTGTTGGAAATTGAAATTCATTAAATTTTGGGAGTTGCATGAAGCCCCACACCCAAGATAGAGGAGGCCATTTTTGGAATTTGAAACTCCTGTAAATTGAAATAGGCATTTAAGTGTTCAACTAGGAGGAATCTAGGTGCCTGGAGGTGGAGAAGTTGCATGATGGAGTCCAATTTAACAAAGAATTTTACATTTCCTACCAAGTAATGAATGGGGAGTTGTTGGTGAATCTTGGAGACCCATATGAAAAAGGAAAAGAGGTAGTAATGCCGCAAGCATGCCTGAAAAAGCCACACCCAACAAAGAGGAGGGGTCCTATAGAAGAAAATAGAGGAAAACATATTTTTTTGTAAATGAATTATTGGTGAAGTCAAGAGGAGGAGTTAGAAGTGGTTTTGTTGTTATAGTTGATTGGAGATGTATTGTTGCATATTTTTGAAGGTTGGAGTTAGCAAACATGCATGCAGATGATTTCTTGTTCATTGTTTAACTCATTAAACTACTATTGCAAGCTCTTGGAAAATTTAATCAATAAAATCAACATGTCATTTTTGAATTCCTATTATTTCTTGTGCTAAATAACTTTGGAATGTGCTCTATGGTTTCAATTCATAATTTCTTGGTTGAGTGATTTGGGTGTTGTTGCAACTATTTGATGTTGCTTGAAGCTAGTTGTTGAATGTGGTGATTTATGGGTTTTCTGAGTTTTCAATGTAATGTCCCCTTTTTCTCATGCTTTTCAATGACTAATAGCCCATTTCTAGACTCTCGTGGCTACTTGGAGGCATTTTTAGGGTTTCCTAAATTCTTTGAGGTTTCTTGTCAGCTTTTCAGGGGCTGGTTGTAGGAGTTTTCCAGAAGGGTTTATGAGTCTTTCTGGGTTTTCTGAGAGCTTTGGTGGGTAGTCACTACTATTTTTAGCAGTTTATATTTTTAGACACTATTTTTAGTAAGTTATGATTGCTACCCAGAATGTGCTCATTTTGAGTTTGGAGTCACTTACTATTTCTAGTAGTATGCTATTTTTAGTAATTGCTATTTCTAGCAGTGGGTTTTAGCAACAATTCAACACTAGGTTACTATTTCTAGCAATGATGGTAGTTGCAATGGTTGGCATCTCGATATTTATAGTAGTTGGCCTCTCCATCATCCTTGGAGTTCAGAAATGGAAATATTGCAACTTAAGTTATTAAGTCATAAAGTTCAAATTTATAAAATATAAAATATAACTTAAGTTTTTATTGGCCCCTTTGTACTCCACGCCTAGACTCAACAACTTTAAGTTGTTTTTAAAAAGGGGAAATTATATTTCTTAAGTTGGATGCCCAAATGGAGGGATACATGAAAATTAAATTAAATATTATATTTTCTCATGTGTGGCATCCCCTTTTGGAGGAAAAAGAATTCAAATTCTTGGGTCTCAAAAGCTATTTATATGCCCTCTCTTGCTCTCATTTGGTTATGCAATTTGGAGATAAAGTTATACCACTAGATTGGAACCATAGTGTTCTTTCCTAAATTTTTGGAGGATGAAAACCATATTTAGGTTGCTGGTTTTAGATTTAGAAAATCCCTATCTGATGGAGTGTGATTGCATTCAATAAGCACCATTAGAGCTTAACGGTGATAGTTTATTTTCAATTTTGGTTACTTATGGTGAACTCTAGCGATGTTTTGGTATGATAACTATTTGTGTAGAGATTTGGCCGCTTTTTGGAAGTGACTTCTTGGAGTTTTAGTGACTGTACCATTGTTTTACTCATGATTGTTAGATGATTGAATATCATTTTGTGGGTGTTGGTTCATTTGCTGCTTTTGCTTAGGGCTCCCCTTATTGAAAAATTTGGGAATTTTTGAGAGTGTGGGTTTTTTGCTTGTTGGTCGCCCATTCTAGGAAGCCCTACTTGTGGCTGAAGGTGTCTCGTGTTCCATTCTAGTTCATTTTGGGCTTGTTGGTGGTAGCTTGCTACTTGTTTTGGTCGCCTAGCTGATAAGAATCATTTGCAAGTGATTTGGCTTCATTCAAATGAGTATTGGAGGAGTTATGTAGTTTCTAAGGTTGTTTATTTGAGCTTCAGACCCGTTGTTTATGCATATTTGACTTATTGCAGTCTCTAGTTTGTCCTTCTACTGATCTCAAATGGACTTATCTTGAGGTATACTTATTCTATTGTGTTTGGGTGTTCACATACATTCTACCATCTTGGAAGGGTGTTTACTTCTAATTTATGTCATTTATCTCTCATGGTAGCAGTATGTAATGATCTAATTTGTTTATGTTGAGCTCATTTCAACACCATTGTTAGCACCGTTGGTGAACTCTCTTGTCTATGCTTATTATTGACCCCACCGAACTAGTGGTTGCTCCCACTGAAAGGTGGTTGATCCTTTGATTATTGTACTTCATTCCCATTGAACAAGTGGTCGAGTTTTCCTTTCATTTCTTGTAGCCCGTTGAAAAGTGGAAGTGGTTGGCTATGCTTCCACGTGCTTTGCTTTAGTTTACTTTCGTGTATCCCACTAAATTATGGAAGTGGGTGGATTTTCTACCAAGTGCTTTACTTTCCCTATTGGTTGGCTTATCGCTAATAACTTTACTTGTTTACTTCCAACATTATTATTACATTTATATTTCCTTACACTATATGCTCTCACCTTGCCCACTCTAGGATCTGACTGATCAAAAAGTGAAGGGTTGCTTCTAGTTGTTTATCATTTTATTGTAGGATAATGCTAACAGGTGCAAGTTGTGACATTTTTGGAAAAAATAAGGGTGGGATTTTACATTCAACTATAAAATTAGAAGGGTATTGTTCGGGTAAAAATCATTATCTACTTACTTTCCTAAAGATGAATGTGGGGAATTCATTATCCAAATTTTTAGTTGAAAAATCATTCTTTTGATGGTTTAAAATAATTTTCAAAAAGAGGTCTACCATGAGTTTTGAGTGCAATTTTAGAGTTGCTTGAATTTTAATTTATGGGGTTGCTATATCTATCTCTTATTTTTGGTTTCTTTAGGTAGTTATCTTGCATCAGATGGTATCAGAGCAAAGAGATATCGAGAGTGCATAGTATGCACTGAGACTTGCAAGTGAAGAGTGGTGAAGAGTGAAGCAATGAATCCATGAGAGAGAGTTGTGAGAAAGTTTGTTTGTTGTAGGTATGAAAGAGGGTTTGTGACTACTATCCTGAAGTAGAGATAAAGCTAGGTAGAAGGTGTAGAGTTTCTCTACTGAGAGAGATTAGGTAGATGAAGCATCTTCTAGAGTCTTTGTTAGGTAGAGGGTAGTGTGTTGTGAGAAATTTTGTTGTAGAGGGTTGATTCCTTGAAGAGAGAGAGATTGTTGCAAGGAGTACTTGTAACTATAGAGGGACTTGTGAGTCTCTGAAGAATTCTTCGAAGAAGAGGATAAGATGGGTCATGAGAAGGATTGTGAGCATTTTACCTATGGAAGAGTGGAAAGAAACGATGTTTACAAAATGTCTTATTAGAGAATTAAAGAAGATTGAGGCTAGATTTGACATGATAGAGATGGAGCAAAGAAGAGAACTTGAGGAGGCTAAAAGAAAATGTGAAATGGGTAAAAGGAAATGTGGAAAGAAGAATATCCTCTTGAAAGAGGATAGTGAAGAGAAGGAGGAAAAGCAGATGTTTGGGAAAGAGGACAGTGAAAAGAAGAATGAGAAAGTGCAGTGTTGCAGCCCTATGATGGAAAGGGCAGGGAGACAAAGACATGTGGGAGCAACCCACAAAGTTTTAGTTGAAAGAAAGGAAGAAAAAAAGAAAGGCATAAAGAAAGAATGGAGGAATAAAGAGGATAAAATGGTCACTATCGACCATAAAATTAATAGTAATTTTGATGATTGTGTTTTATATAAAGATTTTTTGTTAGTAGGATTGAGTAAAGACAAAGAAAGTGGTGAAAATAAGAAGGATACATCATCAACAAAAGAGGTATCATTTAAATATGTTAATGGATATTTACATGCAAGAGAAGTAAATGATATTATAGAAGAGGATGTAGTAGAATTTCATGCATATGGTGCTAAAGAAGAAGAAAAGAACAAGATTGCAACAAACAATGAAGAAGAAAAAGTTGGGGTAGCGGTAGAGAAGTAGGAAAACACACAGGATAATATTGTTGTAGTGAGTAACAATGAAGTTACATAGATAAAAAGAAGTGAAATTGTAGCAAAGCTTGGTCCATTAAAGGACATGGAAACACTAAAAGGTTTGAGGGAACAATTTGAAGAAGAAAACACAAAAAGGAAGACAAATGAGAAAATTGAAGGAGCAACAACAAATGAAGAAGAAGATAACTCACTAATCCAAATTGTAGCAATTGAAAAGGAGTGGATAGCATTGATAGCAAGTAATATAGTTGACAAAGAGGTAAAGTTACATTTTTCAGAGTTCTTTGGTGATAAAAATGAAATTGATTCACATGAGAATAACATGGTTAATATGAATGGATATGAGAATACTAAAATGGATGTTACACTAGTAGGGAAAGAGGAGAAAATAAGGGTACTTGATGATTTTGAAAAATTTATTGATGTTGATGTTGAGGCTAATTTGTACTTTGATGAAATGGTGAAACAAAGTGATATGGGAGAGATGGTTAGGTTTAGAAATAGTAGGTTAAAGGTTGAAGTATAGAGAGGTATGATGATTTTTTTTGACATATAAGAAGAAAAGGATGGATGAGAAACAATTGAGAAGGATGTGTAGATGGGATTCATTGATTACCTTGAATTTGTTAGTGTTGATTTGTATGCAAGTGTTGAGGATGATAAAGTGGAATGGGAATACAAAACATGGTGCAACCAAGTGAGCTTCATGATAGGAAGAAAGAGAGGAAGGATGAAAGATGGAAGAGAGGAAATTTTAGAGTAGGGCTGAGACAAATAAAAATCAAGAAGACAATGCAGAAAGAAGGATGAAGAGAAAAAAATGACTTTCAAATGTTCATGAGTTCCAACTCATGGAACATTTCACTTACCCCGGGTGTTTGATGCAAGAGCATCTAGGTGCACGAGCAATCCTGCACATCAAAAATATTTAATTTTTGTTCCTTTGTTTTTATTTTTGTTTTGGCTTATTTGTTGTGCCTTGCAAGGATGAATTTCATTTTATTTCAAATTCCTCAAAATTGAGGTCATCTAGGTTGAATTTGAATTTAATTTAAATTGGGAATGGAGGTGTTGGAAATTGAAATTCATTAAATTTTGGGAGTTGCATGGAGCCCCACACTTAGGATAGAGGAGGCCATTATTGGCATTTGAAACTCCTCTTGTAAATTGAATTCAACATTTAAATGTTCAACCAAGAGGAATCTAGGCACCTGAATGTGGAGAAGTAGCATGATGGAGTCCAATTTAGCAAAGAATTTTAAATTTCCTACCAAGTAATGAATGGGGAGTTGTTGGATAATCTTGGAGGCCCATAGGAAGAATGAAAAGATTTAGTAATGTTGCAAGCATGCCTTGAAAAAGCCACACCCACTAGAGAGGAGGGGTCATGTAGAAGGAAATAGAGGAAAATGTTGGAAAAACAAAGAAGTTTGACTATCTCTATAGTTTTGTGTTGTCATTGATGTCACCATGTTTTGACTGCAAGCTTAAGACAGTGCTTGATCCAGTATTTTGGTCTGGTATCTGAATCGATATTCAAGTTGCACTCTTTGGTATTCTTGTTCACATTCCTCCATAGTTGGTAGTTAATGCTTGCAGTTTTGAGAAATAATTTATGATTGTTGAAGGCATGCATGTTTAGGATACTACGTGCTCAAGTGCTCATACAATGTAGTTGCATCCAATAGAATGTTTGTTGCTTTTTGCATTAAAGTCTATTCCTGGCTGACTTGTTGGGGTAATTGTGATACGGTGAATTAATTTTGCTATGCAAATATATGTGCAACCTATTTTAGGTCTATTCCAATATAATGAAGCATGTTGGATGTTTGAATTACTTTCTTGAAAATATTTTGTGAATGATTGAAGTCGACAGCTAGTATTTTTGGTAAATATGAAGTGCATCTAATTAGGCCGACCTAATTGATGCTTGTGGAAAATATTAGGTATATAAATGAATATGCTGGACAATTTTAGCAGAGTGTTAGAGACAGAGAGAAATAGAAGTGTATATTCACAATCAATGAGGCAATTGTGAATAAAATTTGGAAGTGAGTGAAAAGGATGAAGTGTGTTAAATCAGTCTATTGAGCATCACCAGAACTGTATCAACACTTGTTAGGTGCATTATTCTCAGTTCGTTTTGGCTGTAAAGCCCAATTTTGTTGTGTCAATCTTTTGTAGGCAGTGAGCCTCTTTTGTAAGTAGTGAGCTTTTGTATCTGGACAATGAGTCCTTTCAGGGTAGTGAGCCCTTGGTAGTGAGCCTTTTATGTTTCAGTTTGAAAATACTTTATATTGTGAGTTAATCCTCACCGTGGTTTTTCCCTCCTTGGTTTTTCCATGTAAAAATATGGTGTTTATTGTGTTAAATTACTTTATGTTATTTATGTTTCATGCTCATACTTAATAATAGTTAGTGTGGTTGTGGAATTAATATGTGTTGGAGTTTTTAAGGTTTGAATTTTGGGACAACTGATTCACCCCCCCTCTCAGTTGTCCTACATCTTTTAACAAAAAATACAAGTTTATGTAAATGAATTGTTGGTGAAGTCAAGAGGAGTTACACATGGTTTTTTTGTTGTTATAGCTTATTGGAGGTGTCTTTCCACATATTCTTGAAGGTCAGAGGCAACATACATGCATGTAGATTATTTCTTGTTCATTGTTTATCTCATTAAACTATTGTTGCAAGCTCTTGGGAAATTTAATTAATAAAATCAACAAGTTATTTCTGAATTCCTATTATTTCTTGTGCTAGAGAACTTTGGAATTTTCTCTATATGGTTTCAATTCATAATTTCTTAGTTGAGTGATTTGGGTGTTGTTGCGATTGTTTGATGTTGCCTCAAGCTAGTTATTGAATGTTTGGATTTATGGGTTTTTTGAGTTTTCAACTATAAAAATAGAAGGGTATTGTTGGGGTAAAAATCATGATCTATTTACTTTCCTAAAAATGAATGTTGGGAATTTCATTATCCAAGTTTTCATTTGAAAAGGAATTCTTTTGATGGATCAAAATAATTTTCAAAAAGAGGTCTACGATGTGTGTTGAGTGCAGTTTCAAAGTTTTTTAAATTTTAATTTATGGGGCTGCTATATCTATCTCTTATTTTTGGTGTCTTGAGGTACTTATCTTGCATCACAACCCAACAATTTAATTGACAAGTATTTACTATCATGATATTTTATAGGACATCATCTTTACTTGAATTTGTTTGAAAGTTGAACATACATTGTTCATTCACCAATAACTAATGGCCCTTCAACACCAAGAAACCTTATACATATTTTGATTTTAAACCTCAATAGGATAAGTTTTTCTACTATCTTTCTAGAAACAAGATTATCAATGCTTACTATCAACGATTAATTTACAACACTTACCATCATATTTATAAATAATAATTTTTTCCTGTGTGCTATTATTTTTTCATTTGTTGGTTTCATCAATACTATATTCATTGTGAGAGGCTTTGCCACACTAGCTCTTTGCATAATCGGTTGATGCATGATTCTCCATGTTAGTTTGTGCAACATTATTGACATCCTTAATTCTATTTACAATAATATTTTTTTGTGTGTGGAGAGTCAAATGATTGATATCCCACATCTCCATGTAGCTAAAGCATGTTCTAGAGAAAACTCTACCTCATCTATGTCCATTTCTTGAAAATATCCTCTTCCTCTTTGTACATTCTCTTGACCATGCAATGTGCTCACTTGTCATATACATGGCCTTATTATTTATTTATTGCACATTGTGCCTTCTCTTTCACACAAAAATTTCCTTTTTCCTTACACTAGTATTTTATTCCTTCTAGACAATATTTATTCTACTTTAAACACACTTTAATAGGTTTCCTCCAAAAAAATTAGATTTATCATACATAGTTCATCTTGAATAGAAACATGCAACAACCCATTCACATACCTATTGAATGCACAAGACAACTAAGAGGGGGGGTGAATTAGTTGTAGCTTAAAACTTCAAAACCCTCACAAACATTCAAATCCACATTAATTCAATTAACCCTTAATTTGTTAGAATGATTTATCATAAAAGTAGATAGAAAAAATGAAACCAAAGAAATACTATGCACAAAGAAACACCAGATTTATGTGGAAAACCCAAGAAGGGAAAACCATAGTGACGATTAGCTCACAATATAAAGTAATATCAACACTGATTACAAAGGGCTCATTGCTGGAGGGCTCATTCCCCCCAAAAAATAAAGGCTCACTACTAGAATAGAAAAAAAAAGTAGAGAAGAATGTTATAGTGAGAAATCCATTTCAATGCAATAGAAAAGTCCACCACAGCATCACCAATACCTTTGCAATCTTACTAAAGACTATAGACACCTTTTGCTCACTGCATCCAGTAATCTAACACATGAAAGCTCACATTGCACTTCACAAATTCATAACTCACAACTTTGAAATTCACATCATTTGCATCACACACATCTATCTTGTCATCCCTCAAAAACTCAACACATATTTATACCATCTTCAACCTTGAAAACATTCTCCAAGGTCGGCTATGCACCTCAATTGTGCAAATTCAAATTAGGTTAGCATAAAAAAAATTCCTGCAGCGGAAAGGAATGAAGGAAGACCACAAAACATGTTAACTCAAACTTAAATCCACTCATACATGACACACCATGCTTCCACAAACACCAAAGCAACTTTGCAATTAGTGTAAGCAACCAAGGTCAGCTGAACCTATGTAAACACCATTAAATAATTAAGTACATGTTTCCTTTGATCCAAAGATAACTTATGGACAACTAATTTCACTTGAACATAATGTGGAATATTCCACAAACATTCTAAAATATAACAAATTCCTTTGTAACAACTTTCACCTGAAGAATGTACACACCTAGTATGCTCAAATAATTCTGCCATACACTGCAACTCAAGAAACTGACTTTCGAAGCACCAAACCTCAAACAACTTCAATTGAAGAAAGATACAAAAACTATTAGCACCCTTCCATATCCACAAGACCTGAAACCACTCTCAAAGAAATGCAGAGAAAAACCATTTTTCCTAGACACTTCTATAATACATAGTTTCCTCTTTTTATTCAAATTTTCTCAAAAGCACTTGGAAACCAAGCACTAGAGACACATCATCAACATCTCCAACATTTCCTCATCACCACCAAGCCAAATGCAACATAGAAACTCAACCATACATCCATAGACAAAAGCAACACTAGAGGTTGACACCAGTAGCTTATTGATGACAACATAATGCAACTAATCAAACCATCATCAAAAACAACATCATCTCAATACCAACTATTCACACTCTTGCAACAACTCACACTTGCAAAAATATCCTTCTCATATAGTTGACAACAATGACAATAGTAAAGCTTGTTGACATCAATGACAACACTAACTGCATATACCTGCAATAATCCCCCCTTTGTCATTGATGGTAACACATAATGTGAAAAACCATCAATGACAAACACAACTCTGATTCTCAATATTTTGCTCCATATCAACTCATTATCTCTTTTCTCCCTTTTTCACATGACTCATTCTCCCCCATTCATAGATAGCTTTATTTTTTATGTGTCATTCTCCCTCTTTGACATCAATGGCAAAGGGTGACAAATTTGCATCTCTCCCATTGATATCAAACAACCTTGTACTATTCTACAAATTCCTTTCCTTTACTATTCTGCATACTCCCCCTTAGGAGCACACACCATACTGTATCAATCAGTAACCACTACACAATGACAATATTCACTCATCTTAATTGCAACAACCAATAATGCCACTATGTACTCCCCTTGAGAGGTATCCACCGACATCAATCCAGACCAAAGAATGAATCTTGAGATCCACTAGACTAATGCATCTCCTTATGTATCTAGTTCAACGGAGGGGAAATAATCCCCAATTTTTCTTGGAGATACTCAAAAGTATCCTTAGGAAGAGCCTTAGTAAATATATTAGCAACCTAATATTTTGTAGGCACATATTCAAGCTTCACTTCATTCTCTACAACCTTCTCTCTCAAAAAGTGATACCAGACTAAGATATGCTTTTTCCTTGAATGCATTACCAGATTCTTTGAAATATTGATAGCACTTGTATTATCACATAAGATATAAATTGGTTCATCATACACCACTCTGATATCCTTCAATATTTTCCTCACCCACAACACTTGCATGCAACAAGATGTTGCAATATATTCTACCTTTGTAGTAGATAAAGACACTGAATCTTGTTTCTTGCTTAGCCATGACACCAATTTGCAGCCAAGAAAGAGTGCATCACCACTTGTACTTTTCCTATCAACTATACAACCAGCCCAATCTACATTTTTGTAAGCACTTAGAGTAAAGTTAGTATCTTTTGGATACCACAAGCTTTGATATAGAGTGCCCTTCAAATATTTGAATATCCTCTTCACTGCTGCAACATGTGACTCTCTAGGATCTTCTTGAAATATAGCCACAAGACAAATTGCATGCATGATATCTAGTCTAGTAATAGTTAGATATAGAAGTCCTCCAATCATTGATCTATACTTGCTATGATCAACCTTAGGAGATTCATCATTCTTTCTCAGCTTGCAACTAGTAACCATAGGAGTATATACCAGTTTAGAATCTTCCATTCCAAACTTCTTCAACATTTCTTTGAAATATTTTGATTGTGAAATGAAAATACGTTTATCTTTCTGAATTATTTGTAGCCCAAGGAAGAAATTCATCTCCCCAAACATTAAAATTTTAAATTATTTCCGCATCTCTTATGCAAATTTCTTACACATAGCTTCATTTCCTCTAAAAATTATGTCATCAACATACACAACCGCAATTAAGACTTTATCTTTTTTAACTTTGAAGTAGATATTGCTATCTACAATACCTTTATTGAATCCTTTTTGTAGCAAGTACCTATCCAACCTTGCATACCAACCTCTAGGAGCTTGCTTCAATCCATAGAATTCCTTCTTCAATCTGCAAACCATATCTGATTTATCTGATAACTGAAATCCTTCTGGTTGTTCTATATATACTTCTTCCAATTCTCCATTCAAGAAAGGTGACTTCACATCCATTTGATATACTTTGAAATCCTTGTTTGTTGCAAAATCCAAAAAAATCCTAATATTTCCCATTCTTGCCACTAGAGTAAATGTATCCTCAAAGTCTACTCCTTCCACTTGTGAGTAGCCTTTACACACAAGCCTTTCCTTGTTTCTTACTACTTCTCCATTCTCATTCATTTTGTTGTTGAATACCCACTTAGTTCCAATAAAATTCTTGTTTGATGTTCTTGGGACAAGTTCCCAAGTTTGATTATGCTCAACTTGCTTGATAGTTCTTCTTCCATAGCCTTGATCCAATACTCATCCTTGCAAGCTTCAATCACTATTTTAGGTTCAACTTCAGAAAGTTAACATAGATTTACATGTTCTTCAACAAGTTTCCTTTTTGTCAGTACACCTTTGCTCTTATCACCAATGATCTATTCTTCAGAATGATTCTTTTGTACATACTTAGGAGTTTTAGGAATCTTTTCCAGAGCTTCTTCCTCTTCAATCTACACTTCTTTTTCTTTAGCTTTTTATTCTTCTTTGCAAGAAGACTTATCTAATTCATATCCATCTACCACCACTAAATTCTTCTATAGGTCTTCATCAACCTTGACACTTGCACTCTCAACAATATTTATTATCCTCTATTTGTACCACCAATAAGCTTTACTTTTAGTAGAATAACCAAGGAAGATACCTTCATAAGATCTTGCATCAAAATTTCCTAAATTTTCTTCATCCCTTATGATACAACATTTGCTTCCAAAAACTCTGAAGTATTTGACAATAGGAATCCTTCCATACCATAACTCATAGGTATTTTTTATGATGTTTTCTCTTTCTTGTACTCTATTAAGAATGTAAACAATAGTATGAATTGCTTCTCTCTAGTAGACTTCTAGTAGATTTTCTTCTTTCATCATTGTCCTTGCGGCTTCTTGAACAATCCTATTCTTTCTTTCAACCACTCCATTCTGTTGGGGAGTCCTAGGGGTAGATTGTTAGTTTTTAATGATTAGATGTAAAGCACAAAAAAATAATTCAAAAAATCAGACAATAACACAACATGTACCTTGGGAAAACCCTCCTCTTGAGGGAGAAAAACCCAGCAACAATATATCACTTATATATTGATATGCAAATACAAGAATCTCCTTTACAAAGACCAATATGAAGTTCAACAATAGACACTTCAAACTAATGCAAATATAGAGACAATATGCTGAAAATATTAGTGATAATACACAAGCTTCTATAAGAATCGATCTGCACCTCAATACAAACTCGCACTTGAGAATATCGAACTTATGTGAATAACCAAACTGAATGAGCTAATAACAAAAATGGAGGAATCAATGAGTATATATACAAATGAATATGAGAGACACATCCCTTCTAAGTGATCATTTCGGCCCCTATCAAAAGATTCGGCTTTAAGATGTATGATGTCGGCTTCAAGAAATCATGTCTCTTCATGGATGTCGGCCTCAATAAACAAATCACAGTCTTTCATAAAAAATGATGTCGACCTTTAATTAAATTGCATCTTCTTAATAAATTGAGCCTCTTCATTAAATCACAATATATATATAAATTAGATAGTCAAAGGCTATTATCTAATTTATTCAACATGTAAGGAGATTTGATGGAAGTAGAGATTGATGTTGTACAAGAACATCAAGACTCCCTCTCAGCTAGGGAGAATACTTCCAACTGCACAAGACATATCACCTCAACGTGATGTTTACCATAGTGGCTACAACCAAATGTGGAAAGGAAGAATATCACCTCATCATGATATTAGATATCACCTCAACATGATATCAACCATATTGGCTACAACCATGTATGGTATGTACAAATGTTCATCACTTGCGTGATGTTGTCACCTCAACATGAATTTCACCATGCCTCTCCTAGAGGGTGAAACACAAGTACAAAAGATCATCACAGACTCTCTCACATGATGTTGTCATGGAGTCACACACATGACATCCACCATGACTCTCTCAGAGGGTGGAACCAAGGGATTTCACCTCAAATCTCAAAGAGAAATGCATTAACAAGGTATTTCACCTCGAACTTCTCTCACAGAGAAGAACTCATTAATCAAGGGATTTCACCTCGAACTTCTCTCATAGAGAAGAACTCATTAAACAGACTCACTGATGCTGAGACTCTTTCTCAGTTAAGGCTGGATTCTCCACCATACCAAGCTTATCTCGAAAGTACACAAACTTGATTCTGGAGAGAGGCTTGGTGAGAATGTCTATCATCTACTCATCAGTGCTGATATACCTTAACTATATAGCCTTCCACAAAACCATATCTCTAATATAGTGATACTTGATCTCAACATGCTTGGTTCTATCATGAAACACAAGATTGACAAAAAGCTTCACACGACTCTGGTTATCACAATGAATGATAGTAGGCTCCATTGATTTTCCAAGCAATCCTACAAGGAGCTTACGAAGCCACACCACTTCCTGAGCTGCCATACAAGCTACAATGTACTTGCCTCTGTTGTACTCAATGCCACAAATGACTGCTTCCTATTGCACCTGGATATCATAGCAGAACCCAAACTGAAGCAACATCTAGAGGTGCTCTTCCGATTAGTGACACTCCTTGCCCAATAAAAATTAGTATAACCATGCAGCTCCAAGTCCACATCTGAAGAATATCTCAACCCATATCCAACTATGCCACAAAAGTATCTCAGGATATGCTTTGTTGCAACTAGAAGTATCTTCCTTGGTTCACACATGAACTTGACAAAAATGCACTTATTGCAATTTGGTCTAGTATAGATACATCAACGATCCAATCAACTAACTCTACATAGTAGGATCCACCAAATCTGAACTAGCTGCAACCTCCTTAAGCTTATGAAAATTTGTTTCCATAAATCAATATAAAGAACCAAGATCAACTACATTACCATCTTCTTCAGGTTCAGTAGGCTCCCTCTGAATCTTCAAGCTCTTACATCAATCTTCTGACCTCTTTGTCGAAGATTAACTACAACACTTGCCTTAGATAAATATTTTCTAGTGCACACCTTTGGTACTGTAGAGAGTTCAGAATAGCCCTCCTCGACCTCATCCAAAATCACACTATCCTGAATAGGTTTGCGGAGCTACCAATGAAAAATATAGAAGACAGTCTTGAGCAATTCTGATCTCAATAGCTGAAGGGATCCTCTTGTTATGCCTTGCATAACCACCCCATTTTATTCTGAAACAAAATGGGTCACCCTTCTCCTTTTGCTTTCGTTGCCTTTGTTTATTGACTTTGGTCTTGGGAATTTCTTTCATTTTCCTCCTGGGTCTGTATTTTGTTTTATCAGATTTTGGTTCTATCTCACCTTGAGTTGGTTTTCTTCTTGCTAAAAATTGAATAAAATAATCATAAGCAATAGTGTATTTTATGATAGTGTATCTTATGTGCTTCTAAGGACTAATGGAGGACTAATGGAGACTTTTTTTTGCAGGATTAAATCATGCACATGATGATATTTTTCAGGGAGCTTAGTTGGAAAGCGTCTCCCAATCCAGTTTGGCATAAAATTCCTCTAAGGCAGGAGTCAGAAAGACCTTCCAGATATCTTGCCGACTAGCAGTAGTTCTATTCATTTTGAAATGCCTCAGTCGGCCAGATAGTTTTAATCGCCGTAAGTTTTCATATGTCTTCCCGACATGCTAAAGTCTCACCAACATGAAATGAAGGTTTCAACGAAGGGTTATACCTTCGGCATGATGTTTGGCCGAAGAGACAAAGTCTCGGTGACTAAGTGATGTCTCGCTGAAAGGGTGCCTTTGGTATAGGGTTGTGCTTTCAGCAGGATGTCTTGTCGACATCAGGGAGTCTCGCCAAAATATTTGAGCTTGGCAAAAGGTCTCACAGACCAAGCAGGCTCTTGCCGAAAGAAATTTGAGCTTGGGGAGATCTCGCCAATAGGTATTACCTTTGCAAAAGGTCTCACCGAAACAAAGTGAGCTCGGGGAGAACAAGGGAGTTCAGCATGATGTCCTGCCGACATGGCAAGGTCTCGGCGACAAGATGGTAGCGTCGGCAAGAAGTCTCACCGACAGGGTGGATGCTTGACGAAATGGAACGGCCTGGGGAGAAAGATTATGTTCACCAGGAGGTTTGGCAGAAGCATGGAGGTTTCGCTGAAGGGTTCTCCCTTTGATGTAATATCTTGGCGAAGGAATAAAGTCTCGTCGACATGAAATAGTATCGGCATGAGGTCTCGCCGATCTGTCAGAGGCTCATTGAAAGAAAGGAGTTGGCTCGAGGGGAATGAAAGAACTCAGCATGATGTCATTCTGACTAGCGGTAGTCTCATCGACATATTTTCTCCCTTCGGTGTAGTGGAATGCACTCGATGAAAGGTCTCACCGACCCAGAGGTGTCTCAGCGAAAGGACGTGAGATCAATATGAGGTCTTGCCAAGGGAATGTAGTCTTCCCAATGGTTTTTGTGGTATTGATATAGCTTGTGCAGCTCAGCATGAACTCCTGCCGACCATCGTGGGTCATGTCGATGGCTGCTATAAAATGTAATCGCATTGGGGGGACACCGATGGTGTCTCACCGACATGCAATTCGGTATGAACCACTTTTGACTACCCAGGAGTATTACGTGGAGTTTGTTCCACTAATCAGAAGAAGCTAAAAGGGCCGACCACTGAAAGTTTGACTGATTGACTACCCCTGTGAAGGAAATCAATAGAATGTGAACAACATGAACTTACTCTATGGATGAGTTGATGGATCAACCCGGGAACGATGGTGTTTGAATATGAATAGAGAGTCTAGTGTTGCTTCCAGGGGATGGTCAACGTGCAGAGAGGTCTAGAGTGGGAAGAAGGAGGAAGCCACAAGTCTCAGGGACAGCTATGGTGTCTACTGGCAGAGATGGATCCACATTAATGACAATACTTTAGAGCATTCAAGGCAACCCTTCAAGAAAGTTTGAGGATGGACACGAAGGCCGAAAGTAAATGTTGTAGTTACAAAGATCTACAAATCATCCCCAAAATAACCTTTCACCAACATGGACAGCAGGGATGCCATTCAACGCAACATTAACTCTATTCAAAAAGATTTGAGGGCTGACCCTCCTATAGCCAGCAGGTATTTTGTAAACCCTAAAAATAGGGGGGCCAACACACTCTTTTTAGCACATCCTGTATATATGGCATTTTTTTCCTTTTTGTAAAGAGGAAGAGGTTCAGAGACATAGAGATAGAGATTTGAAGAGTAGTAGTAATCTTCTAAGTGGTAGTAGAGAAAAGCTTAAGAATAATAATAGAATAGGAGTTAGATTCAGCATAGACAATCATGTATACTTCTGGTTTTCTTAGTATAGATGAAAACAATTTGGAGTCATGAATTTTCTGTACACTGGTGATTGTGCCAGATTTGTAAATGTTGCTTATCTATTTCACTAACAGTAGAAGCAACTAGATATAAAATCTATTTCATATTGTGTTCTAGAATGGTTTTTGTCTTGACTTAATCATCTGATTTGAAAAGCTTTCAAGGAAAGAAGTTTTGTTTTATGTTTTGTTTAAATATTGATTTAAAATATGTTTTTAAAAATTAGCACTGTGAATGGATGAAGTTGTGTGTCAATCACAAGTTGATTTTGTTCTCTAGTTTCAGTTAGCAATTCCTTGAAAGGTAACAAGTCTGGTTAAGTAGGATGAATTATTATTCTTTTCATTTCCAAGCTTTGATCTATCTTTTTCTGTTTCTTTAAAAAACTTCAATTAAAATAGGTTTTAGTTTATGTTTGATCTTAGAACAATCCAAAAGCTCAACACCAGCAGGCCCCTTGAACATTACCATTCATATCAACCATTGAGTAAAGTCAGTACAGTCAAGAACCGATTACAAAGACCTTGGGAGCTAAGATATCCATGTGATCATCTTTCTCTTTTAGGAGAGGAGGATAGTAATATTTTGTTTAACTGTTGCTGTGCAATTTGGACCATCAACAGGGAACTGGCACTAGAAGGAGGGCCTAGAAGGGCAAGCTGGATAATACTAGGTTTTTCTCACCAGAAAGGTCCTGTAGAGTTCTTTGATCAGCTGAAAATCCACCACCTTTGATAGAACTCAAGACCCCAATAAGACACAAGAGTCACAAGACTGGGGCAACCACCATACCACCCTTTTCAGCTCTGCTCACTCCACCAGGCTTTTCACCAATACCCCAGTGGATACCTATCAATCCACCTCCCAACCCATCTTAATTGCCATTACAGCTGGCTCAACCACCACCACCACCAATGGCATTCTTTCAGAATAATCCCTCTCCATTGGGGACCATCCTTGGAGGTTTTCATGATATGCCTAAGAATCCTAAGAAATTTTGTCCCAAATAAATTCATGGTGAATCAAGGAGTGTTGAAGAGCACATACAATATTTTAAGAACGCTTGTACTAGAGCTCAAATAGCCCACCATGATGTAGTTTGTAGGTTGTTCCCTTATTCCTTGGGAGGCATGGCGTACAATTGGTATCTTAATCTTCCGCAAGGTTCCATTCTGACCTGGACGCACTTGGAGAACACTTTTATCAATCAGTTCAGGGTTTATGTGGATCCAGCCCTTTTGTACAACCAATTTGCTACCATCAGGAAGGAGCTAGGTGAATCCTTGCCTTTATTCAATACTAGGTTTCAACGAATGTATAAGAGACTGCAAGACCCCTATCTAGTTAATAAAAATAGTGCCATTCAAGCATACTTTAAGGTTATAGACCCTTTACTTTCCTTGTTCCTACAAAGGACTTATCAGCCCACAGACATTGATTCCATGTCTAAGGTTTATCATCTAGCTATTAAGCTACAACAACAAATCAATTCTCAGCAAGGAAGTTTGGGAGGAGGTTTTCCTTCAATGGGATATCAGATGCATAGCCCCACCCCTTTATTCAATACTGTCCCAGGGGTGTCTCCTTCCAATTATGGGCCTATGTCTAAATTACAAACTCAACCACCTATTCCATTCTTTTCTAGTGGAACTCCTGACTTCTTTCAACAATCACAGGTTCCTCAAAGTTCCCATGGTCATCATAACCAAATTGGAACACCAAATCATGGTGGTCAGCTACCTGTTACTAAGAGTGTGGAAAGTGAAAAGATAGTTCAACTCACAAATGAGGTAGAGACCTTAAAGAAAATGCTGTCTCAATTCACAAATGACATGGCTCAACTTAGACTGAACCCCTTTCAAAACCAAAGTAATTATCCTAATCAGAGTAGTAACAACCAGGGTAATTATCAGAACAACTACAATCACAACCAAAGGGGTTATCAAGGCCAAAACTCCCCTAACCAAGGGCATCAAAATCAAAATAGAGGATATAACCAGAGGCCAAATAACAACTGAAAATGGAATACAGGGCCAAACAATGGTGGAATTTCTCACAATTATGAGGAGAGGCCACATACTGTGAATGTGGCTGACCTTAATTTTATGACTAACTGGTGTAGGCTACATGATACTGCAACCCATTTTGAGGTAAACTACCCTGAAATGGAGAAATTTGTTAAGATGGCATAGGCGGATGCCCAAACATTCCAAGGGAATTCAAATAAAGAAGGTGGCTCAGTAGATACAACTATGACTTATGACCTCTTTGAGGAAGAACCTTCATTCCCAAGGCAAGATGAGAATGAACTTGAGGAAGATTCATATGATTCCCAAGCTTTTCAGACAAAGGGAGGACACTTCCTAAGAAATCAGAATAAGGGTCTGTTTACCACATCAACACCACCTAATCACATGGTGCCTCTAAATCAAAGTGTTGATAACAACCCTCCTCCACCAAAAGGCCCACTTGACTTCCATAATAGGGGTAATTCACTTGGGGTTGTCAAAAGTAATGCAAGTTATAATACATAATTTGATATTGTTTCTGAGATGCAGAAACAGAAAACCTCTTTGTCATATTTTGACATCCTAAAGTGGTGCCCTGCCCAACGAGAGATAGTGCTGAAGGATTTGGAGCAAGCTGATAAATCAAAAGAAAAGAAAATGGTGGCACCTGCTACAGACATGAACACAACCTTGTACATAAGCAAGGTAGGTACTCCACCATTTCTTTTAAGTTTAAGAATTTGTGGGAAGAACCTACATAATTGTCTGTTAGATTCAGGGGCTTCTGGCAATGTTATGCCATTCTCTATATGCAAGAAATTTAGATTGAACCCTGTCCAAACAAACAAGAAGGTCATCCAACTTGAAAAGACAGAGGTGACTGTAGTGGGAGAGTTGAGAAACATACATGTGCAAGTAGGGTTAGACCCTAGGATTAAAACCAATATAGATGTTCAAGTGGCAGACATTCTTGAGACTTATGGTATGCTGTTGAGCAAAGATTTGATGAAAGGTATAGGGGGATATCTCTCCCTTGACTTTTCACATATGTGGCTACCATGGAGGGGAGTGCCTATGCAGATTAGGATTGAAAGTGAACCTCACCTCAAGCATGTCATCACTGAGTATGACTGCCCCAATGAGGTAGCTTACTTTGAAACTGGGATAGGGGTTTATAAAGGAGAGGAAATTTTAACCTTTTATGTTCTTGATCCTAAAGAACTGCCAATACAAAATTTCCCTGATTCTATGATTATGAAAATCAACAGGCATTGATCAAGAAGCTGCAATAGGATCAACTGGTCTTAGGGGAAGATACAGATCTGCAGAGTCTTCTACTCCCTAATTGGTGTAGGGTGCATTACCAAAATCATTCTGAATTGACTTGCCAACCCTGCATTAACATTTTGAATCATGTTTCCCAAGGTGGGGAAGTTAGCTTAAGTCACCTTGAGACAGTTGCAGATCACTTCTCATTTGAAGCCAAAGAAGCAATAATGTTAACCAGGGATAAGATACCTTCAAAGGAAGTTCCTTCTCAAATTGAACCTATCCTAGACACATTTTTGAATCAGCATATTGATGAAGAACAACCCCAACGTTTGTTCGACACCCCTACACTCATGAGTATACCAAAACCCAAGGGGTTAGCCAAAAGAAGACGTAACTGTCAAAAGGATAGCCACAAATTATATGATATAGCTATGCAAGAATTGGAAGGTGTACCTAAAGAACCTATTGAACACCCATTCCCTATATCTAATGCAAAAGATCAAACAGCCCCACCTCTGGGTCATCCTATCCAAATGCCCACAATAACCTCCAAAGGATCAACCCCAACTCATGATCAACTATGGACCCTTATGTTTGATGGATCCAAATCTAAAAGAGGTTGTGGTGTTGGAATTGAATTAACCAGCCTGAAAGGGAAAACTTTCTTTGCTTCTTACAGGTTGCAGTTTGGATGCACTAACAATGTAGCAGAATATGAAGCTCTAATTCGGGGGCTGATGTTCACACATAAGAAGAAAGTCATAGCCTTGATGGTTAAGGGAGATTTAGAAATTTTTATCAAGTAGGTGCACAGCCAATACACATGTCACAATAGAAGGCTGGCAGCTTATAGAAATTGGGTATGGAACTTGATTGAAGACTTCGATGCTTTTGGGATTAGTTTAATCCCAACAGTGGAGAATCAAATAGCTGATTCACTAGCTATTGCTGCAAGCACCTTGGAACCTATGCAAGGCTCCAAGCTTAAGAGATTCTCAGTGGAATTGATTTCCACCCCTGCAATTCTCGATAATGTCAGGAACTTTCAAGTCTTTGATGATGATCGACATATTCTTGCTTTTCTAGCAAGCTCAAATGTTTTTGAAGGACAGATCATTGATGAGTCCAATAGGGATCAAGGGGATTGAAACCCTAAATATTGTGATAAAGAAGGGGTCGTCAATTTAAAAAGAAATAGCATTCCCAAGGGAATGGTGGCCTTGGAAAGAATTTTTGATTCAGACCCAAGGGCTCGTCAGTTGAAGATAAAGGAGGGGAATATGAAACTGTTAACCTAGCTGATTCTGGCCCTAAAATAAGTGTTTACATAGGGACAACCTACCTTAAAGCAATTAGATAAGATATAATGAGGGTACTGAAGAAAGATATTGCTACGATAGCTTGGGGATATGAAGATCTAAAGGCATTTGATGCTTCTGTAATGACTCATACTATCCCTTTGAAGCCTGAAGCTAAACCATTTCGACAAAAACAACGCCCTGTCAATGCCCTGATTGAACCACTGATCCTTACGGAAGTTTAGAAATTACTTTTTGCAAGAATAATCTTCCCTGTATGACACTCAACATGGGTGGCCAACCTAGTTCCAGTCCGTAAGAAAAATGGGGAGATTAGGCTATGTGTAGATTTCAAAAATCTAAATAGAGCTTCAAAAAAAGACAATTACCCACTCCCTTCTCTGGATGAAGTCTTGCAAACTGTCAATGGATCCTAGATGATATCATTCCTGGATGGTTACTCTAGATACAATAAGGTAATGGTTAACTGTGAAGACAGAATGAAGACAACCTTCACTACAAAGTGGGGAACATTTGCATATGGAAGGATGCCATTCGGTCTGATAAACGCTGGAGCAACTTTTCAGCTCGCCATGGACGTAGCATTCAAGGACTTAATCAGTAAATGCATTATTGTTTACATGGATGACCTGACAGTGTTCTCCAAGGATAGACTGAACCACGCTACAGACTTAGCCAAAGTTCTTCAAAGATGTATCTAGTATGGTGTCTCCTTGAATCCTAAAAAGTGTGTGTTCGGGGTTTCTGAAGGGAAGCTTTTGGGACACATAATCTCTAAAAGAGGAATATCAATCGATCCAGACTGAGTTGAGTCCATTCTAAAGATCACCAAGCCAGGAAGCAAGAAGGAAATGAGGTCTTTCTTTGGAAAGATCAACTTTGTGAGAAGGTTTATCATGGGCTTTGCAGAAATCGTAAAACCACTAAATGAAATGATGAAGAAAGATGCCAAGATAGAGTGGAGTAATGATGAAAATGCCACGTTTTCATAGGTCAAGCGATCCATTTTGGAAGCACCAGTCCTCACTAGCCCTGACTACTTGAGGTTGTTCTATATTTACTCTTTTTCCTCTAAACATTCCTGTGCAGCTATCTTAACTCAACGAAGAGAAGAGGGAGAGGAGAGGTCAATCGCCTTCATGAGCTCTTCGTTTAAGAATGCTAAGATCAAATACCCATCTCTTGAGAAGCAAGCTTTTGCACTGGTCAGAGCTGTCAAAAATTTCAGGCACTACATTCTCCGAAGCCAAATCATTGTTGTAGTTCCTAACACTGCTGTGAGGTCTCTACTTATGTAGAGCAAGCTAGGAGAAAGAAGAGGGAAATGGATGGCCATCTTGCAAGAGTTTGATCTGGAGATACACCCTATGAAACTTGTCAGAGGCACAGGCCTATCTAAGTCCATGGTGAATGTTGGTGAGAACATTATTTTCCATCAATACACCACTCAGTCCTTTTCCAACGACCCTTGTTATGCTAATATCATCTATTTCATCCTCAACAATCGATGTCCAAAGGGAATGAACACCACTCAAAGGAGAGCGTTGAGAATGAAGAGCTCTCATTATATGCTCAAAGGAGGATTACTATATAGGAATAATTTTGAGGGAGTGTACCTACGATTCCTTGATCAGTAAGAGGCTAAACATGTGATCACTAAATTCCATGGGAAACATGTCACAGGTCATGGTTCTGAAAACTCATTGGCACACTAGATCCTCAGATCTGGTTATTACTAGTCATGTGTGTTCAAAGATGCCCATCAACATACAAGAACGTGTCACATATGTTAGATTTCTGCATCAAAAGAACGCCATTTATCCATGCCATTATAGCCTGTCTATGAGGTAAGACCATTTTCCCAATGGGCGTTGGACTTTATCGGGGTCATTAACCCAAATTCTTCTGCAGGACACAAATTTATTTTGACTGCTACTGATTACTGCACAAGATGGACAAAGGCTATACCTTGCAAGAACAACACAACATAGGTTGTGATCAAGTTCCTCACTGAATGCATCACAACTAAGTTTGGGGTACCCTTCACTTTGGTATGTGACAATGGCTCTTCATTCTCTTCTGCTGAGTTCATTTCGTGGGCTTATGATTACAAAATTGTCTTGAAATATTCTTCAAACTATTACCCACAAGGCAATGGAGTTGTAGAATCAACCAATAAGAATCTCCTAGGGGTAATTAAGAAACTGTTAGAAAACAATCTTAGGGATTGGCATACCTAGCTCAGATTCACGTTATGGGCGGATAGAACTAGGATCAAGGTTTCTTTAAAGATTTCACTATTTAAATTAGTGTATAGCCAAGAGCCTGTGTTCCCTATTCATTTGCAAATACCTATCCTTGAGTTCATGCAAAAGTTCCACTCTAGTGATGATAGGATAGAGATAAGATTAGCTACCTTGTTGAAATTAGAAGAGTAAAGAGATGCCGCCTTGCAACAATTCTTTAGACATCAGGCTGTTGTCAAACATTGGTTTGACAAAAGAGCCAAAATCAAGGCTTTCAGGATATCAGACCTTGTGTTGTTATGGGATAAAGCTATTGAAAAGAAGGGTAGTCACTAGAAATTCGATAAGCTTTGGTTGGGTCCCTATCAGATTGTTGAGATCCTAGGAGAAAATGCTTTCCGATTGAGTAGTTTAATTGGAGAACCTTTTCCCTTGCCTATCAATGAGAAATTTCTTAAGCATTATTTCGAGTCATAAAGCTTGCTAATTCTCTTCCTTTGTAAGTAGTTTTCTATTCTTTATGTAAATAATTTGTTTGTTTCTTGTTTATAAATAATTTGCTTTTTTCTTTTTCTTTTTTTCTGTTTGTAAATAGTTATGCCGTTGTTTGTTGGTTCTTTCTTTCTGTCCTTTCATTTCCTTTGCTATTTGGTTTTTGTCTTGTTGTTATTTGGGGTTTCTCTGTTCTTTCCATCTTAAAATGGTGGGCTGTTATCTGAAGCATACTTTCGTTATTAGGAGAGAAGTGGTTTAGGTATTTTCAAGTTTGTTGATTGGGTGCTCTTGTCCTAAACTCTTTGTTTTATGCCCATTGTCAATAAGAGTTGTGGAAAGTATCAAAAACAAGGTGCAAAGTAAATGACCTTCATTAGCTCCTCTGAATCTATCACAAATTATCAAGATCATCTCTTTTTTAATGGCATATTTGTCTTAGGATGATAGTGTTGTAAGATTTGAATGAAAAATCCGATCTCCCAAGTGTTGTTATGAGGTCCATGGTAGTTTTCAACCCATAATAGATGTCTGACATCTGACATATTGAGAGAAAACTGAATGAAATAACTGAAAATCCAAGAGAAAAAGAGAAAAAAAAGAAAAGAAAAGAAGGAAAAGAATGATCTAAAAGAAAATTAGACTCAATATGAATGGGTGATTCTAGTATCTCTACCAGGGCTATGGATGCCTGGCTGGCAGTAGAGCAATGTTGTGAGAAAACTAGAGGTATCTCTGTCGGGGCTATGGACGCCTGACTGGCAGTGGAGCAATGCCTAGGACGTCATTGCATGACAGCTAAAGGGAATCAACTCATGTAGCTCAAATCTTGCACATTGTTATTCGAAAGATGAAGAAAACTTTATAAAAGAGTGATGCACAATCAAGCACACACATAGATTCAGGGGTACCCATTGTTGATTTACATTTGAGATTCTAGCTCAGCCTTGGTTGTTAAAAATGACCCATCTAGAGTTGCGATGTTCATAAACCAGAGATTCTGGGTAGCTAAATCCTTTAGTTTCTTGAAAATGGTTAAACCATTTTCCCAGCCGAGTCACCATTTGTTATGCCTTGCATAACCACCCCATTTTATTCTGAAACAAAATGGGTCCCCCTTCTCCTTTTGCTTTCGTTGCCTTTGTTTATTGACTTTGGTCTTGGAAATTTCTTTCGTTTTCCTCCTAGGTTTGTATTTTGTTTTATCAGATTTTGGTTCTGTCTCACCTTGAGTTGGTTTTCTTCTTGCTAAAAATTGAATGAAATAATCATAAGCAATAGTGTATTTTATGATAGTGTATCTTATGTGCTTCTGAGAACTAATGGAGACTTTGTTTTGTAGGATTAAATCATGCACATGATGATATTTGTTAGGGAGCTCAATTGGAAAGCGTCCCCCAATCCAGTTTGGCATAAAATTCCTCTAAGGCAGGAGTCGGCAAGACCTTCCAGATGTCTTGCTGACTAGCAGTGGTTCTATTCATTTTGAAATGCCCCGGTTGGCCAGACAGTTTTAATCGCCGTAAGTTTTCATGTCTCCCCGACATGCTAAAGTCTCGCTGACATGAAATGAAGGTTTCGACGAAGGGTTATACCTTCGGCATGATGTTTGGCCGAAGAGGCAAGGTCTTGGCAATCGAGTGATGTCTCGCCAAAATATTTGAGCTCGGTGAAAGGTCTCGCCGACCAAGTAGGATCTTGCTGAAAGAAATTTGAGCTCGGGGAGATCTCACCGAGAGGTATTGCCTTCGGTGAAAGGTCTCCTCGAAGGGGAAAGGTCTCACTGAAACAAAGTGAGCTCAAGGAGAACAAGGGAGTTCGATATGATGTCCTGCCAACATGGCAAGGTCTCGGCGACAGGATGGTAGCATCGGCAAGAAGTCTCACCAATAGGGTGGACTCTTGCCGAAATGGAATGGCCTAGGGAGAAAGATTATGTTCGCCAGGAGGTCTGGCCAAAGCATGGAGGTTTCGGCAAAGGGTTCTCCCTTCGATGTAATGTCTCGGCAAAGGAATAAAGTCTCGTTGACATGAGATAGTATCGGCATGAGGTCTCACCGATCCATCGGAGGTTCACCGCAAGAAAGGAGTTGGCTCGAGGGGAATGAATGAACTCAACATGATGTCTTGCTGACTAGCAGTAGTCTCACCGACATGTTTCTCCCTTTGGTGTAGTGGAATGCACTCGATGAAAGGTCTTGCCGACCCAGAGGTGTCTCGGCGAAAGGATGTGAGATCGATGTGAGGTCTTGCCGAGGGAATGCAGTCTTGTCGATGGATTTTGTGGTATCGATATAGCTTGTGTAGCTCGGTATGAACTCTTGCCAACTGTCGTGGGTCATGTCAATGGCTGCTGTAGAATGTAATTGCATCGGGGAGACACTGATGGTGTCTCACCAACATGCGATTCGGTATGAACCACTTTTGACTACCTAGGAGTCTTATGTGGAGTTTGTTCCACCAATCAGAAGAAGCTAAAAGGGCCGACCGCTGACAGTTTGACTGATTGACTACCCTTGTGAAGGAAATCAACAGAATGTGAATGAAATGAACTTACTCTATGGATGAGCTAATGGATTAGCCCAGGAACGATGGTGTTTGAATCTGAATATAGAGTCTGGTGCTGCTTCTAGGGGACGGTCAATATGCAGAGAGGTCTAGAGTGGGAAGAAGGAGGAAGCCGCAAGTCTTAGGGACAGCTGTGGCGTCTGTTGGTAGAGATGGATCCGCATTAATGACAATGCTTTAGAGCATTAAAGGCAACCCTTCAAGAAAGTTCGAGGATGGACACGAAGGCCGGAAGTAAATGTTGTAGTTACAAAGATCTACAGATCATCCCCAGAATAATCTTTCACCAAAATGGACAGTGGGGATTCCATTCAACGCAACATTAACTCTATTCAAAAAGATCTGAGGGTCGATCCTCCTGCACCCAGTAGATATTTTGTAAACCCTAAAAATAGGGGGGCCAGTGCACTCTTTTGAGCACATCCTGTATATATGGCATTTTTTTTCCTTTTTGTAAAGAGGAAGAGGTTCAGAGACATAGAGATAGAGATTTGAAGAGCAGTAGTAATCTTCTAAGTGGTAGTAGAGAAAAGCTTAAGAATAATAATAGAATAGGAGTTAGATTCAACATAGACAGTCATGTACACTTCTAGTTTTCTTTGTATAGATGGAAACAATTTGGAGTCATGGATTTTCTATACATTGGTGATTGTGCCAGATTTGTAAATGTTGCTTATCTGTCTCACTAATAGTAGAAGCAACCAGATATAAAATCTATTTCATATTGTGTTCTAGAATGGTGTTTGTCTTGACTTAATCATCCGATTTGAAAATCTTTCAAGGAAAGAAGTTTTGTTTTATGTTTTGTTTAAATAGTGATTTAAAATATGTTGTTAAAAATTAGCAGTGTGAATGGATGAAGCTGTGTGTCAATCACAAGTTGATTTTGTTCTCCAGTTTTAGTTAGCAATTCCTTGAAAGGTAACAAGTTTGGTTAAGTAGGATGAATTATTATTCTTTTCAGTTCCAAGCTTTGATCTATCTTTTTCTGTTTCTTCAAAAACCTCAGTTAAAATAGGTTTTAGTTTATGTTTGATCTTAGAACAATCCATAAGCTCAACACCAGCAGGCCCCTTGAACATTACCGTTCACATCAACCATTGAGTAAAGTCAGCACAGTCAAGAACCGATTACAAAGACCTTGGGAGCTAAGATATCCATGTGATCATATTTCTCTTTTAGGAGAGCTGGCTAGTAATATTCTATTTAACTGTTGCTATGCAATTTGGACCATCAACACCTCTAAGGATTTAGCACCTAGCCTTGCAATACAATAATCTTCACTTCTTCTTAGTGAGTTACAAAACTGCCTCTTGATCCCTGCTTCAAAGATTGCAAAGAAGACTTCTGGAAGTGAACTCCCTATGGCCACCAACTTGGTCCCATGGCTACAAATTGTGACTTCATGCTTTATCATTTCTTTGGTTTGCATGACTTCCTCACAAGATTCCTCAAGCTTTTCATCACTAAGCAATATCTCATCACCTTCTTGCTCCTAGAACAGTGAATTGCAAGAATTTTAGAGAGAGATTACTAACAGTTTATAATTATCGAAAGAAATACCAAGGCTGGAATCATACAAGGTTTACTATTTCAAGTTATAGCATGAATACATAAGAATTTATGAACAATATTAAAACATGAATAAATAAATCAACACAAAAGAGAAATATATCAAAAGATCAGAATGAAGGGATAAAGAAACTTATCTTTATTGAATTTTGATATAACTCTTTCTTCCATCTTTTGCTCCTCTCGAGAGTGCTAAGATCAACACAACAAAAGACAATCTAAACAACTATAGATTTCTTGAATGCATGATGCAGTTAGCATGTAGAACCAACTCTCTCCAAGAGTTCAAGGCTCTATCCCATTTCATGCATTAGAGAATGATATCGATGTGACCAACTAATCACCATCAAAATTGCAATTTTCCTTTTATTTCAGAAATCTTCACAACTAGCATGAAATAACTTGCAATAAATGAAATCTTCAAAGGATCTTATGCTAGTGAACACAATTCAAGAGAAACCACTATCTTTGTTTACTAATTACAAGATCCAACTGAATGATATAACTCATCAAACAAAGAATACTTATCTCTTTAAATATTCTGATGGATGCAAATACTGGACGCAGTAATATACACTGCTCTTGTGCACAAATTAGCACACAACCTTCATGGCTTGAACACAGGCCCCTGGCAAGGTTAAATTTGAACGATCGATACCATTTATTGATGCACTCCAACCAAAAGTGATTATCATTACTTCCAGAAGGCATAGGTCCGAAATTGGAACTCTTCCCATTACTTTTATTGCTGGATGAATCTATGCACCAAGAGATGTCTCCAACAATTGAATGGCTTCAAATAATGTGATTTTTCAACTCCTGATGCTTGGAGACCACTCGACGACAACAATACAATGCCTGTAAAAACACCAATCAAAATGCATACCTTTCAAGAGCCATCATTCATACTTCATCATATGGGAGAATTGGGCTGAGTGGAGATTACACAGAAGATCTTAGGATGCCATTTGGATTGTAGGACCCATACTTAGCAATGGAATAACTTTTCTAAGCGTGCTTGGGGTCTGACACGACACAACCATTCCTCTTTAAAATTGATGACTCTATCAATTCCTTTGAACAAGATTGATAGACTTCACTTGCCGACACATACTCTAAGATTGATGACTCAGCCCTTTAGTTTGCATTGGAGTTTCAGACTAAGCATAAGATGATTTCCTGTTCCTACCTGCTTGATACTCTAAGTGATATCAGCCTTCACAATATAGACCCGATATACAGGTTGAGTAATTTATTTTTTGTTGAAAGCTAAGACCAATCAACTTGGTTTTTTAGACTTAGAGTTTTGATTATCGGTTCTTCATATACAACATTAACAAATCTTGACTTCTCCCCGATAACAATTCAATAATAATTGCATCACAATGGCACAATTTCTATTTCCATGTATTCACGGATTAAGGATTGATGGTAGAGTTCTTTAGGTTGAATGAAGTATCCTCACAACTTCATCCTTAATTGCAATGTAGCATATAGAGATGTTGCCATCTCTCATAGACCCAGTATTGTAATCTTCAAAGTACTCTATGATATACATTTCAAGACATATCCATTCCTGGCAGAGGCTTTTGATGCTGCAGACTATTTAGTCTTTTGACAACCATTCATTCTAATTACCAGCCCGACCAATTTGAACTACTACGGATTCCTTCAAGATGAATGGACAAAAGATGGTATGTGACCCTGAGATAGAAGCTATGAGATTGGTAATAGCATCATCCCCACAGCTAGGTGATTCTGGTTCTTCAACTTTCAAGGGCACCTGAAATGAAGTCTAGATTAAATTCGCTTAGCATCTGGCACTCACCATTTTAAAGATAATTTTGATTGGCTTATCTTATTTGCTTATCTGATCAGATCTTGCACCAACTCGCTCTGATACCATGTTAGTTTTTAATGATCAGTTGTAAAGCATAGAAAATTAATTCAAAAAATCAAACAATAACACAACATGTGCCCTGGGAAAACCCTCCTCTTGAGGGAGAAAAACCCAGCAACAATATATCACTTATATATTGATATGTAAATACAAGAATCTCCTTTACAAAGGCCGATATGAAGGCCAAAAATAGATACTTAAAACTAATGCAAATACAGAGACAATATGCTGCAAATCTCAGTGATAATACACAACCTTCTATAAGAATCGATCTGCACCTCAATACAAACTCGCACTTGAGAATATCGAACTTATGTGAATAACCGAACTGAATGAGCTGATAAAAAAATGGAGGAATCAACGACTATATATATAGATGAATATGAGAGACACATCCCTTCTAAATGATCATGTCGGCCCCTATCAAAAGACGTGACTTTAAGATGCATGATGTCGGCTTCAAGAAATCGCGTCTCTTCATGGATGTCGGCCTCAATAAACAAATCACAATCCTTCATAACAAATGATGTCAGCCTTTAATTAAATTGCATCTTCTTAAGAAATCGAGCCTCTTCATTAAATCACAATATATATATATATAAATTAGATAGTCAAAGGCTATTATCTAATTTATTGAACATGTAAGGAGATCAGCTGGAAGTAGAGACTGGCGCTGTACAAGAACATCAACATAGATAAATGCCTCTTTATTCCATGATTCTCACAAAAGATATTGAACTCATTAGAGGTGAACTCTCCACCTCTATTATACCTCAAGAATTTGATTTTCATATCCATTTCATTCTCAACCATAACTTTGAATGCTTTAAAATTATCTAGAGCTTCTGATTTTTCTTTGAGAAAACTAACCCATGTCATTCTATTACTTCTTATTCTGGCAGGACCACAAAGATTTGTATGCACCAATTCCAATAGTCCGGTAGAAGATTGTTCTTTGAATTTGAAACTTCTTCTTGCTTGCTTTCTAACTTGACATTTCTTATAGACAACATTGATATGATTTGTAATCTTTGATAGATCTATCACAACTTGAACTAAAATTATTCTCACTAGGCTATCAAAATTGATGTGACACATTCTTCTATTCGATAGCCAGCTCTCATTGATCTAATTCATGAAACAATAACCTCAACACCTTTGAGATGATAAACATTTCCATATGTCCTTTTTCCAACAACAACCACAACTCTAGAGCCTTTTCTAATCCCACAACCATCATCTTGAAACATAAGATTGTATTCTTTGCTACACATTTTTCCAACACTCAAGAGGTCATGTCTTAAACCCTTAACATAGAGAACATAATCAATATTATTCTTGCCATCAAAACTGATTGAACCTTTTCCAAAAATCTTAGCAGATGTATCATCACCAAACCTAACTAGTCCTCCATATTTTCCAAGTTTAAAAAACTTACTCTTATCACCAATCATATGATTAGAGCATCCACTGTCAATGATCCAATAGTTCTTCTCCTTTCTAGCATGAAAAGCAAACACCAAAGTGCCTTCAGTATTAGCACTTGCTTTCAGAGCACTTCCATTCACACATCTATCAGAGTTAGCAGAATTAGTTTCATCTTTTTAAAGCCATGAACAAGAATTCACTATCCCCATTATCCCCATAATCAGATTCATCATCAAATATACTAGCATCTTCTCTAACATAATAACTTTTCTTAATCATCTTACCATTTTTTATCATTTTTTTCATTCTAAGATTTGTTTGGACATCTTGAAGCATAATGACCTATCTTTCCACAACTAAAAGATTTGAAAGGAAACTTACATCTATACTTTCCAGTACCCTTTTACATTCTTCTCACAAAGTTAGATTCCACATCATCAAGATCCTCCTAATATGATATCTTAGTGTTCTCAAATTTGATAGCCTTAAAAGTAATCTTGACTTTTGTATTGCTTGGAAAAAAGTCTGTCATTTCAAAAGAAGTTAAAGAACCATAGAACTGATCTCTAGAATATTTTCTCAAATCTTGAAATTCCTCAATAGCAAAAAATTTATGACTATAAGATTTAGGAAGAGTTTTGAGTACCTTTGTTACCACTTCTTTCAGTTCTCCACCAAGACCTCTGATGGAGTTAAAAAATTCATCCACCTTCTACATGTAGCTTGTGATGTTTCCATCTTCAAACATTTGCAAGGTCTCAAACATAATCTTAATGTTCTGCATCTTAGCTTGTTTGACCTTTTCATCTCCTTCATAAATGCTTTCTAACTTTACCCAAATTTCTCTAGCAGTTTTCAAATTCATAACTTTTACTAATTCAGAATTAGCAAGATCACTTAAGATAGCATACCTTCATTTACCATTTTTTCATAGGCCTTGACCTCATCATTAGTGCTAGGACCACTTGTAGGTATAGTATATCTAGTCTCATTAGACTTCTAGATTTCAAATCCAAGATAAACTAGAAAAATTTCCATCCTTATCTTCTAGAATGCATAATCTAATCCATTGATCAAATAGAGGAACATATTTCTTGTGTGCCATCCCAGATCTACCTCAATTGGTTAAGCTTTCTTCCAAAAAACCTTTCTTTGATGCCAATTGTTGAATGCACAAGACAACTGAGAGGGGGTGAATTAGCTATACCTTAAAAATTCAAAACCCTCACAACATTCAAATCCAATTAATTTAGTTAACCCTTAATCTATTAGAATGATTTATCATGAAAGCAAATAACAAAAATAGAACCAAAACAACACTATGCATAAAGAAAGGCTAGATTTATATGGAAAACCCAAGAAGGGAAAAACCATGGTGAGGATTAGCTCACATTATAAAGTAATATCAACACCACTTACAAAGGGCTCATTGTCGAAGGGCTCACTTCCCAGAAGAAAGAAAGGCTCACTTCTAGAATAGAAAAGAAGATAGAGAAGAATGTTATAGGGAGAAATCCATCTCAATGTAACAAAAAAGTCCACCACAACGTCACCAAAACCTTCACAGTCTTACTGAAGACTATAGACACCTTATGCTCATTACATGTAATAATCTAACACATGAAAGCTCACACCGCACTTCACAAATTTTCACCTCATAGCTCTATAATTCATATAGTTCACATCACACACATCTATCTTGTCATCCCTCAACAACTAAACACATATTTATACCATATTCAACCTTGAAAACATTCTCCAAGGTCAACTATGCACCTTAACCGTACAAATTCAAATTAGGTCGACATTCTCGTAGTGGAAAGGAGTGAAGTAAGACCACAACACACCTTAACTCATACATAAATCCAATCATGCATGCCACACCATGCTTCCACAAACACAAAAGCAACTCCACAATTAGTGTAAACACCCAAGGTTAGTTGAACCTATGTAAACACCATTAAACAATTAAGTACACACTTTCTTTGATCCAAAGACAACTCGTGAACAACAAATGTTACTTGAAAATAATCTGGAATATTCCACAAACATCTTGAAATCCAAAAAATTCCTTCGCAACAACTTTAACCTGAAGAATGTACACACCCAATACACTCAGATAATTCTTCCATACACTACAACTCAAGAAACCAACTTCTAGAGCACCAAACCTCAAACAACTTCAACTAATAAAAGATACAAACACTATCAACACCCTTTTAGATTGATAAGACCTAAAACCACTCTACAAAGAAATGTAGAGAAAAACCATTTCTCCCAAACACTTTTGCAATACATGGTTTCCTCTTTTTATTCAAAATTTCTCAAAAGCACTTGAAAACCAAGCACTAGAGACACATCCTCAACATCTTCAACATTTCCTCATCACCACTAAGCCAACTAAAACATAACAACTCAACCATACATCCATAGACAAAAGAAATGCTAGAGGTTGACACCAGTAGCTTACTAATGAAAACATAATGCAACTAATCAAAGTGTAGACACTCAAAAAATTTCCTCACAATCATCCTACTTTTCATCTATTAATTAAATGGATATTATTATCTGTTTAATTAATTCATTTAATACTTTCTTCTATTCATTCATTAATTCGCTTAAATCATTAACATATTATAAGCATTATCCATTTGCATAATCATTTATTCATCATTTATCCATTTCATACACACTTTAGTCATGCATAATAATATCCATACATTAATTTACATTAATCTTATATCTATTGCATATTTTAAATCATTTGCATTTTCATGTATAAATTCATTAAATCATTCATAAATTCTATTTTAATTCAAACTCCTAAACCTACATCATATCATAAATTCACTCATTTATCTCTCTCATTCCCATCAATTGCACATGATTAAAGAATATGGGATAAATGTTAATTTCTCCATTGCACTCTTTAATCCCACATCTCTCCCACAACTTGAATCCACCATGTGAGGACATCTATATAAACCCTCTCTTCTCACCAAAAAGCACATTGAATTTTGATCACACAATCCTTTCTTCCATTCATCATAGCCTCTTGTTGTAGTTGTGCTTGTGAAAATCTGAGAGCACCAAATGCATAAATCAAGATCTTGGTGAATAGGAGAACAATGGAGTTAGCTTTATTTTCAATGCATGTGTTTTGGTTTTGCATGGTTTAGTTTACATTTTTGCATTTGTGTTCATTTAGAAAAGCTTCATTGATGTAATGTTGAAAATGCTTTGAATTTGGTTATAGTTTCAATTAGTTTTTCATTTTCAACATACACATAATGGTGAACCCGACGTGAAATTAGTTTATGGTTGCATGCTTATTTCATAATTATTTTGTAACAATATTGTAGACAAAATTATGCTGAATTCAAATATTCTATAATATTTAAACGTTTTTCCATTATGGTTTAATTGATATTATACTGTATGGTTGAATATTTGGATGATAATATGAATTTGAAGCTAACATTTTATCATATTTTTCATCTTTTCCATGCATTGTTGTGCAACGGTTGTAAGAAATCTGGATGAGTATTTCCTCATAGGTTCTTCTGCTGGTAAATATGAAGCATAATATTTCATTCATTTGAGGAGTCTACCATCGAGCTTCCTATGGTTTGACATCGTGCATGCATGTCTATTGGAATGATTTGAATATTATCCCCTATTCTAGAGATCTTACACAACATTAATATCATGATGCCATCATTGTTTACAATTCCACAGTTTGCATTAATTTTTAGTAATTGATTTTTAGCAACTAATTTTCAACAACTAATTTTAGGCAACTAATTTTTAGCAACTAATTTTTAGCAACTAATTTTCAGCAACTAATTTTTAAAAACTAATTTGTTAATTTAGATTAATTCTAGTTTTGATTAATTTAGACTAGTTTTAGTTTGATTAATTTAGATTAATCTTAACAATTAATTTAGTTTAGATTAATTCTAGTTTTAATTAATTTTAGTTTAAGTAATTTAGATTAACTTTAATTTAGATCAATTTAGATTAATTTTAGTAATTAACTTTGCTAATTTAGATTAATTTTAGTTTAGAATTAATTTTAATTTAGTTAATTAACTTAGATTCACTTTTTGATTAATTTAGTTAGGTTTAGATTAATGCCATTTTTCTTTTTTAGTTTAATTATGATTTTGTAGCTAATCCGTGTTGACTTGGCTTTTGTGCAGGTTCATTTGTCCAAGACTTGAAAAATCAAAAACATAAACTCTCGTTTGTTGAAGGCCGGTGACTCAAACTACTAATTAGTGTGTTGCAGGTTCGATTGGTAGAGAATCTATCTTGAAACATTGTGTCTTCTTTTTTATCACATTTGGATTAGTTGGTATAAAAAGAACTCGACTGTTTGCTTTGACATCATAAGCGGGGTTAAAATTAACAAGTGTTTTCCATGTCTTGTGGTTTGCATTTTTGTCATTGAATGAGTATGCTCATCTCTCGCGCCACTGGATGATCTTGAGAATCAAAAGCATTCCTTTGAAATTTTGTATAGCCACCCACATATTTGGATTTGGAATTAAAATGAACCCCATGTGAGTGTGAGGCAAAGGTGTTGTGTATGCTCTCTCCTTGAGCTTCGTGCGATCTGGGAGATAAAAAAATGTACTTCCTTGCTTTTGTATACCTTTAGAGGGCCTACCACCCTACTTCGAAAGGTGGGAATGACCCAAGTGGTAACAAGATAAATCCAAGCGCTTTCAAACCACTATATAAAAATGTGTTTATGACAAAATTCATAAGCAATAGTTGCGGATGTGTCATACCGACAAGTGCCACCTATAGTGCTCACGTGGCACATTGAAATCCTTTCTTAGGAAGGGACTGGGAGGCCTCTTGATTGACCATAATCTTGAGCTAATATTTCTACATGTATGGCCACTTGAACAAATGCCCTTACTAAGAACCAACTATTGTAGTAGCCAAAATCCTTCTATTTGCTGGTGCAGGAGGTCGAACCTCTGAATTCATCCCACGTTCTCCTAGTTTAAAGTTGAGATAGAAAATTCCTTGAGATCTTCAGTTTTTTTAGAATTCAAAGTTTGGTGTTCCCAAGAAGTGTGTCCTATGTAAGGGGGAGCTAGTGCCACTAAAATTCTAAGCTATCCACTCTAAATAAGTCTGGCTTAGATTTATCTGCAGTTGGAATCCAATAAATATTGTCTCTACTAGCCTACGATTTGTACTTGAATTGCAATAGGTAAACAAAAACAAACAAAACATTATGTTTTATGTATGTATATTCAAAACAAACAAGAAAATCAAACACCACACCTAAAACTGACAACATTCAAAACTTGAAACAAACTAGGCCAACACATCCAAAACAAGCTTTACATCTAAATCTATTTAGACCAAGGACTTTCTTACTCCATTTATGCCATCATTCATTCATCCATCACCTCATCCTTTTGCATTAGACATTCCCAATATATCAAACTTTAGGTCATCCTTTTAGTTTGAATAAATCTCTTGATTAGGAAGCCCATCAAACTTAGACTAGACCATAGCTTCAAATCTGTATTCTCTTGACCTTATCTTTTGGATAACAATCATCCTAGTCCTCGTCATTTAGGTCGGTTCCTCAACTCATCAGTCCAGGTTGAGACCACCTTTTCAAACACATCTTATCAATCTTTACTTTACCGAAGGTCATTGATAATTAGACTAGTTGCTATACTTATCTTAGTTTGATTAGCAACTGTATCTTAGGTTTTAGCCTTCATAATAGGTCATACTATTCCATCCCTTCATTCCACATTTTTCATACCTTAGTCGTAGACTATCATCACCTTGAATCTTAATCCAGGTATTATTATTAGGCATCCCTAAACATTCAAAAATACAAAAAAAATATCATTTAGTTTACATACCTTAGGCTGAAGTCATACCCTTGCATTGTCATTACCCTTAGGCTTCATAGTTCAGCACATCATCCACCTTCCCTTTACAAGTTCTTTTATGGTAGAAACAAGGTCTCAAAGAAAAAGAAAGGAAATGGATTTTTTTCGTGAAAATGATAATGATGAACTTTTTAATTAGACAAGCGACATGAACTTTGCCTCTTCCTTGAATGAACCACCCAAGACAAACACTCCCTTTGACAATTACAACATCCATAATAATCCTCTCTCGTAAGATCAACTATAGGCTGCCTCCCAAGACCTCGATGTGGCTAAATTTGTAGACGACATGGTAGTTTTTGACCCTCAGAGGTTTTTTAGCCAAACTCTTACATAGTGGAGAAAAACTACCCCTGGATTTGACGTAAACACACTTCGACTAGAATTGTCACCCAATAAACAAAGTCAAGGACAAGACATGCCAACCTCTAGTGGTTCCACAATCCCACAATTAAATTTTTCTATGCCAAAAGGAGGTTTGAATCCCTCTTCCACCACAATTCATATGTCTTTATTTGGCACAAAATCTATGATGCAATCCATGGCACAACCTTTTAGTCATACCTCTACTCCATTTAGTGTCACAAACACTATATCATCAAAATAATTTAGTACCATCAACACTACATTTTCAAACCCATTAGGGGTATCCAGTGCAATGAACACCACGTCTTTCAATCCCTTTGGAAAAAAAGGAGGACTAGAATTAATATTTGTGGTACCAACACCAACACCAATGTGACCCAAGGTCCAAACACAAGTGTTCCTCAAACAAATCCTCAAGGATCTTTCCAATTCAACACTCAACATTCACAAGGTCCAAATACTTCTAATGTTTTTCAGATGCAATCCAATACTTACATCCCAACTCAAAATTTCACCTCACACATTCCAACTCATACTACACACATTCCTCAAATCCAAATTCCTACCTTGACTTATATCCTGACCGTTACTCATACCATCCTGACTTTGAACAATACCAACATACCATCCCTTCAACACATTGGATTGCAAAGTACAAATAGAGGGCCTTACAAAAATTTAGTCGCAAATGTCGTAGATACAACACTCACACCATATGATGTCCTAGCTAATAAAATGTTGGCCTTGCAAAAGCAAGTAGAAACCATGACACAATCAAATAAGAAGACTTACTCTATCCAAGAGTTATGTCCTTACCCATTTGATAGGACATTATACATGCCTCCTCTTCCTCCAAATTAAGTCATGCCAACTTTACCTAAATATAAAGGAAGAGGAAACACTATCGAACATGTGAGAGAATTTCATATGGCCTTGATTGACATTGCTTCTGAACAAACATACTTAATGAGACTATTTCCTAGGAGTCTCACAAGACATGCTTTAGACCGGTTCACCCATCTATTGGAAGGCATACGATCATGGGATGAACTTGTTGAAAAATTTATCACCCACTTTTCCTTCAATATAAAAAATGACATCACTATTGGTACCCTATTTCAAACTAAACAATAAGAGGGTGAAGCTTTCATAACATTCATCCAGAGATGGAGAAGCTTAGCTAGCCATTGTCCTGTTGAAATTCCTAAAAAATAAAAAATTATCATGTTCGTGCAAAACTTGAACATAAACTTAATATATGCATTAGAAACTAATTATTGTTCCACATTCGCCAACCTTTTTGAAAAGGGGGTCATCCTTGAGAAAACCCTTATTGCTAAAGGGGAAATTAAAACTTATGCCAAAACACAAAATTCCCATGGAACATCAAATGGTAAAAACAAGTTTTGGTCTCATAACAAGAATATAACAAATGATGGAGTCGTAGACACAAAAGCTATGAATAGAATAGGTCCTGCATTGAATCTTAAAGCACCCAAAAAAAACAATAACACACCATATGTTTCCAACCAAGCAACTAACATGATACAAAATAATCAAGAACAGGGACCCCCAAGACAACCAAGGCAATACCCATGAAGACAATACAATCCTTTACCAGAACCAATTGAATCTATCCTAAAGAAGCTAGTATAATCAAATGTTATACAACTCCAAGAGCCCAAACCATATGACTCAGGACAATTCAAACCCTCTTGGTGGGATGACAATGCCTTTTGTGAATACCACCGCATCAAAGGGAATAAGACCTCGTCATGCCGTCAATTGAAGAACATGATTCAAGAAATATTGAAAACGGTATCATAGAGGTCAAGGGACAACAAAAAACTTCCAATAAAGACAATACGATCTTCAAGAATCCATTGCAAGAACATAGAAAACCCTCTAGTTCTGGTCAAAAAACATAAAACCATGCCAATTATTGTTGATGATCATATTAACACAATCACTATTAAGAAGCAACTTGAATGCACTGTTACTACTCGTAGGGATAAGGTTACCATATCCCGTCCTTCTCCAAAGCAGCCACAATCTAAAGCCCAATACAATCTTGTTGACCAATTGGGAAAGACACCCACACAAATTTCCATCCTTGGGCTTCGGCGCATATCATCTTAACAAAAAGGTATCCTCAATAAGGCTTTGAAAGAAACCTTTGTCCCTACCAACCTGGATGTTAACTGATTTGAAGCCATGGTTGGATATTTGACCAACTCCCACCATGTCTCTTTTTTTGACAAAGATTACTCTACATCCAAGTCAAACCATAATGACCCATTGCACCTTGAAGTCTTCATCAACAAACACAAGGTTAGACGAGTCCTAGTAGATGGTGGAGCCAGATTGAACATTTGTACTTTAAAACTGGTGAAGGAACTTGACCTCTCTAAAGCATGTGTGGATACAACTAAGAGCATTTTCATCAAAGCCTATGATGACAAAGAATGTTCTTCTGAGGGCGTTATCACAATACCTATCAGGGTTGGACCTACAATACTAGATACCACATTCCAAGTCTTGAATCTTGAACTACCATACAACCTACTCCTCGATCGACCATGGATCCATGCCATGAAATCCGTTTCATCCACATACCATCAATGTCTGAAGTTTCCTCATGAAGTCACTAAAATTACAGTCATAGGAGATCCCAACCTCTTTCAATATTGTAGTAATTTGAGAGGGACTACTCAATTCCAAGTGCTTGTCAACCAATAGGCCTCATCATCTCACTAGATTGATCCATCTTCATTAACCAATTCAACTACTCCATTTACCATGCCATCAAACCCCAACTTCCAAGTCCATGAGATGGGATGTGGAGAATACCGTATGGATAATTTACTGGCAAAAGATAATGTTAATGCCGCTAAGAAGGTTCAAAATTCCAATGTTGATGTCTAGATAGCTACAAAAGGAACACAAAAAGATGGTCGTGCTTGGATTGAAACCTTTTGGGACCCTAATGATAGATCGACCTTTTCCATATCCACTTCTGCTCAAACTTTTCATATCCATGACAACCCCATGTTCGACTGGGATATCTATGATAATCCACTTTTTGATCATGACCCCACTAAGGATACCCAATCATCATCCTTCCATCCCACCTACCCTAGGCTAGGATATGCATCTTCTACTGTCACCTCTACTAAGCCACCTTGCCAAGTTGTTAAGGATGTGCAAACTTCCTTTGATGTTAGCAGAACCAAAAATGATAGTCCTAAAGACTCCATTGATGACATTGCCACTCCTATTTGTCCACTAAACATTCTTGCCACTCTGCCTATCTCATCTATCTCACTCATGTCCATCCACATCATAGACATGGATCAACAAGTCATGGTTCAAAAAAAATAAAGGCAAAGCTCCAATGAATGAGCTATCTTTAAAAGGAGATCAAGAATCAAGAGACATAATGACAATAAAAGAAGATCAAGACAAGTCCCTTAGCCAAAATAAAAAGCTATTAGACAAATCAAAAATAAAATAAGATCAAGACAAGTCCCTTAGCCAAAATAAAAATCTATTGGACAAATCAAAAACAAAAGAAGATCAAGACAGGTCCCCTAGCCAAAATAAAAAAGCTATCAGATAAATCAAAAATAAAAGTCAAAAGTGAAAGCAAGCAAAAGTCGATCTCTAAGTATTCCTCTCCATCAAAAATCATTGGATGAATCTATCAGGGAAAAAGTTAAACAAAGAGCTTGTTGATCCAAGGTTCTCCATCCACGTCACTCTCAATCATACCATATATTCCATTCCACCCATCCATGTTCACATATCTATCATATCACACCATTGGTGATGTCTTTCAATGTATCTTTGATGACAACCCCTTCACATACTCTAGCTTGTTGGTCATCCAAGCTCCTTTTCATATGAAGCCTAATGGACCATTTAGTGTGCACATTGGGGATCTTATCATAGCCTCTTTTGTTTGTTGCATCTACCACCCTTCATATTTTCTGCTTGCACTAGTCATCTAGATTGGGTCCTTTTATCTAGCATGGTCATCCAAACAGGATCAGGGCATCGTCAAGGTAGTCTATGAATTTGGCACTTATCAATTCTCTACCTAGCTTCAAAGCACTAGGATAAAATTGAAAAAATACAAAAAAAAGAGGAAAAAGTATTGAAAAATACAAAAAAATGAGAAAAAGTCCTAAAAAAAAAGGAGGACAAAGTCCCGAAAAAATACAAAAGAATGAGAAAAGTCTTGAAAAAATACAAAAAAACAAAAAAAACATTACCTTGATGAAAACCTGGCAAACAGGCATCTTGGTGATAGCAAAAAAAATCAGAAAAATCATAAAATATTAAAGAGAAAAAAATCATCCAATAGTGAAAACCACGTCAGTGGTGCTTTGGATAAGTACCATGGCGAAAACTTGGAAAACAGGCGCCATGTGTAGTCAATCTTTTCTCTGTCATCTACTATCACTATATCTGGCCTTCCACCCCAATTCATACTAATGCCTTTACCTTCCATCATCTCCCATTTCACATCCATCATCAGGCCTTGTCATCTCTATCATGACTTCCGAGTGGTTGACATATTCTGCCCTTTCCTCCATCTTCCGTCCATAATAAATCCCTATGCCATCCCATCCCTATTGGTTCATATTATACCTGAATGGGGGTAATTTCCTAACACCTGGCTTCATGGGATTCTACACTTGTCATTGGAGGCCAAAACATTCAAAAAGACCAAAAAAATCAGAAAACATCAAAAAGACAAAAAAATCAAAACATTTGAAAAAAGGACAAAAAAATCATAAAACTTCAAAAAAGAAGAAGATCAAAACATTTCAAAAGAGAAAAAAAAACAAATTCAAAAATCCAAAAACATTAAGATAACTTTCAAAAAATCCCAAAAACATAGTCAAAGTCAATCATGTCAGTCTTTGTCATTGTCAAACTATGTTGCCTCTATGACTAGACGTAGGCAAGGCCATCTGTTGACGTTCCCCTGAGGCATTAGGTTAGTCCTTTAGGTGTTGTTAAATAAAATCATGATTCGATCATTTGTCATTGAAACAAAGTCAAGGGCCATCTCGAACTACGAGGTCTCTCATATTGCTACGTAGGCAAGACCATCTGTCGATGAGCCCTCGAGCCCCCCTAGGTCAGTCTTTTAGGGTTCGTTGCGTTAGTCAAAATAAATCAGACAATGTCAACTCAAACACGACATCATTATCTAAACTTCAAACACAAATCTTGAATCAACAAGACACACAAGCCAACAAGTCTCCAAGTCAAATCAATCATTTATCAAATCAATCAAACTAGTCAAATTGATCAAAACCAATGGTCTTCTACAAGATGTGTCCTTCCTGAAACCAGATCTTGTCACTGTCACACTTTTTCATTTTCCTTATGCAGGTAGTTTCATGATTGAAACCATACTTGATGTCTTATACATCATGTTTCTTCTCCTGAAACTAGACCTTTTCAAAACAATGCACCCATCTCTCACTTCGTCCCTTAACACACTGGAAAACACTTATTGGCAAACAATCTGAATGATTATTGACCTTGTTGGTCTATTTTTTCTTATCTTTTGGATTTTCTTTGGTCATGTTACTAGCCACCTCAATTATGTCCCACGAAGGATTTAGAGGAGCGATGATGTCTCATGAATCATCTTTTATTTGATTGTTGTCTACAGTTTGTCTTGAAAAAAAGATTGGGGCAACTTTTCCCTAAGTATGAGTTAGCACATTCCTTGTTTGTGACTGTCTGTTTTACAAATGGATGACCTTGCACACCTTGGTCTATGTCATACCATGGTTTTTGTTGTCCATTTGTCATATTTTACTGCTCTATGATGATAAAGCACTTTGTAAAGCACAAGAAGCTTCATCACCTTCATTTCCTTCATATCTCTTTTTTCATCTATCATTTCTTTCATCATATGTTTCCTTCATCATTTCATTTTTTCTTCATGCTCCTTATCTCATAAGATTAATTAATCAGTTTTTCTAACCGATACTTGCCTTTTAATCCAAATATCAAATCAATCAACTTGCTTTCTAGCATGGGACTCCAATGCTCCCTGATCACTCAATCTAATAATCAATCATTGTTTTGTGCTAGTATCAATCTCAATCAACTTAATCAGCTTATCAACCTGGCTATATTGAGAATTTCCATCAATTGTTCAGTTATGCCTATTAGTTTATTATTTTCATCAAATGTGCATCTTTGCTTAATCACTTGCACAATATCAATTATAAAATTGTCTCCTTGTGATCTATCGAGAGATTAATCTTATCACACCTTGTTTGATCACTCTCTTGAGGGGGAATATTATCCTTATCATCATCCTTACCAGGATGTCCCTGGGGATGTATTAGTTAATCAATTATTTTTCTTTGAAACAACACGACAGGCTGCATTGTCTCAAAGAGGAGAAAAATGTACACTCAAAATTTTTCCTCACAATCATCCTATGTTTCGTCTATTAATTAAATGGATATTATTATATGTTTAATTAATTCATTTAATAATTTCTTATATTCATTCATTAATTCACTTAAATCATTAACATATTATAAGCATTATCCATTTGCATAATCATTTATTCATCATTTATCCATTTCATACACACTTTATTCATGCATAATAATATCCATACATTAATTTACATTAATTTACATTAATCTTATATCCATTACATATTTTAAATAATTTGCATTTTTATGTATAAATTCATTAAATCATTCATAAATTCACTTTTAATCAAAACTCCTAAACCTACATCATATCATAAAGTCACTCATTTATCTCTCTCATTCCCATCAATTGCACTTGATTAAAGAATATGGGATAAATGTTAATTTCTCCATTGCACCCTTTAATTCCACATATCTCCCACAACTTGAATCCATTGTGCAAGGACATCTATATAAACCCTCTCTTCTCACCAAAAAGCACATTGAATTTTGATCATACAATCCTTTTTTTCCATTCATCATAGCCTCTTGTTGCAGTTGTGCTTGTGAAAATCTGAGAGCACCAAATGCATAAATCAAGATCTTGGTGAATAGGAGAACAATGGAGTTAGTTTTCTTTTGAATGCATGTGTTTTGGTTTTGCATAGTTTAGTTTACATTTTTGCATTTGTGTTCATTTAGAAAAGCTTCATTGATGTAATGTTGATTTTTTTTTGAATCTAGTTATAGTTTCAATTAGTTTTTCATTTTCAGCATACACACAAAACATCATTAGAGACAACATCAACTCAATACCAACTATTCACACTCTTGCAACAATCTCTTGCTCATATAGTTGACACCAATGATAACACCAAAGCTTGTTGATATCAATGACAACACCGATTGCACATACTTGCAACAATACCTAGATACTTTCTTTGTGTCATCTTCTAAAACCGACATGAATGGTAAACTAGTAGAATTATTTTGTTTGGTCTTTGACACTCAAATATTTTTGTCTCAAGTTATAGATTTTTCTAAAAAAATTCATCTCATAAATTATTGGAAAAAACTTTACTTTCAACTTGGTGATAATTCTATTTCAAACATGAATTTCATCATTTCCTTGCATTTTTCTATCCTTTTAGATGTGATTCCACCAAAATGATCCATGACCTTTCATTTTAGTAATGTGGATCATACTTTGGGTCTTATATGGATTCATATTCAAAGTACTTATAGTACAACTCCACAATATAATCAATCAATTTTTGACATAATATATTAGCATTAGGTGTACTATTCACCTTGCATATAGGCTAAGGAATAATGTAACATATTTCAAAGATAGTTAATTATGTATATATCTCTAATAATCATGAAGGTAAAATTGGTCACCCATGTGAGGGTGGGGACATTTGTAATCATTTTATTATTTCCTAGTATATAGAAATATTATTGTTATGAGACAATGATGAGGGGGTTATTTACAATTTTTTGTTTCTAGATTTTGATTGTGTTTGAATTTTTGCATCAATGTTTCAGATCACACTCCGTGATCCATCATCAGGATGATACAGTGCATAAGGAGATGAATAATGGTAAGTTGCAGACCCAGTTATCTTAAAAGGAAGAAAGGTGAGATGTAGAGGAAATGTACACACAACCCAAGGAGAAAGAGTAAAAAAAACTAATAAGTTAATTGAAAAATTGTGAGCCAAAACCATAAAATGAAAAGAGAAAAAATACAATAAAGAAACTAAAAAATAAAAAAATGAAATGCTTATTAAATAAAACTTTAAACGAGCAATTAAGAAATAAAGGTTGAAAACTAAAGGCCAAGAAAGGAATCAACAAAAGATAATTCTAAGTAAGAAGTAAGAAAAGAAAAACTAAAATAAAAGAAGAGTGGTTAACTAAAAAAGTTATGCAAAAGCTTGAAAAATAAAACCACTAAATTAGAACAACCAAAGATAAAGATTAATATATATAAAAAAACTAAAGAATAAAGGATTGCAAAATTACAAATATATATATATATATATATATATTTTCATTTATATATATATATATATATATCAATTAAATGTGTAAAAATAATCAACCAAAAGAGGATGTGCATATATTATAAATAAATGATTGCAAAAATTATAAATATATGCATATATTACATATTCATACATATATATACATATAAATAATTACATATCTATAAATATATATGTATGTGTATGTCAGAATGCATATATAATTATATGAAATAATATATGTGTATATGTAAAAACGAACGTAGCATATTCCATTAATATGAAATATATATTGTAAGATTATATTCCATTATGAGTGGATATAAGATGTAATTAGTGCTTCATGGGGAAGTTCCTAGGGGTTAAATATGCCAACTTGATTGATGAAAGTCAAATATGATTGAATAATATTTATTTTCTATTAGAATTTGGATGGATCCACACATGTGAGGGAAGTAAGAATTCATACCATGGTATTTTGGGACCTTTTTTAAGCCCATGGTATTGCTTTTTGGTGGTTTTTTGAGCCTCCATAAGTCTATATTGGAGACATGAGATAAAGGATATATGAAATATATTTTGTAGCGTTATGTTACCAGATTTATACCAAAGAATTAAGAGTTTTTATCTCATTGAAGTATTGTATGGAGAAGCTTTGTGAATGTATTGTAACCACATTCATTTGGTAATACATTGAGTTGTTTAGTGATTTAAAGGTTGGTTTTTTGTTGAAAGAGTTTTCCTAAGGTATATCCACATCTTATCTTCTTATAGTTGTTTCCGTTCTATCTAGACCATTCTTTCTTTTCTAAGATTTTTTTTTATAATATAAGAAACAAATTGTAATCAAGAAAAAAATTTAGGATTATACGAGGGTGTTGACCCCTTTAAACAAAAGGCCTAAGGGAATATCAAAGTTGACAGATCAACAATGTTTACATGCTTGAATGCCATTGATTTTTTTACATAATATTTTTTATAATATTCTTGTTTAAAGGTTAATATGAAAATATGTATAATTTAATAGTTAAGCTTTCTTACAAGTTTAATTACTTAGAATTAAAAGGGAATTATCTCTTTAATCAAGTCCATAAGTAATTTGGAATGCCCATGTGTGATTTTCCACCTATCTTAGAAATTATGTTCAACAACTTACCCTCTATCGAGTCTTGATAAAATTGATCCTTGGGTAATTCATACACCTCATTATCACTTGAATTTAAATTATCATCTATTTGTCAATATTTTTTTTGTGTGGATTCCAATCTTTTTTGGGGGATACATTAAAGTCAACATTGAGGGGACTGAACCCATAAAAACAAAAAGTTAATAAATGAGACCAACAACAAAAACTTGTTTACAAAAAGAAGCCAAAAAACCATCCCACAACTCATTGACAAAATGTTGGAAAACACCATCACCCAACACCCCACCACCACTACCAACTATTCTTCCTCAATACCTATCATTTTCGCTAGTACACTGGAAGTAGCTGGAAGAGCCAACAGAGGTGCAAGGCTCCCAATCACAAATGCACCTCCTTCAGGAGGGTAATATTTCCCTTGACTTCCTCCATGTGGGTCTCCATATCTTCACCAACACAAGGCAACGAAAAAGGCATCCACGGAATGTTGTAGTGTAGGGTGAGCTTGGGCCACACCCCAACCTCCAGTCGTAAACCCATGCCAACCACTGTCATCTCCAGGTAGTATTCCATGCCTTCCCTCCAACTATCCTTAACCAAATTTCTGTTTAGCCAACAAACCACCTCCTTCTCCTCATGGGCTTGCAGAAGCCAAGCCATGAAGATAGCTGCGAGGTTAGAATTGATGTAGAAATAGTATGTAGACATCCTAGGATTCTCTTCACGGCCTTCATAACCTCCACATCAACCACATTGAAAACTCTCCTCAACCTGCAGTCCGACACCACTCCCCTGAAAGCCATTTTCTGATCTTTGGCACCCAAGCAGATTGTGGTTTCCATTGCATATGCCGCAGGCGACTTGCTCCATGCCAGGATAAAAAACTCATTGCCACCACCTTACTTCTAAATCATCACTACCTAATAGTGTCATTAAGACACCTCAGCCCTTAAGGCTAAGAGGCATCCTTCGCGCATGTAAATGCTCCTCATCATTATCTGTTTACATCTCTCTCAACGGGGCAATCTATGATAGATTTGGATAATTTATCTGCTTCCCCATTCCCTTCACGATAGATATGGGTAACCTTATGCTCATCAAAGTAATCTAAATTCTTCAATAGAGAATTCATTTTTTTTGAGCTTCTAGTTCAAATTTGAATTTTGGCGAATGGCATTGATTGTAATTAACGAGTCCTCTTTGATATGAAGTTTTTTGATATTTAATTGCTTTCCAAGCATGATCCCTAACCAGACTGCTTGCATTTCTATAAAGTTATTTGTTCCTTCCTCTAGGAACTTGGATAATTTAGCCATAGTGTTTCCTTCATCATTCCTCATGATGCATCCCGCCTCTATTGGGCCTAGGTTGCCCCGAGAAGCCCCATCAAAATTCAATTCCACCTAGCCTTCATCTAGGGGGTGCCACTTCACATCTAGTCTTGGGTTAGCTACCGAATAAACTTGAGGAAGCCCATAAATGGGAGTATAGATTCCAATCTTTCTTGGATGTCATGCATCACTTTTTCTAAAATATTCATTCTTCTTCTTCCTCCTCTTCTTAGAGGAATCCCTCTATTTTCCATTTTATTTTCTCAAATAAATTATGCATTAATTATACTCACTACACCTTCCATTGAATAAAATCTTGATTGATAGATATCTTTGTTGCTTTCTATCCACATTCACCAATGTGGAAACAATAATTCACTTGTAGGTTGAAACCTTACTTTGATACTGAATGTAGTTGTGGTTATGGGCCTTGATGAAGGGAAGCCTTAGATCACATAGCCCTTAGAGTTAACATAAAAGATATCAAAATCAAACAACATATGAGAAAATACACAAAAATAGGTGTGCACAATATTATATCTTATTTACTTTTCAAAGAAAATATATTAGAATGACTTGTGATGAGCCACCTTTAGAGAGACTAGTTGCAACAATAATGTAGACACCTAAATCCACCTCTCAATATTTTCATTGTCACAAATTCCCTACTTATCACCACCTTCTAAATTAGTTATATAAATTCTATTTATTTAATTAATTATCATATTGATTTTCCTACCAATGTTTTTTATTACTAGGAAAACAAGTTTTGAAGGGGTACTAAAACCCTTCACAAAAGGAGCAGGCTGCTAGAAAACATAAACATTGAAACCAAGAAGCCCCAAAGCAAAACAAAAACCATCAAAAGAACCAGCAATAGACAATCAACAAACAAGAAGCAAAATACACAACCTAACACAAAGAGACATCAATTTCTACAAATTCTTTAGGATTCTTACTGCCTCCAAGTCACTAGAAATTACTTTGTAATGCATCTTGACAACATCGTTTAGTTCTTTGACTAGAACCATTCTACCATTCTTTGTTTTAATTTGGGTCTGAATGCAGGGACCAACCTCCTTACCTTTACCAGTGTTTCCCAATAAGGTCATGGTCTCCAAATCCTGCACCTCTTTCCCTTTGAGCATCGACTTATCAATCCACTTTCTGGCTTTTTCATTTAGCACTGTCAGTCCCTCCACACTATTTTGCAACGACTCACGACTCACGACTCACATTAACCAAGGTGGAAAAATCTTCATGAATCTTCAAAACTATTTTTTTAAGAGCCACAATCCTAGACTCATGATCTTCCTTTAACTTATCAACATCAACCACAAATTTATTGAGGACAACATTCATATTTTTGACCTTATTAATGACCGACATTTCTAGTTTGTTACTATTAGTGAGAGATATGTTAAACTAGTCTAGAGAATTCATCTTTATATTAAGCTGCTTAACTTCATTTAGAAGCCACTTAAGAAGGAAGAACATGTTACCCATCTAAATGAACAACAACATTACCATCCATCAACTCCCAATTTAAAGCTTGAAGAGTTTCAAAAGTAGTATGAAACTTACCAACTGAGGTTTCCACCTTATCTTTGTCTCTATCCACTAACTCAAATCCAAAAGAGGGGCCATCCAAATCAATCAGCTTATCAGTGTTCTTCTAACGACCACTCTCAAGAACCCTATTAACTTTGTTGCCTTTCCTCTTCACCATCTCCTCACAAATGTGCTCCAACCACCCAATGGCTCCTCCAAAGCCTCAACAACCTTTTCCTTCCCTTTACCCAAAGTAGGGGCACATTTATCAACAGAGTTCTTCCCTGCCTTCGTCATTTCTCCCTTTCTTTTCAAACAAAATGGAAGGGGAGACTCTACCTTTCTCACATTCCCTTTTTTCTTCTTCTCAAAACCTTTACCTCCCCTTCCAACTCCAAATTAGTATGAGATCCCATGGAACAGGAGGGAGATTCCTCTTTCTTGGCCCTTTTCTTGGAGGGGTTTGCAAAATAATCCTGGGGGAAGTCCTTGTAGGAGTTAGACCTAACATCCTCCTCTTCATCACCCTTCGAATCATCACCTATATCGAAATCAAAGGGGGTTTCCTTGACCTTGTTCCCTTTATGCAATTTGGGGGTTTCGATGACATATTTTACTTTGATATGCTCAGTAATCAGGAGCATTAACCCTTCATGCAAATAAGGGTTACTCAAATTCTTTCAGTGCTCCAAAATCCCATTTTCTAAAGATAAAAGTAGATAAAGGGGAACAAAACCTCCCTATTATGTCTGAAATGATTGAGAAGCATGAAATGGTAGCCATAAACTATAGAAAACCTACCATCCAAAGTAAAGTACCTCATAATAGACATTGCCACCTCCCTCTAAATGGGCTTCAATGATAACCTATCGTATCCCTTGCATCCCAACTTCTTAATCTTCTCCTTCTCGTTTCCTTTCAGGAAATATTCCATAGCATATTTAGAGGCCGCCCTATTCCTATAAAACTTTCTACCTTTTGTTGAAAGACTAGAAACCTTCGCTATCAAATACTCTATAATGTTAACTTCCACTCCAAAGATTGTTAGAATCCTATTTTTATAGCAATTCACAAACTCCTGCGACACTTTAGAATCAAAACCATGGAGTTTCATCAAGAAAGGCGTTATGCTACCCCTTTCAAGGATCTGATATACTAAGTCATTCACCTTAGTGTCCTCATAGGTCACATGCTCAGTTCTACATCTATAACCCTCCATGCTTAATTTCCCACATGAAGCTAGAGTAATCTCCCCAAAAAAGAAATCTGTTAGATTAAAATAGAGGCTGCAGAGCACAAGGAGAAACAAACCACTCATAAAGCATGTCAACCTGATAGCCATAGTACTGGTTGACATCATAGTTGCAAGCCTTAGATGATTACCCAAATCTCTCCCATAGAAACCAAGGTGTACATAACAATACATATGTCTTTTCAAAATAAAGAGACAATTATTCAAAGATGATCTATCACTTCTAGGATGAACCCTACTAGCCATCACTTGAAACATGTGACCTTTGTTCATCATTTACAATAGTTTTAATTTCAATGGGTAAGACATCATTAGAGTCCCAATGCCTAGGAGTGATCAAGCCCATATAGCAGGACAATCGGCTAAATTATTAGCCTCTCTAAAGACATGAGAAACATAGAAATATTCAAATGTGTTTAAGATAGCTATGGATTCCTCAATTATATGCTCGATTATCTAGGAGGGATGACTAACTTTCTTCAAACAATTAATCACATTCAAGGAGTGCCCCTCCAACTAGAGTTTTATGATCCCCTTCTCTTGAGCTAATTTTAAGTCATTGTAGATGCCTAAAGCTTTTGCATAGTGGTTTTTTTGGGTTCCCAAAGGGAGCTCCACAACAAAAATAAGATGACCATGCGAATCACGTAACACTCCCCCACAACTAGTAGGTCCCAGATTACCTTTAGTAGCACCGTGAAAATTCACCTTGTGTCAGTCATGAAATAGAGCTTGCCACAACAAAACCTTTCTTGAGTATTTAACCTTCTTTAAAGGATTGGAAATATCAACAATCGAATTCCACTGATTAGCTACCATAAGATCATAATCTGAAATAGGAACTTTTGGGTCAGAGTGCTTAGACAAAACCATTTCAAAAATAATTTTTTCCTTGATGGCTGCACAAATCTTAAAAACCAATCTTAAAGGAGGAATGGATGTATCATGAAATATTTATTTATTCCTTTGCCTCCATAAACCCCATGCCACATGGGGAACTATAAGAGACTAAAGCAAGGCCAATTAAGGGTTGGTTGTGGGAGGCGACCATTGAAACCATAGGTTAACCATAGACCCAGGGAAAACCCAATCAATATTCCAAAGATACAACACATGAGCCCAAAAATCCAAAGCAAAACTGCACCCAACAATTATGTGATAGGAATCCTATGCTACTTCCTCACACAAGTAACATCTATTGGGCATCGAAAAGTCCATTTTCCATAGGTTATTTATAGTTAGTATTTTATCTTGACAGGGCAACCAAAAGAAGATGTTCACTTTAGGAATTCACTTAGGAAACCAACGCTTCACCCAAAAAGGAGGTGAACCAATAGAATTCATTTGATGATAGAACAAAAAATCCACTAAAAAGGACCCATACGAAGTCAAACACCAAGCCACCCTATCACATTGAGAAGAGGCCAGTAATTCAAAGATAAACAACAAAATATCAGCTCAAGCTCCCTATGGACATCATGAATCCTCTTCCATTTACCCTCAACAATATAATCAATAGAAAATAGTCCAAAAGAGTGAACACAAAGATCCCAAAAAGGAGCAAACCACCTCTCATCCTTAAGAAGCCCATTTCTAGTCCACTAATCATCCCAAAAAAGAATAGATTGACCATTACCTAATGACCATCTCATACCAGAAGACACACTGGTCCTTGCTTTGATCATAACATTCCATAAAGAAGACCTTGAGGGGGTGGGGAGAATCCTTCCACAAAATAATCTCTAAATCTGTTAATGCCATGAAGATATTTGTTCACTAAAATTGTAGACCACTCCTTACCCCCAAGAACAAGGTTCCATACTTGCTTGGACAAGAGGGAAGCATTAAATTCTTTAATTCTTCTCAACCCCAAACCACCTTGCATTTTATATCTATAGACTTCCTCCCAAGAAACAAGATGCATTCTTTGTTTTTCTTCCGCACCTGACCATTATAACCGCTTTTGGACACTCTCAGTATTCTCCCAAAAATTCCTAGGTGTCTAAAAAAGGCTCAAAGAATACATCAAAATATTCTGCAAAGTAGATTTATTTAGTTGAATCTTACCAGCCTGACTAATCAATGCTCCTTTCCAACCAACAAGTTTGGAAATAAATTTATCAACTAGACCATTCCAAAAAGAATTAGGGACCACATTAGTATAGAGAGGTGGACCCAAAAAAGTAGAAGGAAATGCCCCAATTTGATAGTGCAATATACGAGTAATTCTCTATTTCCTTCTTTTCAGAGTATTGAAAAAGAAGACAATGCTCTTGGGAAGGCTAATCCTTTGCCCCAACGCCAATTCGTATTTCTGCAATATCAACTTAATGGATTTTTCTTAACCAATAGATGCTTCACCAAGGATCATGGTATCATCCACAAATTGTTGGTGAGAGAAAGTTTAGGAAGAAGAGGAAGGCCTTAAACCCTTAAGATGCACATCAATTACAATCTATTCAATAAAACTTCCAAGAGATTCCACCATAATTATGAAAAAGAAGGGAGAGATGGGATTGCCCTGCCTTAAGCCTCTTGTACCTTTAAAAAAGGAGGATTGAGAGCCATTAATGAGCAAAAAAAAGGAAGGTGTGGACAAAAGCTTCCTAACAATTTGCACAAATCTCTCTAAGAAATGAAAGGATCTCAAAATCCTGACCAAAAACTTCCAATTAACCTGATCATATGCCTTCTCCAGATCTAATTTTAAAAGAAGACTAGCCTTCTTATTGGCTAATGAGGAGTGAATATTTTCATGGACCAAAATATATAATAGAATCAAGGACCTGTCTTCCAGGAACAAACCCATTCTGCTGAGAAGAAATAATCAAGGGGAGAACCTGTTGAAGTCCCATAGCCATCACCTTTGAGAAGATTTTGTAGATAGAGTTACAAAGACTAATTGGGTGATACTCATTGAAGGTAGAATCACCCAAATTTTTAAGAATCAAAACTAAAAATGTAGAATTTAATTCTTTCAGCAGATTCTTGCTATAAAAAAATCCTTGGTTGCTTCTGATACATCTCTAGAAATAATGCCCCAAAAAATATGGAAGAAGAACATAGGGAAACCATCCATCCTAGGGGCCTTATTCCCTTGAAAAGAGAAAACTGCCTTTTTAATCTCTGCATCAAATGAATATAACACAACATTTTATAAGGTTCTTCAAATATAATCTTAGGGATAACTTCCAAAAGAGGCTCTTGATAGTCAGTATCTAAATTAAGATTATCATAAAAGAGCTCTAAAAAGAATGATGAGGCAACAAGCCTAATAGTTTCCTCCTTATCCAACCACTAATCATCATGAAAAATATGACTGATCTAATTAGAATCTTGGTCTCCACTCCTTAACCAAATAGCTCTTGATCTTTGCTTCCAAAACTCTTCCTCCCGCATAATAATATTATGCAATTTTGAGAGAAGAGAACTCTCCTAAAGCACCACAGATGGATCATAGATAGAATTTTGTATAGATTGTTGTAAGAGATCAAGTTCCTCCTTAAGCACTTCCTTTTCATGAAAAATATGTCCAAAGGAAGACTTATTCCACTTTCTGACATTGTTCTTTATAGAAGCCATTTTTTTGGCAACTCTATACATCGTGGTATCATCCATAACAATATTCCACCAAGAGGAAACTCTATCTCTAAAATCTGGTTAGTTGACCCACATGTTCTCAAATCTAAAAGGAAAGGATTTCCACCTCCCAAATAGGTCCATTGATAATGAAATTAGAAAGTGATCAGATCCAAGCTCAGTAAGAGTAGAAAGAGAACAAGAGTAGGAAAGGAGCCACTCTAGGGAACTGAGAGATCAATCAAGCTTAACTTGGATAAGGGCATCCCCAATTCTTCTATTAGACCAAGTGTAGGATGCACCACAAAGATCAACATTAATCAATGTGTTATCATTAATAAATCTCATATGATCAAATCTATTGTCAACATTAACTTGGGAACCCCCTTTCTTTTCTGCTTCATTAATTGGAGTGTTAAATTCTCCCATAACTAGCCAATTGGCTTCCAAGGAACATGATTTGAAACCTTTCAAACTTTCCTGAAATATCTTTCTGGAACTTTTCATATTAGGTACATAAATGTTTGAGAGAATCCAAGATAAGTTATCTTGATCATTCTAGAAAGGCATAGCTATATGGTTTAATTCCCCAAACAAAGCAACACCTTTCACCACCTTCAGATTCCAAAAAGTAGCAACACCCCCAAATGCCCCATCAAAATAAAAGAAATGAAAACCATAATCTTTAAACAAATGATTTTTGAATTTACACACCTTATGAGAGCCCATTTTGTTTTCCTAAATAATGACAATATTCAGACGATGATCTCTCACCAAATTGGTGAGAAGATCTTGCTTATCAAGGTTTTTCAACCTACTTGTGCTCCTAGATAAAATCGTCATGAGGATTTTTGAGGTGTGCTTTTCAAGCACATCTCAAAAAAATTCTTCTGTGACCCTTCCACAATATTTAGCTTTCTTTATTTTTCCCTATGTTTCTACAGCGTAGGCCTACCTCTACCCCTAGGTTTCGACCTAGTCCAACCTTTGACGGTTTTTGGTTGAAACACCAGAAGGAGAAATAGGCTTTCTCTTATTCCTTGATTTAGCCAAGGTAAAAGGAGGCTCTCCAACCTCTCCCAAATTAGAAAGAGAAGACTTTTTATCAACACCTATGTCAAAAGAGGTGAACACTTCCTCTATAGGAGATTGGGAGGAGACAACAACATTATCCTTCATCTTGCCACTAGCAACCAATTTTTTCTAAAATAACTCCTCAACCTCAATTTGTCCACCATAGTTGGGGACACCAACACAAGAAGACTCCACAACCTACTCTCCAACCCTTTCCTAGTACCCATTTTGATTTTTAGAGACTACCAATTGATCTTTTTTCTCTTCAAGAATAGCCAAGTTACCGGTAACCTGAAAATTATCCTTCTACAAGACAAGGTTCCCATTTGCCAAATCCCCATCCAACCCATTAAAATTAAGAACCACCATAGATTCTTCTAGTTTCCAACCAACACATCCACCACTAAGGCTACAACACTAGGCATCTGAGGCCTAGAATTTGTAGCAATTGAACTTTTCTCCTTTTCCTTCCACTCCTTACGAGGAGGCAAGGGAGGAATAAGAGGGGGGTTGGGAGGTTTCAATGGACATTTCTTAGCCCAATGCCCAAATTTCTTATAATGAAATTAAGAAAATGGAACAAATTCAAACTCAACCTCTTGATTCCAAACACCCAACTTTGATTTGATCTCAACCACCAATAGCAGATCTACAGATTGATCAACAATAGTGCAAAAATGGGCATACAACAACCTTTTCTTGGAAGAAGTCATTTAATCAATGGAGAGTAGTTTCTTAAAGGTACTAGAAATACCCTTAAACACTTATTCATCCTAGAACTCCAAAGGTAGGCCAGGTAACCAAACCCAAATCGACGCTGAAGAAAATGAATAGGAGCTAGGGGAAAAACTAGGCTCCCACTTTTTTAGAACCAAAATTGATTTGCCAATCAGCCATGTGCCTCTAGAAAGGACACTAAGCAGGTCTTCTTCACAAGTAAAGGAGAAGGAGAAAAACACCTTCGCCATCACAACAACTTCCACCTAACCCTTGAGCCTCCATCGATTCAAAACAAGCTTATGAACAAGCTCAATGTGTGGACAAGGCCCCAAAAACTTCCCAACAAGAGATAAATCCATCAATTCCAAACTCTTCTAAATAATAGAATCAAGAATATAAATAAAGTACTCACCTAAGCTTGGATTAACGAAGAACTCAATCAGAGGGGAAGAAATCTTTCCTTTTAGTTTAGACCCAAAGAGATGGACCCACCAGTTGCCATTAGAAAAAAACTTCAGCACTCCTCTAAACAACATCTATAAAATCATCAACATGAATCTCGGGTACGACACCTAACAATAAACCCCCACTGAAAAATTCCTTTGGGGCTCCCACTTTCTTAGACCAAGAATCAACAACTTTAGAGATCGAAAAGTTTGAAACAATAGGCAACAAATAGGTCCCACCAGCCTTTCCATCAGCCAAACACACAACTAACACCTCTAGACCATCAATGTCCTTACCGCCATTACCACAATCCTTCGAAACATGAATTCCCACCTTGTGAAATTGTAAAAAAGAACCACCTTAAGAAAGTTCCATCACTTGACTTACTATGTATTTCACTAATTATTTTCCTACCAATGTTAACTAAATTATAATTATTTAATTAATAAACTAACTCTTCCTTTATAATTAATTAAATAAACTAGGATAATTTATTTAATTGATCATTAATTTCACCCCTTTCTCTAATGTTCAACCTCAAATAAATAAATTCAACATTTATTTATTTAAGTTCATGGTGCAGGGGCACCCATGAGATTTCATGGCTCCAAGAGGCAAAAATAGTCATTTGGTTTTGGTTTTGTGTTTTCTTCATGTAATAAGGTATTTTAGACCATTTCATGGTTGTAGAAGTCCAATTTGAGTAATTAGGTGCAAAGGAATTGGTAAATATAAAGTTGTCAAATGTTGTCATAGTTGCACAAAACAACTTTTGTATTTTGTTGTCAAGTGGAAGGTGAATGGTTGGAAGTTGAAAATTAGTTTGTAACTATTGGGGATTTGTTGGAAATTCCTTAAAAATGATTTGTAAGCTTGAATACATGGTTAGAGGTGGTGGTTATTGGAAATCTTGAAGTTGGAATAATAAAACATCTTCATTTTCTGCATTTTGCAACGTTTTTCTTTGTTTTGGTGATTGGTATAGACTTGTACGGTCATTTCATGGCTGAGACCAATTGGAAATGAAAGATAATTGATTCTACTTCCAAATTATTTTTATTGCATCCAATTTCATTGTGTTTCAAGCAAGTTGTGCCCATTTTACTGCAAACACGGTTGAAACCCTACTTAGGGTAATAGTGAACAAACAAATCAATTTTTGAAGGGTTTCGTACAAAGTAACCTACCTTGGTTCTAAATTATGTTCTATAAATCCCAAATAGGTATCTTAACATTCCTTTACAATCTAGGTGTGATGTCTACAATGAAAGTTATGGCAAAAAAAATTAATTTGTTGCTCCACCTTCAAGGCCTAGAGAAGTAGGAAAGTCAAAATTAGGGCCTCTCTATACAAAACAACCCCCCATAATTTTGGGATATGTTAAATAAAACCCAAAAAGGGTATCTTAATCTATGTTTTTAATTTGTTTTTCAGGTCTCTCTTGAAAGTTGTGTTAAGAATTGTCATTTTAGAGTACTACTAGGAATTAGGTCTATTTGTAAGGGAATGCCAAGTAGTTTGGGAAACCTGAGTTCTTGTGAGTTATTTTTGGTCTGTACATGTTATTTTAATATTGTATAAGATGTATCAAGTGTTGTATGAAGGGTTTGAATCGCTAGTGCATTATTGTAGTTTTGTGGTCTTGAAGGAGCATTAGTCCATTTGTTGTGAAATATGGTATCAATTGCCTAATACCAACCCCTACTCTACATCAAATTGGTATCAGGACACAAAGATCTAGGAAAGATAAGGTTTTGGAGTTTGTGTGTTGTCTTTTTGCTGAAGCAAGAACCTGGATGTTAAGAGACTAGACTAAGAGAAAAGAAAGAGGCCTAAGGTGAGGTATCATGAAGACAAGAAAAAGCAAGGTGAAAGGGACTTGCTTGTAGAAGAAGAATGGAAAAGATGAGGAGAAAAGTCTATAGAGACTTGCAGAGTAAGGAGGTACCAAGTAAGAAACAAGAGAAAAGAAAAGAGAAATTTGAGAGGAAGAAGAAATATGAGAGGGAAAAACAAGTATTCAGTAGGAGATAATAAAATTGATCCAAGATTTGGAAGAAATGGAAAAAAGAATGGAACTTGAAATGTAGCAGCTTCTTGAGAGAGAAAAACAAGAACGTGGTTGGACTTTACCAATAAGAAAGAAGGTAAAGTGGCCCAACAAGGAGATCATTTAGAAGAGAAGGATGCAAGAGAGGACAATAGAACCAAACATTGAAAAATCTTCGTTGATGAAGGTAGAGAAAAAGCCATTTGAGAAGGAGGAAAGTCCTGAATTTATAAGTGGGTTCTAGTGCTATATTTGTGGGTGAAAAAGTGTTTTTCCAAATCATAGAGAAGGAAGACAAAAATCCAGAAGTAGGGGTAAGTGTGATGTTAATGAGTCAAAAATAATTCTTACCAATGCAAAGGATCCATCATTTAAAGTTGTTTGAAGAGAGTGAATTTGATTCTAATGGGAAATTTGAGTAAGGTGAGTTGTTGGTAAGCACAGTGCAAGGGAAGAGTGTGAGCAATCTGCTAGGAAGACTGATCCATTTCAATTGTCATTGCACAAGGTATCTCTAGAAGGTGAGTTGCAACATAGTTTATATGTTTGTCATATGTTTTGTCAAGGGTTATCAAAAATTGTAAGTGGATTTCAGTCCCTTCAAGTTCAAAAAATAAAGCAACTAGAGTTTGCTGCTTCATATATAAATACAGAGTTCTTGTTTCAGTTGTAAAAGCATTGTTGAGAGAAGAATTTAGAGGTGCAAATGGAGGACATGTTTATATTGACAAGTTTAAATATCTTTGCCAAGTGCTCAAGAAACCTATAGTGAAGATGAAACATGCATGGAATTGTTCCAAAGAAAATAATGTGCAGAGACTTATAGATATCAGGCACAAGATTTCAAGCATGGTTCTCATCTTGCAAACCCTAACTCAAGAGGAGCTTGAGTTCTTTTCTTCCCTAAGAGTATGGTGTAGGGGCACCTCTGAGATTTCATGCCTCCAAGTGGTAAAAATAGTCATTTGGTTTTGGTTTTGTGTTTTCTTCATGTAATAAGGTATTTTAGACCATTTCATAGTTGTAGAAGTCCAATTTGAGTCATTAGGTGTAAAAGAAGTGGTAAATATAAAAGTTGTCAAATGTTGTCGTAGTTGCAGAATTTTTTTTTGTATTTTATTGTTAAGTGGAAGGTGAACAGTTGGAAGTTGGAAATTAGTTTGCAACTATTGGGAATCTATTGGAAATTCCTTAAAAAATATTTATAAGGTTGAAGACATGGTTAGAGGTGGTGGTTATTGGAAATCTTAAAGTTGGAATAATAAAACATCTCTATTTTTTGCATTTTGCAACATTTTTTATCTATTCTGGTGATTGGTAAAAACATGTATGGTTGTTTCATAGCGTGAGACCAATTGGAAATGAAAGATAATTGAGTCTATTTCCTATTGATTTTTATTGCATCCAATTTCATTATGTTTCAAGCAAGTTGTGCCCATTTTACTGCAAACAAGTTTGAAACCTTATTTAGGGTAATAGTGAGCAAACAAATCAATTTTTGAAGGGTTATGTACAAAGTAACCTACCTTGGTTTTGAATTATGTTGTATAAATTCCAAATGGGTATCTGAATCTGCCTTTACAATCTGGGTGTTGTTACAAGATGGTGTGTCCCTTGGTCTTCCTTGTCTAGCACGACGCTTGGGTTTATGACATGGTTTAACTACCTCCTATGGATCTTAATTGACACTTGTATTGGGCATTGACAGGTCAACCTTTTGGTACAATGGCAAAGCCAAAAATTGGTATTAGAGTGGAGGTCATAGGTTCAAACCCTTCACTTGTGCTAGGGGGGATTGTTGCAAGATAGTGTGTCCTTTGGTCTTCCTTGTCCAACATGACACTTGGGTTTGTGACATGGTTTAACTGCCACCTGTGGATCTTAATTGACACTTATATCAGGCATTGACAGGTCAACCTTTTGGTGCAACGACAAGGCCAATAGGTGTGATGTCTACAATGAAAGTTATGGCAATAAAACTCAATTTGCTACCCCACCTTTAAGTCCTAGAGAAGTGGGACATCCAAAATTAGGGCATGTCTGTACAAAACAACCTCCCTCATTTTGGGATATATTAAATAAGAGCCAAATTGGTATCTTAATCTATGTTTGTAATTTGGGTTTCAAGTCTCTCTTGAAAGTTGTGTCAAGATTTGTCATTTTGGAGTACTACTAGGAATTAGGTCTGTTTGTAAGGGAATGCCAAGTAGTTTGGGAAACCTGAGTTCTTGTGAGTCATTGTTGGTCTGCACATGTTATTTTAACATTGTCTAAGATGTCTCAAGTGTTGGATGAAGGGTTTGAAGCATTGGTGCATTATTGTAGTTTTGTGGCCTTGAAGGAGCATTAGTCCATTTGTTGTGAAATATGGTATCAATTGCCTAATACCAACCCCTGCTCTACATCAGTTCATTATTCCCATTCCAGATAGATAAATAAATATAACTTTTTCATTTAGATATTATGTTTCCCCTCAAATCATTAGTTGACTAAAAATAAACAAGATAACTGGCTAACCATTTGCACAATCCAAATCATGATTAGTCAAGATAGTCTTGTAATTGGCTTAATACAAAAATATGAGGCTCCCAAAAAGGAATTTTTTAATTTCTAACCTCCATTTTCCCAAGAAAATCCTATCCCTTGAAATCCCAAATCATCAACCTCTTCAAGTGCACTTATCACAAAGTACCACTTAGAAGCTTCTCATCATCCAATCCTCTTAACTATCCCTATTCCAAATCAATGTCATCCATTGATCCTCCATGCTCCAAGTATATAAAGAGCTCATCATATGAGCTCATTTTAATAAGAAAATATTGGATGCAAAGTTATGCTTCTATTTTTAGCATCTAACATCCAATCTTTCACACACTAATCCATCTTGATCAAAACCGCCATTGGTGCAACAAGGGGCTTGTGGATAATTTTTTTTCTAGGTTCTTTCATCCTTTTTATGCATGTTTCTTATCTCAATCTAGAGGTTGCACTTAGATGTGGAATATGATTTATATTTAATAGTCTGAGTCCTTTATTTGTGTTCTACATTTATTTGCATACATTTTGGCATTCTTGGTGGGATCCACATCCCTTTTAACATATTTTTGTAGCTCTTGTGTGTATATATTTTATAGGTTTATTTTTTAGTACACATGACTTTAATCTAAGTCTGATTATTCACGTTTGAATTCTTGTGTCTATCTTTTAGTATATTTGTTGATATCTATTGACTTGATGACTCTAATGTTACTTCCTTATTTTTTTGGTAGGATTTTAAATTTTTCTAATATATTTGTGCATGGTTTTAAGCTTCTAATCTAGTTTAATATTTTTCTAATCATTTTTGTGTAGGTTAGTTCTTGTGTTTGAAAGTTTATTTACATTTTTAACCCCTATCATATATTAGTATTTTTTTGAGCCATTCAACATGTCCATAAACTTTTGGTGCATCTATTTTCATATTAGTGCTTTTTTGTCAAACCTAGATCATTCATTTTGTGTTATTTCTATTTTTTCTTTCTATATTTTCTAGTTTTTATGGTTACTAAGTTGTATTCATCATCATTGCTAACCTTATCTTTGAAGGTTTCTATTATTTAATTTTTTTTCTAACTTGTGTCATTTTGGTGTGTAGGTTTCATCTTTTAGTGTGTCTATTTTATTTCAATATCTACATCCATAGATCAATGTGTTCAATTCATCAATTAGCACATCATACATAATCAACTAGTAAACATGTAACTCATTCTTTAATGTTTTTGTGTATCTTTTAGTGTTTCTATTTTGAAATTACAAATTTTGATTGTTTATTAGCACATGCATCCTATTTTAGGATTTCATCATTTTCTTGTGTTTCTTGAATTCATATAAACATAACTTTCTCATGCTAAAAATTTGTTTTTATAGCACTCACTACTCCAAGACACCTTGTGAAACTACTAATTTATTTATATGCATCTTTTTCTTATTTTAGTCCTAAGGATACAAGTTTTATATGATCTTCCTCATGTTGTAAGGTGATATTGGGAATATAAACCAATTGATATTATTTACTCTTAATAGTCCTACCCTTCAAATTTATCATTGAGTTCAAAAATTTGAACCTATGTGTTCTAGTAGAGTATATAAATTGTTTTGATTAAATGGGAAAAACAGGTTTTGAATGGACCCGAAACCATTTACAACAGGTTTTAAGTGGACTTGAAACCATTAAAAATTAGGTTTTGATGGGGACCCGAAACCCACATAAATAAACCCAAGCTGCACACGAATACAACATAGACAAGCAATAGCTAACCAGTAGTAGATTAATAAATTAACATAACTTAGATTTGAACCATAGACAACCTTAACCAATAGCAAAATAGACTACTAAACAAGGAACCAGGTATTTACGGGGACCTTAAACCTGAAGGTTTTGAAGGGACCTTCAACCCTTTACAACCAGGTTTTGGTAGGGACCTTAAACCCATAGACATTGCTTGCAACAACCAGGAAACATCATACCAGTCACTCAGTAGGAGAAATATAGAGCTAGGAACATCACCCAAAACAAAAACCATGATGTATAAAATACACATCACCCATAATAGGACCATTAAAAAAAACACCAGGGAAGTAGGAACCATCTTGAAACTCTAAACAACCCAAAAAACCAACTCACAATCCACCTCTAGAGGAAAGATATCTCCTCCATTAGAGAGGATGAAAGGAAAACCCATTCCGCCAAAGCCACAAATCTCCAACAACCTTAGGCTCCATCTCAATAGGAACACCATCCACCTCAATAGGACCACCACTAGAGGAGACCAGAAAAGAGGGCATCCCAACCAGTCCAAAGCCACCAACTCCACCTCAATAGAAGGGCACTCCACCTCTATAGGAACAGTCTTCACCTCAATAGAAGATGAAACCAAAGAAATGCAGAAGAGAGCCAACACTTCAGAAGAATGGGTAACCACACCATCCTTTGGCAAACCAGGCCATTGGAGCAACACCAAAAACAAGTAAGAGGATGAAAGTATCATTCCTCTCCTTGAACAAAGCAAAAACAAGGCCAAGCCAAACATAACTCTAAGGGAGAAAACTCCAAAAGAGTCCACAAGAAGACCACCGCAACCACAAAAAGGAACCTTCCAACAAATCACCTCCATAAACCACTAATTGTAGAGAGCCAGCAACAAATAAAAAAGAACTTACCCCTCAAACCAAAGTAGCATCATGAACCAGGAGGAGGACAAAGAGACTTAAAAAAAAAAAATCACTTGAGTTATCCAAGAAGATAACCCAAACTAGAGTAAAAAACCTTCAAAGAGACACAATAAGGAAAAAAGGAACAATAAACCAACCAGGAAAACATCCCACACAATAGTAAAAAGGGCCAAAACCCAAACCATAACAACCTCCATAGAAAAATAACCTTGAAGAACAACCCACTCGAGGCACAACACACACTGCAAAGAACATTCACTAGTCAACACAAGAAACAACCCACCTCTGGCCCAAACGAGGTAACAAAAGCCTATGATGAAAGGAATAAGTGAATAGGCAAGACAGTTAGGCACAACAACACCCCCAACATGCTAGCTAGGGAAAAAAAAAGTAGCCCATAACACTCCACCATTCCCATTGCAAAAAGCACAAGAAAGACACAAAGCCACACCAAAAGGAACACTCCCAAGAGGTAAAAAACCACTCATCAAAACAAAATCACAGGAACAAGAGGTTGAGGCTAAGACCACTCAACAAGAATAGGAGTAAAATCAAAAAATCACCCACAACCAAAAGGAAGCGGGGATCACATCAAAATCCATCGAGAATATAGAAAAATCATAGCCTAAGCACACTCGACAACAACATGACCCAAGGAGAATGGGCCAAAAGAGGACCGCCACTCCACCATGAGCCAAAAAAAAGACCTCCTAAACCTGAAAATAATAAACCTCCAAAGCAGTTCCTTCTTCCAACTAGCTCACCCACATGAGCACATACATGCACCAGAGGACCAAAGACAAGAGAGAAAATCGCACCTCTGCATCGTAGCAAATCAAACTAGGGAATCGACAAAGAATAAGGAAGTCCCACGATGAATAAAAGCTCTCCAAGAATGCCAAAAGCAACAGAGCCAACCTCCCAATCACCATGTCCATCTTCTGATTCAAAATCTCCCTCACCTACCTTAGTATAATTCAAACTCCTCCCTCCGCTCCCACTCTCGCCCTTCCGCTCCATGGAAGGAATAAAAAATCACTTTAAAGGAGGGATATCATGTGTACAACCTTATTGTTCATTTTTTGGGGACAAGGTGAAGTGGAAAGTGTTTGAACCTAACCAAATTCTTGTAGATAGACCTTCCATTCATAAATTTTATCCTCTTATCCTTGGGTATATAAAGGGCATCCCCTAGCAACTTCTTCATCCTAGATATGGCCTTCAACCATGCATAGTTTTGATGTGCTGGTTAGCAATTAACATTAGGAAGCTACTCACCACATATCCATCAAAATGATTTTGTAGTCCTTTTATGCTCTCATCTTGCACCTTTGGGTGATCTTGAATGATAAAAAATGGTTAGTGTCTCCTCATGGGCCCTAAATTCCATGACTAGATAAGATATTAACAATTGGCTCACAATTAAATGCATTCCCACTTGAATAAAATAGTATGCTCATGTGCTTGGTGTGTCTTCCTTGTGTAAAACCCATGAATACTCTTTGAATAAAAAATGATCAAACATGTGCAACTATCAAAATTCAGAAATCCAACCTCTGATAAAACTAAAATATAGAATCCTCTTGCAAACCAAGGATTGAAAACATTATCATAATCAAATACCAAAATTGAAATCAACTCCTCAACCTTATGTGCAATACACTACCATCATCATGAACTCTAAATCCTTATCCTAATCTAACTTGCCAATTCTAATCCAAATTCCAAACCACAACTTAGTCATATCCCAGATCATCAAATAAAACTAATTCTCATATACTCAATTCAAACCCACAATCAAAATATATACATTAAACAAAATCACCATCCTCATAATCAAAGATTGCTTAAGAACCTATCATGTCATAAGTATCACAATCTAAAAACCAATCATAATCAAGCTTGCTTAAGAACCTAGCTTATCTTGGTCAATGAAATCCAACAAATCAATCACCATCCAACCAATCCAACCCCAAATAAAATCTTGCTTGAGAGAATTAGCCTATATTAAGCATACATATTGAACCCATTCATACCCAATCAGATCATCATATTAAGGTCTTAATTCATAATCATTCATCTAAAATTAAACTAAACCAAATCTTAATCAACTTCAATCTCATACAAAAATTCCCAAATCCAAAATATCAAGTAATCTAGGTCAAATCAAACAAATTCCAAAACTCTATGTAATCCCAATTAATATACAAAAACCCATCACATCATTGATCAATCCATCTACATCAAATCGACCAACCCTATCAACTTAATCAATTCAAAGATCCTATGCCTTACTCTAATATAATGAAATCCACAACCATCCAAATTGACCATCTCCAATATTAAGTCCAAACTTATGTATCCATATAAAAATGTAATATTTTTCAATTCAACTCAATAAAATTCAAATCCCGTATTCTTTTGATACTAAAACAAATATTATGTCCCAAGCCTCCAAAAATTAAAATCTAATTTGATTATCCAAAATCTACCCATCATTCAAAATCTCATTTTCACCACAAGATCAAAGAAAAACCCGATCCATCTGAGACCCAACCATCACCTTATGCTTTGAATCATGTGATCACAAGAATGATTGAAGATGAAGTTCATAATAATACCTTTGAAATAGGTTATATGCATGTTGGAATAACTTCTCATCATGCTTTCTCTAATATTGTAGTTGACACCAAAATCCTTCACAACCAAAGTGAGTTCACACCACATTTTAGGGACTCTTTCTCATTTGAAAAAAATATAGACATGTTGGATCAATTTCTTGAAAGCGTAAAGACATGTTTCTCTAACATTACATTGAGATAGGGGCTGAAATAATCCCTTGATATAGCTTAGATAATTTGTATAACATTATGCATCCCCTAAAACTACCTACCCATGTCTTCAACAACCCATGGGCTCAAAACACCATTCCCTCAAGATAATATCAAACCAATTTCACTCAAAACAAAACTTCACCTAATGACGTACCTAAAAAAAACAACCTCATTTATCCTCAAATAATCATGATAATTTCATCACTTCAATCAAGGAAAACCATAATCCCAATCAAAACAAACCATAATCACATTCAATTCAATCACACTTTTCACACAAGCAAACCACCACCTAAGATTAAAAATCACACCATCTTGAATCATGTTATCCCTAACTATAACATCCTTCCACCATTTAATCACACACTCCTTAACTATTGTGTACCTCCATTGTGCACCTCAAATCAATAAATATTCCCATCCAACCCATAACATCCCTCCCAATTTATTCCATAATAACCTCTTAGTAACCCTTTTGACCAAGAGTAACAAGAAATGAAAGACACCAGACAAGGGATTAAAAACCATATTGAAAATCTTGTTTCTTCCTTATTTTGAAATACCCAAATTTGACAAATATAAAGGAAAGGGTGACCCCCATGATTATGTCAAATAAATCTACATGATGTGCCAAGATTTTTATTATGTTGATATGTGGGATTTGTTTAGTGGAAAATCCTCACCAATTGGTGAATTCATATTGGCCAAGTCAAAATTGATAAATATATTGCAACCAACAGGGTGCCAAAATCACCTAGATTTTATAAATTATAGGTCCAATGCATTTCAATTTATCATTGACTTATTTTATGAGGCATATTTAATCAATAGTTTCACCATAAAAAACTACATGTTTTCAACGAAATAATTAATATTTTTACCTAGAATCTCATAAACATGTATTAAATCACCCACATATTTGCCAATACTATTAAAACAACATTGTGTATTAGGATACATTTTTCCAACATCACTAAATTTTCACTACGTGTGATGAGGACCCATTTCACCAATAAAATTTACAAATAATTGCATATGAGGACCCATTTCGCCAATAACATCAAAATATAATTACGTTTGAGGACACATTTTACCAATTACATTAAAAAATAATTGTGTATGAGGACCCATTTCATGAATACTATAAATCCATGCTAATAATAGGGTCATAATTGCCTTGAAAATTACAATGTATGTGTTCCATTGAGGTTTTTGATTTTCCCAACATTTAAATATATCGTTGTATAATCACATAGGATTCACCAAATTTTTACTATACCATTTAAAAATCCCATGAAATTTTCCAAATATGGATTGATATAAATATAATCAAAACTCTTATTTATTCTTACACATTCTGTTCAATTTTGAACTTGTGATCTCTTGATTTGAAAGTTGGACTTGGAACCTTGATCATAGGAAAGTTACAAACTTACAACTGTAGGCATTGTTGCATTAACGAATAGTGAGTCAGTGAAAACCTAAAGGTAAGTGATCATTTCTTCATAGTTTTATAAGATTTTTTATCTCTTTTCCATTCTTACTTCAATCTTAAAGATGATATTGAGTAGGGAATGAGATCTATATTCTATATCCTTCTTAAACATGAAGACATTTTTTTCTAACTTTTATTTGATGAGAGATCAAGATGTCAAATAACATGCAACAAGAGTAAGACTCCTCCGGGTGGTGAAGGGAGGCCATCAAAAGACTCAAAACATAGAGTTACCACAAATTCTTACTTTGGCAATGTTTCTGATCCATCAGATCAAGATGGAGCTACATCATCAACTCTTGTACCAAATATTAATGAAGAAGGCATTGACAATACCTCACTGGAAGATGAGATTGGGTTAATTGAGTCAAATGAGGATGATAATGCTATAGGATATGTTCCAAGGGCTACCCAGGTTAGCCAAAATGAGTTAACTGACCTAGATACAAATGTTGGCGCTATAGATGATGTTGTTGCAAGGAAGAGGAAAATAAAAGCCAAATAAAAAATAGGGCATGAGTGGAATATGACAAGGAATTTTCAGATTGATTGGGTGTTAAAGTACCCATTCATTGAACTAGTGGAGAATGAAAACAAAGATGAACCTCCAACAAAATGCATGTGTAAGATTTATAGTTGGAAATATAAAAGAGACAAGAAGTTGCAGCTAAAGCTTGACACTATAGAAAAGCATATCGGTAAAGTTTATAAATAAAAAATTATAGACATAAAGGAAAAGTCAATAGTAAGATCGAAATCAAAGGAAGAATTCCTTCATGATAAGTATGCCTTGGAATATGATGAGAATATGCAAATAATAGTGAAGCTTGTTGCATGTAGAGGTTCAATTGAAGCTCAATTTGGAAAGATAATGATAGGAGCACAACTGGAAAAAAACTATTTAGATGAGTGTTGTTTTTCATATTTTTTCTAGAGGGTGTCCTAAGATAGACTACCTAGAACATAATAATTTATTATCTTTATTGGGTGTTCCTCACTTTCCTAGCACACATTGGTCAATTAATGTTGGATGGGAATGGGTAAGTTTTCTTACTGAGGTAGAAAAACAAGATTTATAGGGGAAAATAAAAAAAGTCAACCTTTATTGCATTATCTTTAGATTCAAAGTTACTGTGGTAGATAATACTTCTTGGGTATGTATGCATGTGTATACTGTACACCAACATGTCTACCAACCTCATCTACTCTATGTTTATAAAATGAAGGAGATTTCAACATTGCAAAATCTATTTGAACTAGTTAAGAAATATTTGAATGAAATTGGAGGTATGGATGACTTCACAATTGCCAAAAATTTGGTGTGTGTAGGATCTAATGGAGCTTTAGCAATGTAAGGTCACAAGAATGGACTTTGCATAAAGTTACAAACTACTTGTTCACCATACATGATTTCCATTCACTGCATGACCCACAAAATGAATTTATCATTTAAAATTGTAATCAAGTTTCCTCTAGTATCAAAAGTTGAAAATCTAGTCCACGAGCTCTACTCATACTTTTGTTGATGTCCTAAACATTTTGTTGAATTTCAAAATTTTGTTGAGGGAATAACAAGAGGAAACAATCTTCTTAAGGATGTTGATACTAGATGGATCTCCTTGCATGGACCAATGCAACAATTTTTTCCAAAATACCGATCCTTGATTGGAGTAATTTTTGAACATCACCACACAATAGACAAATATCTTGACCTCTTACATAGGTTAAGTGATATAGAGACACTCTTAACTTTATCTGGTATTCTCTCCATGCTAGATGAAATGAACAACCTTGTGAAAAAATCCCAAGATAGAACTATTTATATTCAAGAATATACTAAGCTATGTAGAATTACATGCATGAACCTCAATAATCTATATCTATCAAATTATCCATTTCAAAGTCCAAAATTTACAAGCTGGTAGATAATTATAGATTTGAACAATCCTAAAAATTATTATAGTTTAATGCAAGTGGGAAGTTATGTGTCTTTATACATGGATTTGAGATACCAATGCACTATTATATCATGGTCAGGTTCTCTACCAAAGAAGTACCTATTACAAAGGATTATTTTAACGAAATTGTTAAATATATAAGTGGTGTGTGCAGCGTGTTTTTCCTATTCTAAATGATGCAAAACAATAGAATGCAAAGAAGAAAGACAGACAACAACACTTCAAGATTAGCCTAAGTTGATTTGAACAAAATAAAGATAAACAACAGATTATACCTTGTCCAAGTGATCCTTTTGGTTGGCCCTTTTATGTAGCTTGAATGTGTGCTCCTTGATGGAAAATAGACTAAAATGTTATGCAAAGTGATGCAAATTGGATGTAGAATGCAATGAAAGATGTGGGTATTTGGATAAGCAAGCGAAATTGCATGCAATGGAAGCTTGATGAGTGCAATAATGGAGGTTGAATGCAAAATTCCAATGCTTGAGTTCTAGAGCTTGAAAGTTGAAATTGTGAATGCATGTTTTGAATGAAAATGAGACAAAATCTTCCATTTTAAGGGAAGAGTCTCTAGGGGATTCAATGGCTAGGATTTAGCCAACATGGACAAGATGGAGGGCTATGGTGAGTTGAGGACTCAAAAGCCCTCACATCTTTCCATGTGGAAGGGGAGGTGTCACAAGGATAGGTGATGTGGAAAGAGGACATGTGATGTGGAGGTACTTGCAAGTACCTTGGGATTAGGGGATATTTCCTCAAAAAGGAAATTTTTGTCCCCATATGAGGATGATTGTGACAAGTGAGGAATTTTAGAAAGTCCTCTCTTATCATCATGGGGATGAGAGAAGTTGTTGGGGGAATAAAAGTGAATTTTAAATTCACATGATTGGGGAGTACTTTGGGGATAATACAAGGTCCTCATAAAGGAGGTCCTTGTCCCATGTGACTGATGTGACAATTGAGAGAATTTAGGATTTCCCAATAGCCTTCATGGGGAAGAGAAATGCATTGAATGAATAAATGTGAATTTTTAATTCACATGGGGAAGAGGTCAATGCTTAATAAAGAAAGAATTTATGAAAGGTTGACTTGGAGGACATACCAAAAATAGCATGTGATTAGATTAAGGTTGTGCAAACAGGTGATTAAAAATATTAATGAAGGATTAGAGGCAAGTGGCCAAATATGGAGGATGTGGCATTAATCTTGATTAAAGGTGTGCACATCCTAATCATGGATTAACTAGACTAATCAAAATTAGAAGAAGGTTATGGAGGATGTGACAATGAGAGAGAAAAGAGAGAATTTAAAATTGATTTAAATTCAAAAAGGCAAAATGACTAAATTAAATAGATTGATATATTTATTTAATTTAGAGGGGAAAGGGGTGAAAGGTAAAGTATTTAATTATTAAATTAAATACTTTAGGAACATTAGGCAAAGGGGAAAATATTAATTAAATAAATCATATAATTAATAGCAATGGGAGATATGAGATAAACAAATAAAGAGGATGAATTTGACCATATGGGAGTGGTCAAATTTGAATGTCTACATTTTTCCCCTCTTTGAGATGGTGCTATGAAGTAGCATCATTTCAAAGAATTTTAAAAGATAGCATTAGGAAGAAGATGATTAGATTGGAAAAGATGTCCCAATCATCAAAGGAGTGACTAGGATATGAGAGGATGATAAGCAATAGGAGATTGGGAAGCACAAATGGATTTAAGGACAAAGGTGATGTTGCCCCAATCATGCTACAAGCCAAAATGTGTTGATGATGGATGGAGTGTTGTCGATGAGATAATGATATATCCCAAAACAACACAAAAGGATAGGGAAGGATACATCTCGATGATGAAAGTGATGAGGAAAGTGTTGTTGATGGGGGAAGGATACATCCCAAAACAACACCAAAGGATAGGGAAGGATACATCCTGATGATGATGACGATGATGATTGGATCAAGGCTTGTAGCAAGGCTAGGAACAACACCAAGGATGTGATTAGATGATTTCTGCTAGATTGAATGGATGAGGATTGGATAGAGATGTGATATGGCCTAATGTGAAATTAAATGCATCATGAACATGAGTGTAAATAAGGGTTTGCATAGTTATGAGGGATGATGGTAGGTGTATGGTTGGTTTAATGACAAGTACTTCCCTGTAATCATTAAAAAATTAGGGGAAGATGGGTGTGAAACTGCACCTGTCAAGAACCAAAGGTATCCTGAGAAGAAGAGAAGATGAGAGGTGAATGTTTGCACAACCAAAATCATAGGTCATAGGATAGGTCTATATGCAATGCAACGAAATTGATCATGAAATGCAATCCTAATACGATTTGCCATTTTTTAGAGCATAGATTTTTGCTATAGCATAAGACACTCGGTGCCAGGGTATGTGAAACCAAGGAAAATTAGCGTCTAATGCATAAAATAAACACAACAAATAAGAAGGTTATCCCAACACCCCAAAGTCGCGAAGACCTTGGTTAGGCCAAGTGTTGGGATAACCACAAGCACAAAAGGATGCCCCAGCGTAACACAAGACCTTAGGGATCTTGGTGGGTACTACAGGGGACAACCAAGAAGACAACAACAAAGCAAAAAGATCAAAGTATGCCCCTATGTTTACTAGTCAAAACACACCATGATATGATAGATCATGGTAGCCTTGACAAGTTGTGATAGGGAGCTCAAATGATAAATAAAATCCAAAAGTATCAAAAGATCGCAACCAATTTCAAAATGTCCTTTTCCATAGGATCAAGAGGATGGATGGGGTTGATGAGGTATGTTAGGAAAGATGCATCCTGTTGAGACCAAAGATGGATACTAAACTAAAAGATCGATTATGATGCAAGAGACTCCAAAACTGATTGAATCTCATGATACGAGTGGATCTCATTTGTGAAGAACCAGCTAGATAAGGACATACTTGACGACACGGGACACAAGACACAAAACTGACACACCCTAACAACCTAGGGGCTCGAGGGCCGATCAAAGATTAGCCTTGCTTACATGAAAGTGCAAAGCCCTGGTTGTTTGATAAAAGACCATGGAAAATAGTGAAAAGAGGAGAATGAATACCGATGATAGATGATAGAGATAGGTGGACAAAAACCCCAGGGGCAAATCAAAAGATCAACCTCATAGTTCGAAAAAAGACCAAAGATAAATGATGAATAAGGGATGATGAGATGACCATTATAAGTGGATAAAAAGATGAAATTGACATGATGAGACAAGATAGATCATTTGGATAAGATAGGATGATGGTGATTGCACAAAGCTTAGAGATGGGATAGTTATCCAAATCATCAAAAGGTGAATTGTGAGGATGATATGATAAAGAGATGAGTGATGAGAAGTGATAGGAGATTGGAAAGATGTGTGAAAGAAGCAGGAGGGATAATGATGAGATAGATGGCATTGGGTCACATGGGGGAAGCCTATAGCCAGATACCAATGACAAGGGATTATGAGAGGGGAGGAAAATAGAGATAAAGGGGTGGATAGATAAAGATAAGGAGATGGAAAGATGCCAGGATGGATGGATAGAGGGATAAGGATTGGGAGATGACAAGCATTTTCGGATGGGTAAGGAGATAAGGATGGGGAGATGAAAGGGATACTATGATGGATGAAGTGTTGTTGATGAGGGAATGATATATCCTAAAACAACACGAGGATAGGGAAGGATACATCTTGATGATGATGATGATGAAAGTTTTGTTGATGAGGGAAGGATACATCTCGATTATGCTGATGAAAGTGTTGTTGATGAGGGAAGGATACATCCTGAAACAATAGCAAAGGATAGGGAAGGATACATCTCGATGCTATGCTATGATGGATAGGAAGATTAGGATGGTGAGATGGAAGGGATTGTTTGGATGGATAGGAAGATAAGGATGGGTATATGGAAGGGATTTCCATGATGAATGGATAGAAGGATAAGGATTTGGATGAGGAAAAGGTTACTAGATGGGGAGATGGAAAGGTAAGGATTTGGAAAATGGAGGCGATGACATGATGGATGAATGATTTATCCAAGGACTATATCACAAACAAAGATGGATGGCCCCACTCTAGATATGTCATGTGTGATGACGTAGGTGGGATAGGAGATGAATGGATGGTAAGATAGGGGAGTGAGATGGATATCGATAAGATTCTTGGATAAGGGAGATTGATGGTAGCATAATGAGTGGACAAGGAAGGCATATGGATGTGGATAGGATGCATGGATGAAAATTGTAGATGTATAGGATAAGGAATATGATAGTGTATGGATGAGGGGAATATATGCCTAGATGTTTTGAACGCATGTATATATGTTTTCCTCTGTATATATCAAGATCACAAGGAAGATGGAGGGATTGGGATAAATGGGATATGATAGGTAGGATGTGTAAGATAGGTGGGATGAAGGAGATGGATGAAGGGGACGCAGTTGCCCCCAAGTGTGGAAGTAAGATGGATGGGGGATTTACACTTGATGCTTGTTCACCAGGTTTTCATCATGGTACTTATCCAAGACACTTGTTTGCCAAGTTTTCACCATTGGGAAAATTATTTCTCTTTACTTTTTTTTTTTTTTGGATTTTTGAATTTTTAGGATTTTTTGGATAGTATGTAGATGGAGATGGATAAGGATAGGGATGTGGATAAGTTGATTTAGAAGACATGTGATAAGAATATGAATGAAGGACTCAAGCATCAAGTTCCATACAAGGTATTAAAATCCCATGTGTGAAGTGACTATTTGATGTTGGTACAACCTTATTAGGATAAATGGATTATGCAATCAAATGGATTAAAGGGATTTGATGGGGGAGATATGTGGGATAATGGATGGGATGTTGGAAAGTGTATGGATGGAATGATGGGGTAGGTGTGGGATAGGGTGATGATTTCAGGACCAACATTGGCACATATGGTGGTGGATGTGAAATGATAGGAGAATTAAGGGATGGATGATGTGGGGATAATGGAGGAGATGAGATAGTGAATTTTGGGACATAAGGACCCAAAATAGATTTAGGAGATGGAAGGGGTGTATGATTAGCTTTTGGATTAAAAAATTTGGATATTGTTAGAAATTTTTCATTTGAAGGCATTACATCTTTTTTCTTTGGGATCCACATGGTTTTGATCTTTGCTTTGGTGGGCCTTTGTGGCTTGTGGGTTTGATTTGGATTTTGGATTGGATTTTTATTTTTGTTAACATGTCTTTTTAAGGAGACATGAGGGGATTTAGATTCATGTGGATGTTTAGATTTATGCATTTTTACTTTAGCATCCAAAGTGCTTTTAATAGCAATGGGATGGGTGTGAGGAGATGGACGATATGAAGGAAACATGAATGGAATGATGGAGATTGGATTTTGGGGATGATATGCAGATAGAGGATGTGTAGGTACATGCCTTTTTTGATCTTGATTAGGGAACATGAGAGTGGGATGTTCATGATGGGTGACATGGGTAGGTGATTGGTGGCTAAAAGGATGAATAGGATGGGATGGAGAAGGTGATTATGGGGTATAAGGGCCCAAAATGGACTTAGTGGCTAGAGGATGTGTGATGGTGGATGGAGGGACATAAGGACCCAAAATGGATTTGGAAGACAAAGGAGGAATATGGATGGTTGTTTTGAGGTGATACAATGGAGGGGGGATGGCAGAAAATGGTTTTGTGGAGTGACGGTAAGATCATATTATTCTTTTGGAGGAGGCTCATTGAGGACATATAGAGGTTGTACCAACCTTTTTGGATTGCTAGTCTTGAGAGATATATCTAGGACCTTGTGTACACATGTTTTCTTTGACATGGATGGGCTCTAAAATACCTTGCTCATGAAGGCCTAAACCTTTTCCTTAATAATTCATGATCTTGAGCATTCGCTCTATGGTAGGATGCTTCTTATTTTGGAAACATGATGCGAGTACATTATTAGATGGAGGAGGATGGGTGGCATATATGATTGGTTAATCTTCTACAAGAAAACCCCCACAAACGAATGTAAGAGTACCAAGGGGATATAAACATAGTGTTGGAATGGTAAGGCTAGTTGACGATGAAGGATCATGAGATGGAGATGGTGGGGAAACAAAATCTTGATCAAGAGGAGTGAGTGGTAAGGGATTAGGAGAGGGATTAGGTGATATGATAGGATCTAGAGTTATGTCCATGGGTGATAGGGGATCATGCGATGGAGTAATTGGATTGTGAGTGAGAAGGGGATCATGGGATGGAATGGATGGGGGGCTATGATCTTGAGGTGGAGAAGGGGATATGTTGGTATGCTTTCGATAAAGCTCTTGGCATGACTCATCTTGTGTGGGTGGCATGATGACAGAGTGTTGGAGGGACTCCTCAAGTGGGGGAGATGGGAGGATGGAGGATTCATGAAGTTCATGGGAATGGATTTTGATGATACTAGGAGTGGGAGGAGTGGATTGGATTTGAGTGTCTTCGCCGGATTGGGTGGATCTAGGAGTAGGAGGAGTGGATTGGATTTGATTATCTTCGATGGGTTTGGTGGCTCTTGGAGTAGGAGATGGGGGTTCAATGGATTCGGTGGGTTTGATGGTTTCAATGGTTTGAGTGGTGCTAGGGGTGGTAACAACAATGATAGGTGTGGGATGAAGGGTCTCATCACTAGGGACCATACCTAGGGGAGTGGGACTGCATGGTTCCATGACTTCAAGGTGTGGAGTTGGGGATGTATTCTTTGTCATGCGTCCTTGGAGGAACTTTGGAGTGAGAATCATGCATATTCTAGGCTTAGATGGCGTGGTAGGAGTGGATGAAGGATTATGGATTGGTGGAGGATTAGGATTATGGATTGGTGGACTAGGATAAGATTGAGGAACAAGATTGGATTGAAGACTAAGAGTAGGTGGAGGATTAGGTTTGGATGGAGGGTTAAGGTAAGAATATTGTGATAGCGGATTAGAATAGGAATACGTGGATGGTGGATTGATGTTGGAGGAAGTAGATGGGGAATTAAGATAGGAATATTGGGATGGTCGATTAAGATGGGAAGATTGGGATGGTGAATTAGGATAGGAGGACATGGATGGTGGAATAGAACAAGAGGATATGGGCAGTGTATTAGGACAAGAGGATGTGGATGGTGGATTGTAATAAAGGTATTGGGATAGTAGATTGGGATGGGAAGATTGAGATGGTGGATTAGGATAGGAAGACGTGGGTGGTGGATTAGGATAGGAAGGTGAGGATGTAGGATTAGGATAGGTTGATGGGGATGTAGGATTAAGATAAGAAGGTGTGGATGTTGAATTAGGATGGGTAGATTGTTATGGAGGATTAGGATAGTGGGACATGGATGGGGGATTGTAGTAGAAGTATTGGGATGGTTGATTAGGATGGGAAGATTGAGATAGTGGATGAGGATATGAATATTGGGATGATGGATTGGGATAGGAGGATGTGGGTGTTAGATAAGAAAATGATGTAGAGGAAGGATATGGTGGAGATGCGGGTGAGGAAGATAGTGGATATACCTTGTCAAAGGTAGCATAAGGATTGCTTGTAGGTGTGGGTGAAGATGTGATGGGATAGCTTGGATGAGTGATCAGATTTTGGGTGGTTCTCAGGGAAACCTTACTAGAAATGACAGCATCAAGTGGATCTATGTCATATACCTCTTGATCAACAAGGCTTTCATTATCATCGTCAACATAATTAAGATTCCCCTTAACTACTATTTTTTGTTACATTGGTGAAGTATAAGGATTCATGATGTTAGATTAAATGATATAGATTGAAAAGATGGGAATGGATGATTAGAAGGAAAGAAAAGGTGATGAAAGGATAAATAGGATGGATTTGAAGAAGATGGAAGAAAGGGATCTTAAGATTTGTTTTGATACCCAAAGATCTTGGATGCAGATGGACTAAAAATCAGATTGGGATTTAGGTTAAGCTCATATTGGGATTAGATTAAAGCTCATATTAGGATTGGATTGAAGCTCTGATTAGGATGATTGGAGGATGTGATGGGATTGATTCTACACCAAGTTCATGGGTTTAACTAGATGATGTAAGATGCTGACAATTGAAATTTTCTAGATTTGGCAGTTTTCAACAATTTTCAAATTTTTCCATTTTAGGAAATTTTGCAGGCATACCTTTGAGAGTCTAGTTTTTCCCAAAAAATTCCTAAAACTAAGGTATGTTGAATTCCCAACTAACATCCTAAATATGAGGCATGCATTCTGAGTTATTAACGAAAATGATTTTTCAAAAATTGGAAAAAAATACTAAATTATGATTTTGAGGGTCAAGATGAAAGTTGGAAGCCCTGAAAATGTGTTGAAATGGGGGCCAACCAACCAAGGATTGATGGGAATCCACATTCCACCTCATAATGTAACCAGCCGTAAAATTTTAGCCCAAATAGACACCCGAGTCGAAAGTTATGACCTCCAGAAGTTTCTGCATAAAAAATCAAAACCCCTAAAACGAAGCCTAGGTGATTAGGATGGATGAATTGATGATGGATATGGAATCTAATAATGTTCTAAGAAGCACCTATGTGATTCGGTCGATGAATGATAACTTTTAGAAGGTGTTGATGAATGGAAATGACAATGACAAGAAGACATATGAAGGTCTGATTTTGGGAAAATTCACCTATCTAGGGGGCAAGGTCACCCAAGTCAAGTGCAGGGCCACCCAAGTCAAGTGCAAGGTCGCCCAAGTCAAGGGAAAGGTCACCCAAGTCAAAGGAAGCATCACCCAAGTCTAGGGTAGGGTTTCCCAAGTCAAGGGCAAGGTCGCCCAAGTCAAGGGCAGGGTTACCAAAGTCTAGGGCAAGGTCACCCAAGTTAAGGGCAAGGTTGCCCAACTTAGGTCAAGGTCACCCAATTCAAATTTTAGACTTGTCTAAATTAGAAAAGGATTAAACTGACTATCTAAATGGGCAAACAAACCTTCAAAATGGGAAAATGGACTATCCAAATGGGGAAACAAACCTCAGAATGGGAAAACAAACGCTCAGAATGGGAAAACGGGCACTTAGAATGAGGAAATGGGCAGACAAATTGACTGAATGGAAGGAGAGATTAACTGTTTAGAGTGAAAAATAACCCAAATATGGGGTAGGGTCACCGAACTTGGAGGAAGAATCATCCCTTTTGCTGAAACAGGTAAATGAGTCAGGCTATTTGACTAACAAAATGACAGGAATAGAGGGCAGAATAACCCTTCTAGAGGTCAGGGTTCCCTATCTTAGGGGAAAAATCACCCCTATTGAGGGTAGGGTCACTTATTCAGAGAAGGATGGGTGATTCTGATAAGAACAGATTGGAAAATGAGTCAAACAGAAGGTAGGGTCACCCCTGTTAAGGGAAAGGTCACCCCTATTGAGGGAAAGGTCACCCCTGTCAGCTGACCTAGACTTAACTTGGATAAGAACGGCTATGGAAAAGGACAAAAAACATAGCAAACAACAAGAAAAACACAAAGGATGACTTGACTAAACAAACATGCACTGGTTTTACATAAAGAAGACAATTCAAATAGCACAATCCTAAGATTAGTATGAAGGGTATGGCCAACATGATCCTCTAGCTAGGTTGAACAAGGTGATCTAGGGAGTCCTCAATATACGCATAGTATGTGAGGCACAACCATGAACACTAGCCCATCACAAGCACAAGTCAGAAGCCCTAGTGAGGTACTGTAAACTTGGACCAACTCTTCACATCTTATCTAGGTATCACCCTAGCTTCAACGCTTTGCCAGACATGACATGACTAGATTGGGGTATAGTTTTGGATCCCCCCTCTTTATATACCCCGCTGGTACATGTGGTTGGGATCATCCCTTGGGGTGATGAAATCCCCAAGCAGGTCCCACTAAAAGAAGACACTAAATGTTTTCTGCTAGTCCCCAGGCTCACACGAAGCGCAAGGGGAAAGCTTGAATGATCTAGTGCCCCATAGGTAACACAAAGGACTAAGTGAGTTATGATTTCTCTTCACCTAGGATCACCAAATGATGCAAGGGGATTGGATACATCAATATCCCACTTTACAAACACAATACAAAAATGTTTTGACTCCCCCTAATTAGATCTATGTGCCTAACTAGTATGAAAACGTAAAACAAACAAGCTAACTAAGAAACTTGGCATGTTCGTCCTGCAACAAATACATTAGTAGTTTAACCTCCGGTCTTGAACAAACGTGAAAAAACTACACAAATGTTAGTGAAACCAATCAAATTCACCAAAAAAATAGGTTAGGGGGTTAGTACTAACAAAAACAACAAGAAACAAACTCTGGAAATGAAGCTTAAGTCACTGTTTACCTCAAGATCGCCTCTGTTTAGGGAAAAATCACCCCTGTTAAGGGCAAGGTTGCCTATCTTAGGGCAGGGTCATCTATCTTAGGGTAGGTTCACCTATCTTAGGTAGGGTTTCCTGTCTTAGGGTAGGGTCACCCCTGTCAATTGTGGAGTTGCCTCTATGTAACCTGAACCTGCAAAAATTCAAACAACAACAAACATGAAAGAGACAAACCCATCTATGGGTCCCACCCGATGTGCCAGAAATGTGTGCAACGTGTTTTTCCTATCCTAAATGATGAAAAACAACATAATTCAAAGAATAAAGATAGACAACACTTCGGGATTAGCCTAAGTTGAGTTGAACAAAATAAAGATAAACAACATATTATACCTTGTCCAAGTGATCCTTTTGGTTGGCCCTTTGATGTAGCTTGAATGTGTGCTCCTTGATGGAAAATAGACTAAAATGTTATGCAAAGTGATGCAAATTGATGTAGAATGCAATGAAAGATGTGGGTATTTGGATAAGCAAGTGAAAATGCATGCAATGGAAGCTTAATGAGTGCAATAATGGAGGTTGAAAGCAAAATTTTAGTGCTTGAGTTCTAGAGCTTGGAATTTGAATTGTGAATGCATGTTTTGAATGAAAATGAGACAAAATCTTCCATTTTAAGGGAAGAGTCTCTAGAGGATTCAATGGCTAGGATTTAGCCAACATGGACAAGATGGAGGGTTGTGGTGAGTTGAGGACTCACAATCCCTCACATCTTTCTATGTGGAAGGGAAGGTGTCACAATGACAGGTGATGTGGAAAGAGGACATGTGAGGTGGAGGTACTTGCAAGTACCTTGGGATTAGGGGATATTTCCTCAAAAAGGAAGTTCTTGTCCCCATATGAGGATGATTGTGATAAGTGAGGAATTTTAGAAAGTCCTCTCTTATCATCATGGGGATGAGAGAAGTTGTTGGGGGAATAAATGTGAATTTTAAATTCACATGATTGGGAAGTAACTTGGGGATAAGACAAGGTCCTCATAAAGGAGGTCCTTGTCCCATGCGACTAATGTGACAATTGAGAGAATTTAGGATTTCCAACAACCTTCATGGGGAAGATAAATGCATTGAATGAATAAATATGAATTTTTAATTCACATGGGGAAGAGGTCAATGCTTAATAAAGAAAGCATTTATGAAAGGTTGACTTGGAGGACATACCAAAAATAGCATGTGATTAGATTAAGGTTGTGAAAACAAGTGATTAAGAGGATTAATGAAGGATTAAAGGCAAGTGGCCAAATATGGAGGATGCGGCATTAATCTTGATTAAAGTTGTGCACATCCTAATCATTGATTAACTAGACTAATCTAGATTAGAAGAAGGTTATGGAGGATGTGACAAGGAGAGAGAAAAGAGGGAATTTAAAATTGATTTAAATTCAAAAAGACAAAATAAATAAATTAAATAGATTGATATATTTATTTTATTTAGAGGGGAAAGGGGTGAAAGGTAAAGTATTTAATTATTAAATTAAATACTTTAGGAACAATAGGAAAAGGAGAAAATATTAATTAAATAAATCATTTAATTAATATCGATGGGGGATATGAGATAGATGAATAAAGAGGATGAATTTGACCATACAGGAGTGGTCAAATTTGGATGTCTACAAGTGGTATTTTAAAATATATTGCAAAATCTCTTTCCTCAAATATTTATAAATGATTCCCTCGTGGTGAAATACGTGAAGCCATGTCTATTATGTATCCTCAATTTTAGGTCCTAGGCAAGTGTCACAACCTAGAGTATTTTCATAAAAAAGTAATTACCATGGCTGAAAACTTTTTGAAAAGTTTAGAATATAATGGATAGAAAATTGAAGGAATTATAAATGAAACTAAGCTTAGAGAACAAGCTTCCCATTTTGCAATAAGTATGATTGACTAGTTTGACTCCATGGAGAATATCATGCAAGCAGGATCAATAACAAGGGTTTGGGTAACCTTTGGTTAGAGTGAAATATTGTGTGATTCATTATTGGAATATTTCAAAATTGTTGATTAATGTCAAATAATGATATTTGGGTCGGTGAAGGATGAGAGGGTTTTCAGTGCATTGGGGTTTCTAAAATCAAAGATAAGAAAAAACTAGACAAGAATTTGGAAAATTGCTTGAGGATGTATACAACTAGGTACAATGTCTGAAGTTTTCCTTTTCAAAGGGAACTCACAATTTTGAAGTGCATATGTGAAAGAAGAGGGTTGTGCAACACTTCAAATGTTAGTGGAAGTGACACAAATGATAGTGGCACAATGAATGTTGAACTTGAGATGTAGTTAAACAAATGTACACATGGCAGAGAAAATAAAGACCAAACTCAGAGTCAAGATGACTCTCAATCTCATCATCGGAGTGAGGACCAAGAGGTGAATTGGAAAATGAAAAGGATTTAGAAGTTTTTAGGTATTTATATTTCATTTCATGAATCATATTCCAAATTTTCGTTGATGATATTTTATATTGTATTCCATGAATTTATGAATTAGATTGAATAATTTAACATATTACTATTTTCTATTGTTCCAAATTTCTAATGTAGAATCTAGATTCTAAATTTTAACTGTTGTCTAGGGATTTAATAGTTTCTAGGTATTTAAATTTTATACTCCATTTCATATTCCAAACTATAGTTGATGATATTTTATATTGTATTCCATGAAATTATGAATTAGATTGAATAAATTAACATATTATTAATAATTTCATATTTTAATTGTCATACTGATAAGTTTTACATGTACTCAATGATTCATCATTCAACTTGGTGCTTAATAAAATATTAACGACAATAGCATATACAAAATTAGCAATCATTTAATGTGTATCTAATAGTAAAAACCATAGTTTTTAGTCAATTGAGAAAATAAATAATACAAATAATTGAACACATTACCAAATTTGAGTATTTTATTGATTTTCTAATGAAGGAATACATAGAGACAATGCAAAATATTGCTCAAAGACAACTCTACATAGAGCTAAGTTGGAAACTCATATTATAAAATCATTATATCAGCTTTTGTAGAATGCTCCACTGTTCATCTAATGTAAGTTCCATTTGTTGTAACATATATTGTCTGACTTGAAAATTTGTTAACAATTCATGATTGAAATTAGAACTTGAATGGAATGTTTCAATCAAAGGTACATTTAAGGTTATCATTGGTTTGATGGAATCCAAATAGTTTGCCTCATGTGGGTTTTGAGGAAATTGGTCCAAATTAATCTTCCTTGTATCCTTCATCTTCTTTCTAAAATTATCCTTTCCAATGAATTGCTCAATTGTGTCAAAAGCCTTTGGAAAACCAAGCTCTGTCAAGGTCCTTACCTTTTTATCTAGCTTCTTCATCTTTTTTGTAGCCTGATCTATAAATTCCTCTATTTCACACATTCTCAAACACTTTTGAATGATAGATGACACCTTCATTGAGGCATTAATTTGGTCATTAATTCGTTTTGATTTCAATTAATTGTCACTGGATTTGTAGATTGTTTGCAAAATTTGATTTGCAATTTTCTTTGTTTAAATCACATCTTTTTTGTCCATTACATATTTCTTGAGCTTTCTATTATGTACCATAAAATCATCAATCAATTGAAAAAATTCACAAAAATGATCAATCCTTTGCATTATTTCCTCCCAGATCTTTTGTTTCATATGCCTCATTATTTCCCTACAAAAACTAGTTAACTTATTTTGACAAGAGTTTATTTCATTTTTTGCTCCCCTCAACTCTACTGCTAATCTTTCACTATTTTTTCTCTCTCCCTTTAATTTTTGTTCCCAATGTTTTTCTTTCACCATGTTTTGTTTTAATTTGTATGAAGTGGTTTTTTCATCATCATATTTTTTTTCTCATCTAACCTTTACTTTAGTTCATTCAATTCCACCTTTGTTTGTTTATCCTCTTTGCTTGTAGATCTAGAGGCATAATTTTTAATTCTCTTTTTTCAATTCATTGTTCTTGTTATCTATTGCTTTCCTATTTTCTAGGTCTGCTTGTAACTTTTCTATTTGAATTTTTAACCTTATTTTTCTCTCTCTTGATTTAGCAATGACAAGTACACCAATTCATTTTTTTTTATACAATAAATTTTGTCAAAAATTTTGTATCCAAAAAAATCCAATTGGAAATTGCTCACCTAAAATTCAAAGTGATCCATCTGATTCTCTGGTTTATTTTGGACTATGGGAACAAACATGTACTCCATTATTTTTGTATTTGGGTCAAATATGGGTAATAACTTGGAATTTGCAGGCTCTAAAGTTACATTAGATGTACTCTCTATTAGTTGCTTCCTTTTTTTTATACATTTCTTATTTCTTTTTAAACTCATCATTGTAATCAAAACCTGGGGCCGCAAACATAATGTAATTCTTGAATGGAAAAGGAGCACTCACAGTGATGGGAACATCTCCAATTATCTAAGACTAAGCCAAAGGATGAGGATTAGCAATTGTTGTTGCACTTACGCTAACTAGAGGAGTACTTAGAAATAACTCCTTTGGGGTAGAAATTAAGGTAGTGGTACTGGTACTGGTAGTTGGACTTAGACCTAGCATGATCCTTTGCTTTTTTAGAATGCCTTGATCACTGGATGCTTATGCAGTATCTTGTATTGTTGGCCTCTTGTTTATAATTTTTTGTTGTAGCACATGTTGACCACTACTAGTACTACTACCCATACCATTTCCACTAGTGGTAATGCTAGTTGCACTAGATTCTCCACCATGGGCATGCCTTGGTTATGATTGTAGGATTAGGAATCAAAATTGTAACAAAATGAATTGTTTCAACTATCCTTGTCTGCGCTTTGGATTTTTATAAGCTCCAAGGCCCTATAAATCACTAGGTTTTCTATGGCCTATCTCTATTGGTGCCTAGATGCCTTGTCCTTTGGACCCCAAACCACCACATTCATAACCCATTTTTTTGGCTATGGCTACTAATAATTTTTTTTTTTTTTGGTCTCACTTAAACCAAATTTTAATTTTCTTGCATATTGTACACTTTGTTATTCCCTATCATCATCAAATTCATCATTAGTTTCTCCAGCTTCAGAGGGATGATCTTTATTCCAAAAATTGCTAAACTCATAATCTTCTTCGATATCTTGGAACACAACACTTGTTTTTGGTTCACCTAGATCCTTCCTCATAGACAAAAAGGAAGTAATTTTTGATTGTGTACATTTTTTTCTCTACAATCCATTTTTAGAGAATCTGGTATTTTTACTTTAATAGATGGTTGATCACTTTTTTCATAAAAATTGTCATGCCTTCTAATTTGCTTCTTTGCTTCTCTTTGTTGGTGTAATACCATAATTTTTTGTTACAATTATTCAAAACAAATACCTTTCTCAACAATAATTTTCTACATTGCTATTTTGACCTCATCCCAAGAATCCTTGCTTTTCAAGTTTTCAAGCAAGGGTTTACTTTGATGTGGAATTCTACTTGCAACATTCTTATTGGCTACAATCCTTGATTTAATGGTGTCACATGGATCATATTGCCAGTGAGAGACAACATCAATTTTTATTTTTTTCAAAAGTTCATGTACCCCACCAAATGCTTTGCTCTCGAATGTGAGCCCTCCACATGAAAAAGGGAAAGGAGGAAATACACTCTTCTTTTGCTAATTTCTAAAGTATAGTTGAACATTACTCTCTATCTACTACACATATTCCAATGCCAAAACCCTTTCTATCACATGTATTGGAATTTTTTATGGCTCTACTCCTGATCCATAAAATCTTAGCACAATATATTCTTCCATTAAGTACCAATCATCCAATTGTATTTCTTTACCTAGTTGAATGTAATTTCTATAAGACATAGACAATCTAGGATTTGGAGTATTTGTATTTGCTTGATATAATGGAGACAAGAAGTAGTCTATAAAATTATTGTAGTTACTTCAATAATCATGAATCATTATCTCAGTGGTGCAATCACATAATGGAGCCATTTTTTTCCTCAAAATTTGTATAGGGCTGAATTTGAAGCTTATTGGTCAGAAACATTCCACTAAATTTGAATAGAAAAAATAGCACAAGTAGGTTGTGAACCTAAATGTCTTAGTGGAACCTCATTTAATAATTAAAAATTGTTTATGCATTGATTCTACAATATTCTCAATAAAGTTATATTTGATAGGCCGCTTACCATAGTGGATATTAAATACCATTTCAAGGAGGCTTGCACCCACTTCTTGATTTCTATCTAGGTCAAGGTAAATTGCTAGCATGGAAATAGTATCCTAAACCTATGGTTTAAAAATTATGAAATCATAAGGAGGCTTATGATTATTTCTGAGTAAGTTACTATGACTATCCTGAACTATTATAATTAGAAAATTAATTTTCTCCCCTTCATTGAATGCTTCATAATAACTAGCAAGCTTTTCTAGGTCAATGTGGATGTTTCCAAATTCTTCGATTGTAAACCCCGACACATTTTTGAATTCTTCTATAATAATGGATAACATTTATTCGTTGCTATCTTTATTAACAATTACTCTTTCATTATCATCATAATTGTGGGTGCAGACCATGATAAATTCTAGGCAAGGGAAAACCTCATGTAACATCATGCGCCCCAATCCAACTACTACCCATGGTGCAATGATGCTATTAATTGAAATTGTTTTACTATTTTTCATTTTCCTTGCAACCTTATTCTCACATGAAAATATAAGTTTTGAGGTAATCCTACCATATATTTTAGGATCATAAATATCATGGTATTCATCCATGAAACCTAGGGTTTAAAGCACTCAAGCATAATCTATTTTTCTATTTTATTTTTCTTTGACTTTCCCAATAACTAGTTTGGTAGTGGTGGTAGACATTCTTGTACAGTGTGAAGTACCCCTTAAGTCCTTAATTTTTCTTAAGTCTCTCAAATTCTCAACCCTAAACCCCAAGATTGAAAAATTATGAAATGATGAAACATAGGATTTCTATCTTTCACTTACCCAAATTTTGATTGTTGAAAAGATTAATACAAAGAAACTGGCATGTGTGGACTAGCTATGTTGGAACCTAGAATCCCCTTGGTGTACTACAATGAGCAATCTCCCTTTGTGTTGACCCTCTCACTTAAAAATAAAATCACTTAGAAGTAGAAAACTCACTTTTTTTCTTTTTCTTGAATATTAAAGTGAATGAAACATGTTACCTCTAGACTACACAATTAGTACATTACGATTTTGCATAGAAACTTTGAAAAAAATTCAACAGTTGTCCTACATTTCTACACCTTCTATTAATTGATATCTTTTGGTGAGAGGTGACATCTTTCAAATTTTCCATCTCAAATTAATTCTCAACCATAGATCTTTGTAAATATAATGTTTATAGGGTGATTTCAAAGGTTTGAGTTTGTAAGCCTAGCACTCAGTGCATTTCATTATGAAATTCAACTACAACCATCCATCAAACATTCATCAAACAGTTGAGTAATTTATGATATAAACATGTGTTTTAAAACTTTAAAGTGTGTTAAGATACAAAATCCTCATGAGATCATGCCACATGTTGTCATTCTTTTTCTCACAATCCTATCCTTCAATAGAAAACCCATTGGAGACATTGAGATGGGTCCACATGTCCTTATTTTGTGGTTCTATGAGTTGCATATAGATCCTCTTGAATCATAGCATGGACCTACAAAATCCCTTTAAAAATCATGACATTGACACTTGTCCCCTTTTGATGGCTCCACAACAATTAACTTAACCTCTATAAAACTATCCGTGGATTCATAGAATCATGCCAAAAGGAAACCACTAATAAGGAGTCAAGTGTCAATCCTTCCACAGTTCCACAGGTGTTCCATTCCTCAATAAAATAATTCATGTGAATTAGTGGAAAGACATAATAAGTGATGGGAACCATATATTAAGTGCAGGCTCACTTAAGCCATTTAATTAAGTACATACAAAATCTTCTTCTTAAGTGAAAGCTAGGAGAGGATCAAGGGGCCGATAACTTAATTTTACAAAGTACTTAATAAAATGACTAATGAAATTGGTGTTGAAAACACAATAGTATTGAGAGGGGGGTGAATGCGTACCTAAAAAAATCATTCATTCAACAAATATTAACCAATGAAAACATGATAAGTAGAAGAACACAAGAGCATGCAACCATAACACTAGATTTAAGTGAAAATCCCTACAAGGGAAAATCATGGTGACCAAGCTGCTTGGATATACTATCCAAATATATCCTCATAAATATAAAAACTTTTACAATAGGTATTTTTGGTCTTTAACCAAAGGAAGTTCACTACTCCCTGCTCAATACAACTTTCACAACTGAGGTTCACTACCTCAACATATAATTGGATTATTTTAATACATCAATTACCTTCAGCTCACTACCTTTGGTACATACATCTACTTCAACAAGCTATGTTGCTTAAAACTCATTGACTTCAATAACTTTTCTCATTTACAAGCTTATAATATTCTTCACAGTATTCACATTCACTATTGATCTATCAAAACTAATCTTTGGCACATTTCATGATCAAAAGATATTCTACTAAAATTTATTCAATCATTGTTTGCTCAAAACATTCCTAACACTCTCACTTTCCTTTTCAAACACTTTTATCTTCTATTTATACCATCCACATCCTTCAAAAATGTTCTTCAAGTCAACTACAAACATGAAATATAAGATAAATAATATTTACAATGAAGTCAGATTCAAACACATTTTCCATAGAAGGAAAACTTATGTGGTAAAAATTGAGAGATATCCAAGACCTATCCTTCATGAGACATATCTTCAAAATTGGTGTGCACACCTAAAAACTTGGTACAACCAACCTAACATGACAAGTCAACTCGAAAAGAAAGAAAACTATCAAAATATCCACTCTAGACCAAGGTGGTATTGGAGAGATCAAGAAACACTTTGTAGACGACTTCAAAAAACTGATATAGCATGTAACACCATTTCTATGCATTCCCTTTGTCATTCCAAATCAATTCACGTTGGTGCAAACACATGGAGATCAAGTCATTTAAAACTTGGACTGAGTAGAAATAGACTATAGAATAGATATCAACTCACAGAGTAACCAAAGAGCCCAAAGAGATTCCATCATGCATTAAAAATCCACTATACATAAAATTAAAATATGATGATGCAGATCGATTAGACACCAACATACCAACCTACCAAGCTGTCAAAGCATATATAGCACACTGTCATCTACAAAACCACCAGTGGTGAACCAAATCATTTAAAACTTGGACTGATCAGACATATCATCTTAATAAACTTAACTTCAAAACTTCAAGGCAAAATAATGAGATGTGGTGAAGTGAGAAGACATATAATTCTCTTCTTTGTCATACATTCACTGGGACTTAGCAAATTCATACTCTGACAACTCAAAAATAATTTATGGTAGAACTTATGCATGTAATATGCATACCTTTCAACTGTGTAGAGATACTCTTCAAACCACAAGAACAAAACTTCATCTACTGAGAAATGTAGAGCAACTAATAGAGCTCTAGTGTAGCCAATTTTGTGCCTTAGATAGATTTTAGCTTTATCGACCAAGGAATTTGACATCCAATCATGATCTTCAATAGATAAGACCATCTTGCATCTCTTTAAAATCCAACCATGAATAATATAAATGCATATGATATCTACAAAGGTTGACATCAGTGACAACACCAACAAAGGTTGACATCAATTACAACACAATATCTACACCTTTTCCAACAATCTCCCCCATTATAATTGGTGGCAACACTTACAATATTTTCTATTATCTATCCCCCTTTGACATCAAGGGAAAAGGGTAGGTGGTCACCATAAGAAAAATATGAACTCCCCTATCTATACACACTTTTTACAGTTCACTCCCCCTTACACCAAAAAGTTTTTTTATATACATAGAATGGTGAACACTTATCTACTTTTCATATTTACATATAAAAAATGTCACAAAAATTATGTCACAGATACATAGTCAGATCTGACTGAAAGGAAGTATTTTCTTTTAAATTGATTTTAGTTGAGTCAAGGAGCTGTCCTATTGCAACTTTGCAGAAGTAGAGATTTGGATTTGACTCACCAGATGGGAATGCATGTCTTTTGATTCTTCCAAGGAGGATGGAATATGATTATTTTTCTCCACTCCTTTAGCTCCTTTTAGGAGACTTGTTAAAGATGCCAATTTTATGTTTACAACCTACCACAACTATTTTAATTGGATTTTTATCTACTCCCTTTGATCTTGCACTTGTAATTGGGAGTGTAACTTCTCAACTTGTACCATGATGGCACCATCACTATCTTGCATTGAATCATAAGTAGCAACCACATTTGTGATCTGCACTTCCATGGCATTGATTTTGATTCTTATGAATTTTGGTGGTGGTTGGCCATTTTAGATAGAAAAGGTATAAAACATTAGCTTCCTCCATACATTTCTAAATGTCTTCAATACATGTTTTCAGCTTCTCATGTTCCTTTGCACATTTCTCAGAGGCTTCTAATAGTCTTTTCTTTTGAATTTTTACCTAAGCTTGCTTCTCCAAATAAGCAGAATGTTCCTTAAAGGAATCAATTAGTTGTTTGATATGTTGAAAAAGGGGTAGAGAGGAACCCCTTTTCTCATTTGTCATTTCAGCTTCTAGGATTTTGACAACCTCCTCCAATGTCTTAGAACTGTCAACCTATTGCTTCAAGATTTCTTCCTTGCAGAAGAATGAAAGATATCACAAAGTTGCAATTTTGCAATGGTGAGATATTTTCCATATTTATTGTCCCATCAAACATAGGAAACTGCATCAATTATAGAGCAATTACAAGCTGAATCTGATTCTATTTTGTAAAAAAATATTTAATTTAATCAATGGGGGATGCAAAAAAAAAAACCTTTGGAGAATCTTGTGCATGTTCTTTGAAAGTAGACATGTCTTCCTTTATCAGGTGATCTTGCTTATCAGTGCTCTTTGGAGGAGGGCTATCATGCACAACATGCTCAAGAGAAGCATTCTCTTCATCATGTGTTACTTTCTCATCTCTCTTCTCTTCTGCTTCATGTTGAATAGTATCATGCTGTGAGGACATCTGAGATTTCTCCACATCTTCAATATTTCTCATTTTTTCAATGATTTTCTTGGTCACTTATTTAGTCTCCTTTTGAATTTTATCTTTATCTTCATTCTCCATACTCATAAGAGCATCTATTATTTTCATTGAACTCAATTCTTGATCTTGTTTCTGAAGTATTTAATCTTTTTCTTCCTACGACATGGGGGACCAACTTTGTCAAATTTTTCATTCCTTAGCTCATCATCAATTTCAATTGCTTTTTCTCTTTTCTCCCTCAGGACTTGAGCTAGAATCTATGAAGCATTATCAAGGATTTTTCTAAGAGCCACATTGTGCTTTATTATGTACATGAATATTTCCCTTTCAATGGTTCTTTGGTCCTTAGGGAGACTTCTAGATGCAGTGCAGTTGTTTCTTCTAACATGCTATGAATTACAATCCCATTAAATATTGCATCCAATTGGAGAGGCTCATATGGAGGAGGTGCCAGAGGAGTTTTATTGATTTTCTTCTCCTTACCTTTCCCTTTAGGTTTGGAAGTACCTTCCTCACCCATTTCTTCCTCCTCCTTTGTTTCTTGTGTCTCATCCTTCTTTCTCTTAGCTTGATGCTTAACCCTATGATGCTTCTTCTCAACAACTTTAGTTTGTGCTTTAGTTTCTGATGCACCTCTTTCCCTAGAAGTGGCTTATGTGGATTTAGTAGGCCATGAAGGAGTAGTAGTAGAAGATGCTGACTTGCTTGATTTTCTAGGCACATTCTTTGCAATAGTTTTCTCAAGATCTAAGGGAATATTCTTTGGAGCTTGAGTAGAGGTTTGTGGTTTCATCTTGGAGTACCGTGGAATGACCAATTTTTCAAAAAATTTATCAAACCTCTTCTCACTGGTCTCTTCCACCTTCTTCTAGATAATATTATCCATGATCTCTTTAGAGGTAATAAATATTTCTACTATAGGATCCACGAGTTTGTTTAGCAGGTTTCTAACATATTCTTTAACTTCATCAAGAGAAACCTCAAGGAAATTTAGGAATTTGAGATGTCCTAGGCTCCACTACTTCAATGTAACAATAACCTTTATCCACCAAAAAAATTATCTCATCCTTGTACTTACCAGATTAATGAGAATTCTTTCCCTATCCTATATTACCACTTGCAATTTCTTGAAGAAACTCCAATATGTAGCAGTGCAAGATTGTTTATCATTGAATCCTCTCATGTGATTCCTTATTTGTGCAACAACTAAAAGGATTTGTTGCTAGATTTTTCCCTCGAAACTAGGAAATTCATTCAAAAAATAAAATGCAAGACAAATTATTAGAGACCCAAAACTGAAGTTGTATCTGTTCTCCTTTGTTTTCTTCAGATTGTCAAATAATTTCCCTCTCTTCAATTCACATAGATTAAAGTCCTTTCCTTCATTAACCATTTGGTATGTGGTATGAATTACAGTACCAAATGTCAATCCCTCTCTTTTAGTGAAATATAATTTATAAGATATACCCATGGATGCATACTTAACACCTGGATCAATGATATCACTTATGCTCAATGTTATCTTATCACATTTTTCTCTGGTCAACTCTATAACCTTCACACTCTTCACAACCTTCATCACTGGAATAGGTCTAGTTGCACACAACCCTATTACTACCCTAATTGCATTTTTGGTGATTTTGTAGGGTTTGTACAAATACATGAATTCATCATGAATTCTACTCAAAATAATTCTCACCTATTCAATGTTATCAAAAAAATTAGAAAAACCCTTCCATACATCCAAATCCCTTAGCCAACACTTTTGCATACTCTAGTTTGTAGTCGACATAGTCATCATTCAACAAGTTGTGCCACAAAACCTCAAAATTTGTGTGATCAAGTTAATTCATGGAGGCATGAATATAAATCCTTACATCCTCCATGTACAACACACCAATAGTAACTTTAAAAAATGTACCATCCTTATCTACCTCCATAGCCTTGAAAGGATATTTCTTATACTTCGGCCTAGGTTTCTTAGAAAAATCTACCAATTTTGGAGTAGCCATTGCAATTTATTTTCAAACTTTGAAACAAGGGTTTATGAGTAACTTGAAAAATACCTTTGTGAATTGTCACTTGGGTTTCATCACACTTTGAACTGACAATTTTTTTTTATGCCTTCTCCTTCTCCTCAGCTTTAGACACAAATGATTTTGATTCAAATGAGCTAACTTTGTGAAAATTAAAGTATAAATGATTTATATTTTCCTTAACTCTTCTTAATTAATGAATCTTGTACTTGTTAGGTAAGTAGATGACAGGGTAATTGGTATCTTCACAGTGATGCACAATCATTCTATAGACCTCCACAAGTAAGGATTTTGCTCCAAACAACTATTCTATAGACTCCATCTTTCTTATCACTCAGATTCTTTAGACCATTAATTTTAGATCACCTTTCATGTTGTAATAAACAACATCTTACTCTCTTCAGGGGGTTGGGAGACTTTGCAAAAGAAAAACCCCCCCTGAGATAATGCTCTTTCTCAATGTACTATGAAATATTGTGCACAATGCACAAGTGTTGTTTCATTCCTCACTTCAACATCTTTCTCTTGTTCCTTTCTCCAGACCTTTAAAAACTTCCTTCTTTTATTCTACCTTCTTATTTTGAGCTTGTGGCTTCATAGAACCACTTTTATATAATCTTTCTTTATGCCCAAAGTTTTTGCACTTATAACAAACACTACTATATTAGGGGCTAAACCATTTCTTCTCATTTTAGTTTTACAATCAATAGCCCTATGACCAAACTTATTGCATGCATAGAAGTACCCATAAAATGAATGATAGACTACAACATTATGTGTTTGATGCAAAACATAGTTCTTTCTCATATAATTATTCCTTTTTTCCTTACTTATACAATCATTAGCCTTATGACCAAACTTATTGCAAGAATAACAATAACCATAAAAAGTTTGAGAGAACTTGGAATTTGCAGTCTATTTGGGAGATCTCATGAAGATTTTCTTTTGATTGCTGAATTTTTTGAAACAACCATCCAATTTCTTTCTTTCTTCTTTGATGTCTTTAGAATCTTCAACATATTCCTTTTCATTTTTCTTTTTAGGAATATTATCCTTTGAGTTCTAACCTTCTTCATATCCAAAACCACCTTTATCCTTTATAGATCTTTGGGTACTAATTATCTCATCAAGAATATTAGAGCTTTAGGCCTTTATCTATCTAATATTTTACTTTGTCCAATTCTTTCCTTAGGTAAAAAATTTCTTCTTCATGTTTGGAACATTCCTCTGATTTTTCTTTCATCCTATTATTTAGGAAATATACAACCCTCTTTCCTTCTTCAACTTGAACTTTAAAATTGATGATTGTCTCTTTTGATTGTCTTTAATTCTCCACTTTCCCTTCTTGCAATATCCAAATCTTCCAATGCTGAAACAACTTCTTCTTCAAAGTCCACTTCACAATATTTTGCATTAATTCCTTCCATGTCTTCATGCTCCTTGACTTCCAAAGGATTCTTTTCTTTTGACATAGCTTTAGTTCCCATGTGTTCCATTCAAGATCTACCTCAACTGTTAGGCTATATCAAGGAACTTGGCTTTGATACCAATTGTTGAACAAAAAACAATGTTGAGAGGGGGTAAATTAGTACTTAAAAAATTCATTCATTCAACATATATTAACCAATTAAAACATGATAAGTAGAAGAACATAAGAGCATGCAACCATAACACCAAATTTACATGGAAAAACCACGAAAAGAAAGCTGCTTGGATCTATTGTCCAAATCAAACCTCACAAATATAACAACTTTTACAATAGGTATTTATGTTCTTTAACCAGAAGGAAGTTCACTACTCCCTACTCAATGTAACTTTCACAACTGAGGTTCACTACCTCAAAATACAATTAGATTATTTCAATACATTAGTTACCTCCAACTCACTACCTTTGGTACACACATCTACTTCAATAAGCTATGTTACTTATAGCTCACCACCTTTAGAAAAATTTCTCATTTAAAATATCATAATCTTCTTCATAGTCTTCACATTCACTGCTTGATCTATCAGAACTTATCTTTGACACATTTCATGATCAAAAGATATCCTGCTAAACTTTATTTTTGTCCGCTCAAAACATTCACAACACTATCACTTGCCTTCTAATTTTTTTTATATTCTATTTATACCATTCACATCCTTCAAAAAGGTTCTTTAAGTCGGCTAAAAACATGAAATATAAGATATATAATATTTACAATGAATTCAAATTCAAACACATTTTCCAAAGGAAAACTTATGTGGTCCAAACTAAGAGATATCCAGGGCCTATCCTTCATGAAACATATCTTCAAAATTGGCCACACATCTAAACACTTGGCACAATTGACCTAGCACGACAAGTAGAATTTGTTGCAATAATGGAAAGAGGAATGAAGTGTTGTCATTGATGTCAACCGGTCAACTAGTTATCTACTAGCTATTGTTTATTGTATATGTTGAGGACATTGAGAAAATTGTATTAAAAGAAGGTTGTAGGTATTCATATGTTGCGGATGTTGTTCTGGTGCTTGTGAACTATGTTTCTTTGTGTTCTGATTGAGGTATGGGAGAATTGTTGATGGTCAAAATTTCTCTTTGTTGAAGTCTTATGGCTTGTGGTTCTAGAATTGTGTTTCCATGGTTCTATTGAAGATGGTTTTGGCATTTGGAAGCATTAAGCTTAATTGATCTATGTGTTTTACACTGGTTTGGCCGACCTTGTATCAAGCACTATTTTCAAAGTTGTTGAAGTGTGTTGGATCTATTATGGGTCTTGGTGAAGCATGTTTTTGGGTCACCCTCATTCTAATTCCACCCTAGGATGTTTGGTGTTGACCTAATTTGAATTTGAAGTTGGATGGCTGACTTTGTATCTTTTCAAGGTTGGAGATAGTATAAATACAAAATATGTTAGCGATGAAAATTGTACATAAGAAAAGAAGGAAGATAAGTGAAATAATAGACATGACTTTGATTCTATTCTTAAAGTGCATGAGTTAGGTGTGTGGTTGTTCAGTGCAAAGCTTAATGTTGAGCTTTTGGATGTAGTGAGCAGAAGGCGAACTCTATCATTCATGCAAGTTGATCAATGATTGTGGTGGAATCTTTGTTGGATTGGGATTGTTGTCTCTCTGTAATAAGTATTATTTGTATTCTTTGTATCTCTATGGAAGTGATCCCTCTGGGTTGTAGCCCTGTGGATAGTGAGTCCTTGTTACAAGCAGTGAGCCTTTTTGTAATAAATTTTGATATTCTCTATAGTGTGAGTTAATCCTCACTGTGGTTTTTCCCTCATTGGGGTTTCCATGTAAATATGGTGTTATTGTGTTTGTGAAATTGCATTTGATGGTTAATCACTTAATCAGTTTATTTGTTAGTTCCAATAATTGAATTCAAGGTTATAATCTATGACAACTGATTCATCCCCCCTCTTGGTTGTCCTATCCAACAAGCTTGACAAGAAAGAAAACTGTAAAAAAATAAAATCCAAACCAAGGTGGTACTAGAGAGATCAAGAAACGCTTTGTGAACCACTTCAACAAACTAATATATAATGTAAAACTATTTCTATGCATTCCCTTTATAATTTCAAATCAATTCTTGTTGGCACAAACACATGGAGATCAAGTTATCCACAACAAATAGACTATAGAATAGATATCAACTTACAAAGCAACCAGAGATCCCAAAGACCTTTGATCATGCATTAAAAATCCTTTGTACATATACTTGATCCAAAATATCTTGATGCAAAATGATTAGACACCAACAAACCAACCTACTAGGTTGCTAGAGCACAGAAAACACATTGTCATGTATAGAACCGCCAGTGGTGAACCAAATCATTTGAAACTTGGGACTGAGCAAACATATCATCTTCATAAACTTAACTTAAAAACCGCAAGGCAAAACAATGAGATGTGGTGAACTGTGGAGACATATAGTTCTCCTCTTTGTCATACATTCACTAAGACTTAGCAAATTTATAGTCTGACAACTCTAGAATACATTACAATATAACTTATGCATGGAATACATGGGATATGCATACATTTCAACTGTGTAGAGATACTCTTTAAACCACAAGAATAAAACTTCATTTGTTGATAAATACAGAGCAACTGATAAAGCTCTAGTATAGCTAATCTCATGTGCCTTAGATAGATTTGAGCTTTATCAAGAAAGGCATTTGACATCCAATCATAATATTCAACAAATAAGACCATCTTACATCTCTTTGACATCCAACCATGAACAATATAAATGCATATGATATCTACAAAGGTTGACATCAATGACAACACACTATCCACACATTTTCCAACAACCGAGAACTAGGGGAGCGGGTCAATGAAAAATTAGAAATAATCAATAAAGTGCAGGGCAAAGCAAACTAGGTAGGGGTTTTTAGAGCTTTTGAACCTAAATTCACATATAAAGCAACATTTTAGTAAACCTTAGCAAGAGTGACAACATTTTACCAAACCCTAGCAATAGTGTTGTTTAATGGTAAACCAACTTCCATTTAATCATAAAAGCCTCCAAAATATCAGGTAAAAGCTTCCAAAATCTCACTTATCACATAAAATCCAAATAAATATTATTTTGACAATTGGATGGGAACATTCTATTTCCATTTTTAGTATTTTTTGTCAATTTGATGATAACTTTCTATTTTCATTTGTATTACTTTATGTTTTAAATATTCATGCAAATATTTTATAATTAGATAATACTTAATTTCTTAAAGGAAAAAATCTAGATTTGTTTAATTTTATTTCATTCCATTATTTATCACTTATTATTAATTGTTTAATTCAACCACATGCAACTAAAACTATCAACTTGTAGCCTATCCATGCACAAACACATACTTTGCAACATATTAACATACATATAGTTTTCTATTGGCATAATCTTTGAACCTCCTTCAGGTGAAAGTGCTAGTAACATTAATTCTAATTACGTGTAATTTGAATAGACATTGAACACACAAAATAATTCTTTACTATAAATGAATAATGAAGAATAACACAACCATTTAATTTAATTTTATCACAATTGAATTACAATGTTACTTATTTTTTTAAAGATGAGTAGAGCATGCAAGATCTTGTATAAATGACACATGCCACTTTACATTAGACACAATTGATTCCAAGCTAGTAGTGGTGTTATGGGATGCAAATCATATTCTCAAACTATAAGGCTTATCAACCATGCTTGGGATCTTGGCATTTCATATGATAGCTCCAAGCGACCACTTATATGGTTCTACATTTATAGAAAATTTTGTACCTTGGTTCTGTTGGAAACACAAGGGCAGACAATTGAGAGGGGGGACGTGAATCAGTTGTCATAGAAATTCAAAACTTATTAAACTTATTAACCTTATTCTCAGATCTGATTAATAACCATGAAAGCATAAATCATCAACACATCAAAAACACACATAACACCAATTTTTTTTATGTGGAAACCCTGTTAGGGGAAAAACCACGGTGGAGGTCAGTCCACAAGATTATACCCTGTTAAAAGTATAAAGAATAAAATGGGGAATGCACATGCATTCAAGCACACTTCCTAGAGCTCACTACTCAAATACAACAAGGCTCACTACCCAAAGGAAGACACACTGTCTTACAAAAACATTCAGATTACATCCACATGATTTTGACTGAGAGAATGGCATCTACTAATGCTTGATTATAGTTCTGGTTAAGCACATGAACACTTCTTCACTCTTCTTCACTCTCCTTCACACTCTACTCTTCCTTCAAAATATTTAGAACATTATTCACACACACCATACATTCAAATGGTATAAAAAATCACTTATATTTATCCGCAACTAAGAATTATATCATTACATGTTGGCTTTAACAAAATAATAAAAGAATACAAATTGTCAGCCCAAAACATTAAATATTATCAATGTGAATCAACCAAGGTTGGCCACAACATAGTGAAGACCCAAAATAAAATCCTCAACCACAAACCACCTTCAAAAATTATTCGTCAAAGATCCACAACACACTACAATCACTTTGTTAGCCATGAACATGAAAAACATGAACACGCAAGAGAAAATCACCAATCGCGAGAACAACGATCAATGCAGACCTGCAACACATATAGAGAAGGATCTAGAAACATCCAAAAACATCATGAATCACCAGAGAAGCATTCGCAACAACCAATCTTACTAGAATCACATCATCTTCACTCAAGAACACCAATTGAAGCAACAAAAAAACTGTTGGAACACAACTACTCATAACTCGATCAAATCTTCATGTGGATCTTTAAACTTGACATGGATAAAATAGATATACTAAAAAAAAAACCTTTAATCCACAACCTCTGATTATGAATGTACTAAGCTAACCAACTTACTGAACTTCACTTCACCACTAACAACCTGCAACTTATTTTATTACAATTTTCTCAATATCCTCGACATATACACCCTTAAGTACATTAATGCCAATAGTGTTGACATCAATGATAGCCACATATCAACAATCCAAACACAACATGCAACAATCTACCCCTTTGGAATTGATGGAAACACATGATGTGAAAAAGACCATCAACACAACTTCCTCTTAGCACTTTCTCCCCCTAAGGTTTTGACTCTTTTCTCCTCAACTCTTTCACATGACTCTTCTCCCAAAAAAAAAATTCACATTACTCTTCTACCCCTTTGAAATCAATGAAAAAGATATATTTTATCCACACAAGCTCTGAACCACATATCTGAACATCTGACTACTCCCCCTGAGTAGCAGCCACCACAACATCAATCTGGATCAAGATATGACTATGAAATGCATAGATTGATGCAAAGAAATGCATCTTTATTCTGGTGAGGAGGGTTAATCACCCCTATCTTCCCTCTGAGATACTCAAAATTATCCTTATACAATGACTTGGTAAATATATCTACAATTTTTTCCTTAGTAGGCACATACTCCAATCTGACTTCCTTTTCACTCACCTTCTCTCTCAAAAAGTGAAATTTGATAGATATATGCTTGGTCTTTGAATGCAGCACCAAATTTTTAGAAATGTTAATTGCACTTAAATTGTCACAGAATATAACAATAGGCTCATCATAAACAAATCTAATATCTTTCAACATTTGCTTCATCCACAATACTTGAGTATAATTGTTAGCAGTAGCAATGCATTCTTCCTCTGCAGTAGATAAAGAAATGGCATTCTACTTCTCACTTAACCATGAAATCAATTTATTTCCCAAGAAAAATGCACCACCACTAGTACTCTTTATGCCATTCACATCTCCTACCCAATCAGCATCAGTAAAGGAACTCAAAGTAAGATCATCATCTTTAGGATACCATAGGCCAAAATCAACTGTCCCCTTCAAGTATCTAAAAATCCTCTTCATCGCTGTCACATGAGATGCCTTAGGATCAACTTGAAATCTTGTAACAATGCATACGACATTCATGATATTAGGTCTAGTTTGAGTCAAATAAAGTAATCCACCAATCATTGATTTGTATCTAGTTTGATTTTCTTTCAGAGAATCATCATCTTGTGTCAACTTACACCAGTCACTATGGGTGTACCAACTAGTTTTGAATCTTCCATGTTAAACTTCTTTAACAATTATTTCACATACTTGGACTGAGATATAAATATCCCTTTATCTAACTGAGCAATTTGTAATCCCAAAAAGAATTTCATCTCTCCAATCATAGACATCACAAATTCACTATGCATCTCATTAGCAAAGTTCATGCACAAACTATCATCTCCTCCAAAAATGATATCATCAACAAAGACTTCCATAATCAAATATTTATCATGATCAATCTTGAAATACAAATTACTATCAATAGTATCTTTGTTAAATCCAAGCTTCAACAAATACTTGTCCAATCTGGCATACCATGCTCTAGGGGCTTGCTTAAGTCCATATAGTGATTTCTTCAACTGACAAACCATATCTCCCTGATTAGTCAATTGAAATCCATTAGGTTGCTCAACATACACATCTTCTTCCAGTTCACCATTTAGAAATATTGACTAGACATCCATTTGATAAACCTTGTAGTTTTTGTAAGCAGCATAAGGAAGAAATAGTCTCACAACTTCAATCCTAGCAATAGAAGCAAAAGTTTCTTCAAATTCAATTCCTTCCATCTGAGAATATGCTTTACACACTAGTCTTGCTTTTTTTCTAACTACTTATCCTTGCTCATTCAGTTTGTTTCTAAAGACCCATTTAGTTCCAATTACATTTTTGTCCTTAGGTCTAGGAACAAGAATCCATGTATCATTCTTCTCAATCTGTTGTAGTTCTTCTTTCATTACTTCAACCCAATGTTCATCTTTGCATGCTTCATTCACACTATTAGGCCCAGTCTTTGAAATCAAACAATATTCTTCTGCAATTCTTCTCCTATTTTTAACACCTTTGTTCTTATCACCTATAATCTAATCTTCTAAATGATTTAGTCTTACATACCTTGGATTCTTAGGATGTTCTTGAACTTCAGGCTCTTGTAATCTTTCTTCTGCACTTTCACTAGTTCCTCCTTCCTCTTGATTTTCTTGATTCACCAAAATGATCTGAACTTTGTTTCCTTTATCTGAACTATCATTCTGATCATCTTAATCATATCCATAGGTTCTAGATGTTCTAAGTATGTCTTCATAAACCTTAACATTTGCACTTTCAACCATTTTCCTCAATCTCCTATTTTAGCACTGGTAGGCCTTGATTTTAGTAGAATAACCAAGAAATATTCCTTCATCACTCCTAGCATCAAAATTTCCTATATCTTCATCTCTTTTGATATAGAATTTACTCCCAAATATTTTGAAATATCTAACAGTAGGCTTATGACCATACCATAGCTCATAAGAGGTCTTACCGGTATCACCTTTGATTTGTACTTGGTTGATAGTGTAAACAACAGTACTCATAGCTTCTCTCTAGTAGGTATGAGGAACATTTCCTTCCAACATCATAGTTTTAGTAGCTTCTTCAATTCTCCTATTCTTCCTTTCCACAACTCCATTTTGCTGAGGGGTCCGCGGTACGGATAATTGTCTCTTTATCCCATGTTCTTCAAAAAAAGAATTAAACTCACCAAAAGTGAATTCACCACCTCTATCTGATCTTAGACATTTAATCTTTAGACCTATCTCTGTCTCAACCATAGCCTTAAAGATCTTGAACTTCTCGAGAGCTTTAGATTTTTGTAACCCACATCATTCTAGAGTAATCATCAATAAGTAACATGAAATATCAATATTCTTGTAAACTTCTGACTCTAGAAGGACCACACAAGGCAGTATGCACAAGATCCAACAATTCATTTGAACAATGTTGTTTCCTCCAAAATGAAATTATAGTTTTCTTCCCTAACTGACATTCCTTGCATATAGTATTAGTAGGTTTCATCAACTTAGGAAGATCTCTCACAACCTGAGTAGAACTTATCTTGATAATATTGTCAAAGTTAACATGACATATTCTCCTATGCCACAACCAACTTTCATCAACTTGAGCAATCAGGCAACTTTTTCTAGCAGCATTTAGGTGAAAGATACCACCTTTTGTTTTTGTACTAGAAGAAATCACATTTCTGGAACTTCCCAATATTCTACACTTTCCATCCTTGAATTGAAGATTGTAACCCTTATCAACCATCTGTCCAACACTTAAGAGATTAGGCTTCAGACCTTCCACATATAGGACATCATCAGTATTATGCTTACCATCAAGAGAAATGCATCCCCCGCCACAGATTACACCTGCTTTGTCATCACCAAATTTTACAACACCACCATCATACTTTTCCAAGCTCACAAACTTACTTTTATCACTTGTCATGAGATGAGAGCATCCACTATCAATCACCCATTCATCTTTCTCTTCAATTTTGGCCACTAGGGCTTTCTCCACATTTGTACAACTAGCAGATTTAGTAGGGGTTGGATCATTTTCCTTGATAGCAATAAATACCCATTCATCCTCACTTACATTCCCTTTATTAGATTCATCATCTGTCACACCTTCATCAGTAGAATAATAGCACTTTCTTTGAAATCTAGGCTTGTTAGATCTTGATTTAGGGACTCTTTTCAAACACATTGATGCAAAATGACCTATCTTACTGTAAGAAAAACATTTAATAGGAAAATTCCCTTTAAACTTACCTTCTCCTATGGCTTCCCTTTTGACAATAAGTGCTTCAAGCTCATCCAGTTCTCTCTCTTCTTCTTCTTCAATATTTTGCATTTCCTCCTCATACTTGAATACCTTTCTAGAAGAACTTTCTCCCAGATCATATCTTTGTTTATCCCTTTCGAAGGTAGTAGGCTTGAATGTAGATTTTTTCTTAGGAAGAGCATCATCAAATTCACTCAACTCAAAAGAAGTAAGCTTACCAATCAACATGTCTCTGGTTACATTTGTTACAGTCCAGAGCTCCTCAATAGTAGTAGCTTTGACTTTGTATGCAACAGGAAAGTATCTAAGAAATTTAGCAACAATCTTTGATTCTTCCAATCATCCACCAATACATCTAATACTGCACACAAGTTCATTCAATCTTTGCATGAAAGAAGTAATGTTTTCATCATCACCCATTCTCAACATTTCATATTTTCCTTTCAGACTTTGCAACTTAGCAATCTTCACATTAACATCACCTTCATACAAAATTTCCAACTTCTTCTAGATCTCATAAGCAATCATCAAATCCATAACATTTTTCATCTTAGAATCAGTCAGAGCACTCAAAAATGCTTCCTTAGCTATGATATTATACTCAACATCCTTAATCTTAGTAGAAGTAGAAGGACCATTCTATGGGATAACATACCTATTCCTTGTAATGTTCTAGTAGGGTTCACTAATGCATCTCAAATAACACTCTATCCGAGTCTTCCATAGAGAATAATTTGTTCCATCAAATCTTAGACTATCCTTCTTATATGTCACCATCTCAAATCACCTCAAGCTATTAAACTTCTTCCAATGAACTTGCTCTGATACCAATTGTTGGCAACAGAAGGGAAGACAACTAAGAGGGGGGGGGGGTGAATCAGTTATCACAAACATTCAAAACTTATTAAACTTATTAACCTTATTCTTAGATTTGATTAATAACCATGAAAGCATAAATCATCAACACATCAGAAACACACATAGCACCAAGATTTTTTACGTGAAAACCCTGTTAGGGGAAAAACCATGGTGGAGGTTAGTCCACAAGATTAAACCTTGTTAAAATTATAACAAATAAAATGGGGAGTGCACATGCATTCAGGCACACTGCCTAGAGCTCATTGCTCAAATACAACAAGGCTCACTGCCTAAAGGAAGACACTGTCTTATAGAAACATTCATATTACATCTGCAAAATTTTGAACTAAGAGAATAGCATCTGCTAATGCCTAATTATAGTTTCGGTTAAGCACATGAACACTTATTCACTCTTCTTCAATCTCCTTCACACTCTTCTCTTCCTTCGAAATATTTAGAACATTATTCACACGCACCATACATTCAAATGGTATAAACAATTGCTTATATATATCCGCAACTAAGAATTATATCATTACATGTTGGCTTTGACAAAATAATAAAATGAATACAAACTGTCAGCCCAAAACATTAAAGATTATCAATGCGAATCAACCAAGGTCGACCACAACATAGTGAAGACGTAAAACAAAATCCTCAACTATGAACCACTTTCAAAAATTATTCCTCAAAGATCCACAACAAGCTACAATCACTTTGTCGGCCATGAACATGAAAAACATGAACACGCAAGAGAAAATCACCAATCGTGAGCACAATGATCAATGCGGATGTGCAGCACAGATAGAGCATGATCTAGAAACATCCACAAACATCAAGAATCGCCAGAGAAGCATCCGCAACAACTGATCTTACTATAATCACATCATCTTCATTCAGGAACACCAATTGAAGCAACATAAAAATTGTCAAAACACAAATGCTCATAACTCGATCAAATCTTCATGTGAATCTCTAAAACTTGACATGGATAAAATAGATATACTTGAAAACAAACCCTTTAATCCACAACCTCTAATTATCAACGTACTATGATAACCAACAGACTGAACTTCACTTCACCACTAACAACTTGCAACTTATTTTATTACAATTTTCTCAATATCCTCAACATATACAACCTTAAATACATTAATGCCAATAGTTTTGACATCAATGACAGCCACATATCACAAATCCAACCACAACATCCAACAAGTTCTGCATCCCACTATAGTGAAGCATGAGATAATAGTAAAAACATTTAATACAAAAGATATTGCATAATATGCTTAATTTGACCCACTAGAACAACCCATAATGACTTTGAAAAACCATAGGGATTGCTTACCATGCTGGGAAAAGTACCATGATGAAAACTTAGCAAACAAGTATCATGTGTAGGTTGATCTTCTATGCCACTTACACTTGGGGACGCAATGTCTTATCTATCCAACCTATCATTTTCATGTCATATCATTCTATCTTACCATCATACCTACCATCTTTATCCATCATACATACCTATCATATTGAGTCCACTTATCCACCGTTCTCCTTTTTATCTTGATGAAGATATAGGGGAAAATTGTTGAAACATGATTTGGATATCTTTTGATATACCTCATCCTTCCAAACAAGCCTATCATTATCCTATTGTCATAAGCTTTTTCATGAAAAATCTTGAGTATTGTACCTAGAATGGACCATGTTATTCCTATGCGACATAGTCTTTGGAGATCATATCCTTGCTCTCTTATGATGCATACATCCATTCCATCCATCCATCTATCATAAGCCTTCTACTCCTTATCATATCACCCACACTTTCATCCATCAATCCCATCTATCTCCTTTCACCTAGACTTGGTTTTTCCTTGTTATTGGTATCTAGCACAAAGGCTACCTAAATTTTCCTCCATTGACATTATAAAAAAAAATCAAAAATCCAAAAAAAATAAAAACATTTCAAAAATCCAAAAAAATCAAAACATTTCAAAAAAAAAAAAAATAAATATAAAAATAAAAAATACAAAAAAATAAAAAAATCCCAAAAAAAAAAAAAATCAAATATCCAAAAAAATCCAAGCAATAAAATCAACCAATCAATCTAATCATTATCATCAAATCAAGTCATTTCTTCATCAATCCAATCAATCAAAATCATTCCAATCAAATCAATTCCTTAATTCAATCAATCAATCCTCTAATCAAATCGCTCCAACCTAAATCATTCCAATCACATCAATTCTTCTATTCAATTCATCACATCCTATCATCCAATCAAATCATCATATCATTTCAAACCACTTCTTGAAATCAAATCAATTGAATCATTTCAAGCAATAGTCCAAATGAAAGTCAATCCTTAATCCATACTAATCAAGTCGATCAATCTTGCCCAATTATCCAATCACATCCTTTGGTCTCTATCCTAATATTGTTGTAAAACCAATCAATCAAAGTCAATCAGTCAATTAATTAGTCATCCTTGTGTTGATCTAGGGATATGTCGCTCCCCGCAATGACAACACTATCATCATCAATCAAAATCAATCAATCAATTACTTATTGGTTTACAACTTGACAGGAGCAATACCCTGTTTTCTTTTTGTATTATTTGGGCATGCTTGCTTGCGTGTGTTATCATTTTTATCTTGCATTGGCATCCAATCTGAATTACTTCCAGCTAATATTCATATCTTGTATCTAGACAAGGTTGTATTATGTTGGGGCACGAGACACATCATCACCTTGGTCCTTATTCCTTGGTGCATCATGTCTAGTGTTACATCAATCATCATGGTTGTCCACTTTCTTGTAGCATAACATATAATTCATCTCCTTCATCCACTTCCTATCTTGCATCATTCATCTTGTCCCTCCTTATCATTTCATTTCAAGAGAATACCCGTGTTTGCATCCCATCATCATCATCCCACTCTTATTTCGTCATCATCCTATCTTTCTATCATCATCCATTTTCCTCTATCCATACCTTAGCTTCTTTGAAATGATGTTACTCAACACAAAACTCATCATCTCGAACATCATCTCAAAGAGGGGCAAAATGTAGACACTAAAAATTGTCCTTCATTGATGAACCCACCTTTTCATATCAATTCCTCCTTCTACTTGTATAATTAAATAATTTTAATTATTTAATTGTCTTTTAAGGTCATATTCCTCTATTAATTAAATAATTCTTAATTATTTAATTAATTCATTTTTTCCTTTATTCTTCCCTTGATTAATTAAATAAATTTTCTCCATTTAATTACGTCACTAATTAGCCCCTTCCTTTATATAATTAAATAAATGCTTATTTATTTAATTATTGTCATTTTTCTACTATAATTAAATAATTATTTTAATTATTTAATTAATTCATTTTTTCCTTTATTTTTCCCTTGATTAATTAAATAATTTTTTTTCATTTAATTATGTCACTAATTAGCCCCTTCCTTTCTATAATTAAATAATTATTTTAATTATTTAATTATTCATTATCCTCTTCTTCTATAATTAAATAAATTTATTTGTTTAATTATTTACTAATTTGTCATTTTCATCCACTTTTGAATTAAATTATTATGTAATTTAAAATTCAACATGTCACATGTCTTTTATAATTAAATAATGCTTTTATTATTTAATTATTCACCTTCCCTCCCAAATTAAATAATTTTATAATTATTTAATTTTCTCCAACAACCTCTTTTTCTGTGCCAACCTCATTATCAATTCCATTCTTATCTTCTCTTGTCTCATTCATTTTCCACCCTTGATTGAATTATCTTATAATTCAATTTTGGCCATTAATCCTTATCATTGCCCTAATTTTTCCCTAACCCTATTTCATACTACAACTTTCAATCTTGGCCCTTGATTAAGACATCTTATTGACATCCAATCTCAACCATCAATTCAAATAAGACCTTTCCTATAAATCAACCCTCTCATAAGCCATAGGGGGGTTTATTCTTCAAGTATCCTTATGCTACCAAAATCATTCTTGAACCATTCATCCATTGCTATCTATCATCATTCATCCATCATCTCCATCTCAATGTTATGCTAGTGAATTGAGCAACCAACATATCAAATCAATCAAATAATTAATCCATCATTGCGTCTATTTGAGGTATTGAAGATTTGGATTAGGAAATGCATGTTATTGTTTTATCATTTTTTATTTTATCCAAATTTTTCATATATAGTAAAAATTGAAATGCAAAAATTAAGGATAGCACAATCAGGAAAAAAAAATTCAAGTAGATCTTGGAAGGGAAAAATGACATGTACTAGGCTCCAAAAATGGGTGTTGAGTGTGCTTCAAGGATAGATACATCCTAGGGTGAATGGGTCTTTTTACAAGGGTCCAAAATCTGATTTCACAATCCTTTGATCTTGGATCTTAGCTCCTAATTTCTCTAGATTCCACTGTCGGAAAGTCAGAAATAAATTTTGTAGGTGTGTTTTTGTGGCTTGACAACTTTAATGACAAATTTTACAACTTTACAAAATTGCACTTTTGATCTAATTCCAATCCTTCTTTACTTGCAAATTTGCATACACAAAGCAAGAAAAATATTTTTTTGGGTGAATAAGGGTTTACCTTGGTCAAACCTTGATTTGGTAATTAAACCTTGCTAATGAAATAATGATAAAATGTAAGGAATGATGAATGAATAATGCTATGTCACAACTCACCAATCCCTTAATGGTTTCCCTTAGAGGACTGAAGTCTAACACATCTCTCTAAGGAGCTTGATCTTGCCTGAATTGGCTTGAATTGATGCTTTATTTGACACTTGAATGCTTGAAACCTACATCACAATGTTATCTCCAAAACATAATATAAACACACATAACTTTGACATGATGATATGATATTGATTGCTACTATAAATGACTAGTAAATATGCTCTTCAATGCTCTTGAAAATATTATTTTCTCATATGATCTCTTGATTATGCATGTTAGGTTTGAATTGATAAAATAACTTTGTATTTATAGGTGTTTATCTAATTTCCCAAAAATTAGATTCCACAAGCCGACATTTGAAACTTGAATTTGAATCATTAAAATTCCACCAAAAACATATTAAAAATTGGGTCCCCACACTTAAGGAGGGCCAAAAGGGCTAATGGGTCTTGGGACCTAAATCTAGGACACATAATTTCCAAGGTGTTTAAATTAATGATTACATTTGTTTAATGTCAGTTTCCCTTTTGGAAAACAGGAATAATAAGGCTTAGGAATGCATAATTTAGGCAATTAAAAGCTTGATTAATTCCAATTAATAAAGGGGATGTGAACATAGTGTGAAAATGTAAAGGAGTACATTTTCCTACACTACAACCACAACATTATCTTATTCCTTATTCACCTTGTAAAATGGAAATTCTTATCAAAATTCAAAACATTGCACTCAAGAGTAAAGTCATTTTATGGAATTTTAAGATTGATTTCAATTGAGCTCTAAAGGGCACACAATCTACTGAGAGGGGGGGTTGAATCAGTAGATCTACTTAATTCAAAATTCTCAACTTCAACACTACTTACTAGATCATGTAACTTGAAATTTTTCTATTGTTATATACATTTTGAACATGAAGAGAACTTAACCATACAAGCAAGAACAACACCAGATATACATGAAAACCAAAGATGGGAAAAACCACAGTGAGAATAACTACTTGGATCTACTACCCAGATCTAGCCTCACAATGAAAAATCATAATAAGTGAGATTACAACATGAAGTAGGCAACAACCTACAAGAGACACCAATCCCATATTAAATTTGTGAGCAAAAACCTACTAGAGACAAAAATCATGACTAGAAAGAGACACCAATCCCTACTAGAACAATACAACAAGTAGAACACCAATCCTACTAGAATATAAAAATAATGGTAGATTTGTAATATATTTGATATGTACTAGAGTCATGAATGACACTCTTCCACACTGAGAATGATCTTATGATATTGACATTCCCTCTTTTCTTGACAGTTTTGTACTCAAAACTATCTTTCTTGATAAAAACCAATACAATTGATGCATTATACAACTTACACACTCACACTTGATGCATTTGAACATTTGAAATATATACATGACATTACAATAACACTCTTCCATGTTAGATAGGGATCCACACAAAACCAAGATGACATAAGGTAGACCTAAATTCAAATTACATGAAATGTGTAATATAATGATCCAAACACAAATTTATTGCTGCCAAAAGAACTTGATGTCCTACATGACCGAAGTTTCCTTAAATAGGTCTTGTCCTCACTCCACACACAAGATTTGAATTTTGCATGCTACTAGCCATTACTGCACATGCCTTGAACTTCAAATAGGATTAAAGAAACTTATGACACTTCAAACTTCTTGCACACTGAACATATCCTCTGAAAGGTCAAGAAATTGATAAAACAAGTGTAGGCATACTCTCCTTCCAAATCGTGGAGCAAACATGCATTTTTGAAAGAAATTCCAATCATATTTAGAAATCTCTCTACCCAAAAGATATCCTTGAACTGAATTTCAGACCACCACATTCATATTGATTGCATACCTAACATGGTATAATAAATACACCAACTACCTAAAGGTAGTCACATCTTAATGGAAATTAATGTATGTTACTTGATATAGGATATAATTGATTAGATACCCTACACACTGATAACCAACATGCTTCCAAAAATTTAGGATGAAAATTATAGTACTCCTTCAATCTCTTTCATCTTTGACATCCCTAACACCCTTTGATAACAACTATCAACAACCTTTGACAATCCTTTGGCAGCAATGACAACCTATGTTCAACAATCTCCCCCTTTGTTATTGATGGAAAACAACAAAATGGTGGGGCTACCAAATTAGTCTGAATTATTTCTTTGTTGTAGGATTTTCTCCCCCTATGGAAGATATGGCATTCTGAGATCATTATTCTTTCTGAGAAATTCAACATTTTGAGCCTACTTTCTCCCTTCTTTTTTTTTTGAGAAATTCAACATTTTGAGCCCACTTTCTCCCCCTTTGACATCAATGGAAAAGGGTCAGCAAAATACTAACTCCCCCTGTGAGGAGGCATGATTTTTGCAGCCTTTCCCAAATTTACTAGTACACTGCACTATCTAGAAACATGTTCCCTAGATAGACTCTTCCTAATTCCATGCTTCACTACCTCTAAACTTTATTTCACAAGAGCACCAACCCTTCTTGTAGTAGGGATACCAAACTCCCCCTCATCCCATGGTTCCTCTTGATTCAAGAGGAGGGAGAAAAAAATCCCAACTTCTACTAGAGAAGCTCAAATGTCTCCTTAGGAAGTGGCTTCATGAATATATCTGAAACTTGCTCCTTTGTATCCACATATTCTAATATTGCTTCCTTCTCTACAACCTTCTCTCTCAAGAAATGATACTTGATTGTAATGTTTTTTGTTCTTGAGTGCACCACTGAATTATTTGAAATATTTATTGCACTATTGTTATCACAAAGAATAGTGATAGGGTCTTCAAACTCAACCTTCATATCCTTCAAATTCTACTTCATCCAAAGCACCTAAGTGTAGCATGATGCTGCAACAATGTATTATTATTTTTCTATAGATAGAGAAACTGATTCTTATTTCTTACTCAACTAGGACACCAAAATATCACTAAGAAAGAATGAACCACCACTTGTGCTCTTTGGGTCATCAACACATCCTACCCAATCTACATTTGTGTATGTAGTCAAAGTGAAATTCTCACTCTTTGGATACCATAGTCCAAAATCTTTAGCGGCCTTCAAATGCTCGAATATCCTTTTTACTAATTTAACATGAGTCTCTTTAGGTGCTGCATAAAATCTAGCAACCATTCCAACTGCGTGCATAACATCTGGTCTAGATGCTATCACATACAACAAACTGCCAATCATGGACCTATACAAAGTTTGATCTACTAGAGAAGATTCATCATCTTCACTCAAATTGCATCTGATAACCATAGGTTTTGCAACTGGTTTGCAATCTTCCATCCAAAACTTACTCAACATTTTCTTTATGTTCTTGTGTTGTGAAATAAAAATTCATTTTTTTGATTGTACAATCTACAACACAAGAAATAAAGACAATTCTCCTAACATAGACATTTCAAACACATTTTTCATTTCCTTCTAAAGTTTATTGCACTACTACCTCCAAAAGTGATGTCATCTACATAAACCACAACTATCAATATTTGTTCTTATATTTTATGTATAGATTACTATCTACACTTCCTTTGTAGAATACTTTCCATTGCAAGTATCCATACAAATTGGAATGAAAATCTTGTAGAAGTTGAAAAACCAACTTCACAGTCCCCAAGAACACCTGCAAGCAATCACCTATCACATGCACAGATATTCAGAACAAGAAATGAAAAAGTTCTGTAAACTCTCAGAGTAAACTTGTGCAAGCAAAAATCAGTATTATTGATTATTGAATGAATTTTTTTACAAATAATACAAAAGGCCTTCGAAAAGGAAATGATGCAATAAAGCAGGAAAAAGCAACCCTAATCTTATCTTGAGCAAAAGATAGCTCAATAAGATAAGATAAGAATTAAATGATAATTATCCTAGGAAATAAATAATTACCTAAGTAAACTTATCCTAAAGTGTAATTAAATAATTTAATTACACCAACACCCCCCCATAAGTGCAACTTAGGGAGAAGCAAATTATTATGCAAAGATGAGTCCCGGCAACAAGGCCTGATCAGGTACTCATTTACAAATGCAATGCAAACTAAATCAAATGAGGTAAAGGAGAAAACCATATGGGAACAAAACTCCTCCCCAAAATAGAATGCAATAAACTACCTAAGTGATGAAAAATGGAGGACTCCATAAGACCCCCCAAGGACACCATTCATCACAAAGATACAGGAAAGAATCCCCCCATAAGAGAGGAAGAAAGAGACCACAGATCCCCCCCAGAATGAAGTAACTCCAAAAGAAGTGAAGAAACTGCATCTCTAGAAAGAAGTGAGAGGGAAGAGGTCGAATGAAAGAAATCTCTGAAGGTGGAATAGGTGTAGCCCAAGATGTCTCCACAAAAGCAGGTGTGACCTCAACAAATGAAGAAGCCAAAGAAGGTGAAGACTCAATAGAAACCTCCAAAGATGTATGATCAACTGGATCCTGCTGCACTGAAACAGTAGAAGCAATAGGAGGAGGAGATGGAATGGAAGGCTCGAGAATAGGATCCAAAGTGAGAAATCCAATGTTCAAGAATCCAAATCTCTCCTTTGAATGATGATGAACACTCGAAGTGTGAGGAACAGCTGTAGGAATAGAAACACCACCAGTAGCAAAATCAGTGAAAGAATACAACCGAGATGAGTGATCCACTATCCCAGTAGCAATAATTGCTCTACTCTCCAAGTCTTTGATGATAACCGAATCAGGTGTGAACTCTACAGATCTCCCATTGCCCCCATGTGTTATCTGATAGATGGAAAGAAGGTTATTTGTCAAGTGAGGGACACACAAGACATCCTGAAAGGAGTGATCCCCAAAACTAATAGACCCCTTCCTTGTAACAGTCATGTAAGTGTTGTTTCCCATCAAAATGGGAGACATAGTGCAAGGCTCAAAGGAAGTGAACATAGACTACGAAGATGCCATATGATGAGATGCTCCTGAATCAAGAAGCCATCTCCCTGATCCAATACCTGAAGAAGCACAAAGAGCATGTCCCTTCATATCTAATGAAGTATGTAAACCAGCTATGCCTGTGTTATGCTGCTCTGAAGAAGAAGAATGAGGAGAAGAAGATGATGCAGACATCCTAGAAGGCAAATCAATCTGATGTTTCAGTTCATCAATGTCCTTCTTGTAACAATTATGTTCTGCATGTCCTTCCCTCTTGCAATATGCACCTGTAGACTTCTCCTTCCTAAATGATTTCCCCTTAGAAGAGGAGTGTGAATCTGAGGACTCCCTTTGTTGCTCATGAGTTTTAAATCCTTTTGTTTCTGTTTCTTGCCTTTGCCTGTAGAAGCCTTCTGATCTCTAGGCTCCTGTGATGCAATAAGTTCCTGTGAAGAGGAAGAAGGTTTCACCATACCCATGCTAGATAACTTAGCTTGCTCTCAAGTGAGAGATGAAGCAAAGTCATCAAGAGATGGCATAGTGAATCTCGTACCAAGTGCATCCCTAGTGGCATAAAAGGTAGAAACAAAAACTGAATAATCAGGTCCAAGCTTAGAAAGGATGGACGATATCAACTGAGAGTCTTCTTTCTAAACACCACACTGTGACAACTGTAATCTAAGAGACTTGAGTTTGGTAAAAAACTCTTGGATGCTGTCAAAATCCCTAGGATTTAAGCCAATAAGCTCATTCTCTAACTGAAAACCTATCATAGTATCCTGCTTCCCAAACAAGGACTCCAAAGTATCCCATATCTCATTTGGTGTAGTGCAAGATTCAATGTGGAAAAGAAGGTCAGATGAAAGAGACAAACATAATGTGCCATAAGCTTCATCACACCTATTAAACCATTTTCTCTTTTCAATAGCACCTGTAGGTTCAATTTCTGTACCCATGGTTACCCTATACAACCCTTTATGTTTCAAGTGAATCTCCATTTTTTTTTCCAACCAAAATAGTTGAATGGCGTAAGGGGTGCAATGTTGTGTAAATCCATGACAGAAAACAGCAGTAATATACTCTCAAATAAAAAAATTCCTCTTGGATCTAAAAAAAAACTCTTGATTGCATGTTTCCCAATAAAATAACTCAAAAGATAAAGGCTGAGTTCTGAAAAATAAATCAGATAGCTGGTAAAAATTTTGCAAAAAACAAGTCTAAGATCTGAGAAGAGGGTGGAACCAGCTTTCCAATGCCTATTTGTTTTCAAAAAACGGAGCCAGGATGCAAAAATTACACCTCCCGGAGTGAAAACAGCAACTTCGGCTTTGACAGGCGAAAAAGGCACCAAAACGGAAAAATCAAAAAATCAAACCACCACCATCAGATCCGTCGTTGAATCAGCTTTCCAGCGACTATTCATTTTTGAGAAACCGACTCCGTTTGCAAAAGTTATGGAAAAATGAAAAAAGCCCTGTAAAAGGGCACTTCCAGACTAAGCAGGTGCAAAAATAGAGCCCCTTCCGGTTCGGCCCTTGGTCCTGCATACGACTGCCAACTTCAGATCTGAGTTTAAAAAAAGCAAGGGATAATATGCTAAGCGCCTAGTCCACAAGGAGACCACCGACTTGTGAGTAAAGCCCGCGGGGGCTGGATCTAGGCTCCTGGTCGGCAATATAACCGCCGGTTGGAGCTATGAAGCCCACGGGGGCTGCAAGGTGGCAAACCGGTGGGAACGGGCGGTGGAGCAGTGGGGACGGGTGGCGGAGCGGTGGGTGGGTGGCCCACGGGTGGCCGCCGAGCTGAGCTCCAGTGGCGCTCGTTGTTATAACAGGCAGCGCAAAAAATCAATAGATTTTTTGATTTTTTTAAATTTTTTTTGAATTTTCTGCCTCGATCTGCATGCTGGGGAGGCCGTACAGCCTCTCTGGCTAATTTTTTTTGCCTTTTTTTCAACTTTCACCTAAATTGACGAAATGAAAGGCATTTCTAGGGTTTTTGGACGCTTTGATTGCAATGGTGACGTCCGTTCGAGCCCAAAGTGCTCCGAAATTTTGGCTACCCCCAGATCCACAGAAAATCAATCTGACTTGAAACCCTTGCACAGAAAAAGACGTTGTGAGAGAATATCTTCAGATCATGAACAGGAAGCGACAGGTTTGGAGCTCTGATACCATGTAGAAGTTGAAAAACCAACTTCACAGTCCCCAAGAACACCTGCAAGCAATCACCTATCACATGTACAAATATTCAAAATAAGAAATGAAAATGTTCTGCAAACTCTCAGAGCAAACTTGTGCAAGTAAAAATCAGTATTATTGATTATTGAATGAATTGTTTTACAAATAATACAAAAGGCCTTCAAAAAGGCAATGATGCAATAAAGCAGGAAAAAGCAACCCTAATCTTATCTTGAGCAAAAGACAGCTCAATAAGATAACATAAGAATTAAATGATAATTATCCTAGGAAATAAATAATTACCTAAGTAAACTTATCCTAAAGTGTAATTAAATAATTTAATTACAACAACACCCCCCCATAAGTGCAACTTAGGGAGAAGCAAATTATTATGCAAAGATGAGTCCTGACAACAAGGCCTGATCAGGTACTCATTTACAAATGCAATGCAAACTAAATCAAACGGGGTAAAGGAGAAAACCACATGGGAACAAAACTCCTCCCCAAAATAGAATGCAATAAACTACCTAAGTGATGAAAAATGGAGGACTTCATAAGAGGTTATGGGCCCACAAAGCCTTCTTCAATTTGCAAACATAATTTGGATTGTTAGAACATTGAAAACCTTTCAGTTGTTCAATATAAACCTCTTCTTTAAGATGTCCATTCAAGAATGCTAAATTTACATCCATTTGGTACACATTGAAATTATTGAACATTTTGATTGCCTCCATTCTTTCCATTGGAGCAAATGTCTCTTGAAAATATATGCCTTGAACTTGAGCATACCCTTTACATACAAGCATTGGCTTATTCTAGATCACTTCACCTTCTTTATTTAGCTTGTTTCTAAACACCCACTTTGTTCCAATCACATTCTTGTCTTTAGGTCTTGGGACAACTTCCCAAGTTTCATTCTTTATTATCTGATTTAGTTCTTCCTCCATAGCTTCTATCCATCCTTATTCTTTGCTTTCTTCTTTGTATGACTAAGGTTCTATCTTTGATAGTAAATCAAAATGCGCTTTCTCAAATGATCTCCTAAGTTTCTTCTGAGTCTAAACCCCACTGTCTTTATCACCTATGATTTGGTATTCAACATGATTCCTCTGAACATATTTTGATGGAGTTTTTGTAGTATCTTCTTTTGAAACTTCAATATTACAATGTGAAACATAAATAAATAGGTTCACCAAAATGGATGGGAAATGGTGTGTGTGGGCCTATATTTCTATTAATTTAATTAGGAAAAAGAGACCCACAAAGGTAATATTGAATTCCAACCCGTAGGTGAGTCAATCTTAATGGAGATCTTGTTGTTTTCCTTATGACAAGATAGGGTAAAATCTGACTAAACAACACGTTGGGGAGAAAAACTAAAAATAGTAAATGAACTCAATTATGCAATGTGAAACTTGAATCATCAATTTAAAGCATAAAAAAATAAGAAACAATAGACTTCCAATAGATTTGAGAAAGCTAAATTGATGTGTACCAGTCACGAAAAGTTGTTGTTGAGTGTCCTCCTAGGGCATATTCACCCTAGGGTGAATGGTTCCTACTACAAGGGTCCAAAATCTATTTTCGTGTTCCTCTACTCCTAGATATGTACTCTTGATTTCTTTGGATCTTATTGTCAGAAAGTTGGAATTAAGTTCTACAAGTAGGATTCTATGGCTTGAAAAATTTGATGACAACTTTGACAACTTTGCAAAATTGCACTTTTGATAATCTTCAATCCTTCTTCACCTGCAAATATGCACATACAAAGAGAGGGATTTTTTTATAGTTTTTGGTGAATGGGGGTTTTCCTTGGTTAAACTGTGTTTTGGTAATTAAACCTTGAAACAAAATGAAACATGAATGGAAGGAATGATGAATAAACAATGCTATGTTGCAACTCACCAAACCCTTGAATGGCTGCCCTTAGAGGACTAAAGTCTAACACATCTCTCCAAGGCCTTGATATTTCATGAAGTGGCTTCATTGGATGTTGATCTTTATGCTTGAATTTTTACTTGAATGCTTGAAACCTACATCACAATGTTAGCTCCAAAAACATGCATGAATGCAAAAAAAATTTGAAATCGTGATAGGATCTTGAATGCTATTGTAGATGAACAAAAGGAAACATGAATGGAAGGAATGATGAATAAACAATGCTATGTTGCAACTCACCAAACCCTTGAATGGCTGCCCTTAGAGGACTAAAGTCTAACACATCTCTCCAAGGCCTTGATATTTCATGAAGTGGCTTCATTGGATGTTGATCTTTATGCTTGAATTTTTACTTGAATGCTTGAAACCTACATCACAATGTTAGCTCCAAAAACATGCATGAATGCAAAAAAATTTTGAAATCGTGATAGGATCTTGAATGCTATTGTAGATGAATGTGAATTCTGCTCTTCAATGCTCTTTACAATAATATTTTCTCATGTGAAAGTTTTCTTCTTGCTAGATGTTTTGAATTGGTAAAATAACTATGTATTTATAGGTGGTTTTCTAATTTCCCAATAATTAAAATTCAAAAGCCAACAATTGCAACTTGAATTGGGACCATAAAAATACTGTCAAAAACATATTTTAAATTATGTTCTACAATCTAAAGGGGATCCATTTTCCCTTGGGAAAATGGGTCCCTAGGACCTAAATCTAGGACACACAATTTTCAAGGTGTTTAATTTGATGTTTGCAATTGTTTAATACAAGTTTCCCTTTTGGAAAATGAGATTAATTGTCCTTTTAGATGCATAATTGGGTCAATTAGAGGCTTAATTAAGTCTAATTAATTAAGGGACCCAAACATAGAGTGAAAATGTAAAGGTGTACATTTTTATACACTACATTTAGCCCCCACTTTAGTGAGAGGATGATCCCTATGCTCAAAATCACACCAAAATAGACAAATATACATCAAGAGGGGTCCAAGTGTATAAATTTCAATGGGATAGGATGACAAAGATCAAGGAGGATGATCAATCCCTTATGATCAAGATCCCATGGAAAACCAACATAAGCACAAAGGGACACACATGAATGTATGATATGAAGCAACAAGACACAATATATAAACATACAATACCAAAATTAATGCAAGGAGGAAAGAAAGATGGAATAACAAGTTGTATTATGCTGCGTCCATCAAATACACTCATAAGGATGTAAAATAACTCATGAAACACATGGCTTCGCAGGTAAGAAATTTGTGTTATTCTCGGTGGCCATGAAAATACGCTCACAAGGGCTAGTGTAGACCGATATACACTAGGTGAGCCCTCAAGACAAGTGGTGGTGGGAAAGTCATGCCAAGTCTACAATCTCTCATATGTAAACCATACCAAAATTTATACTCCCTGATAACTTTGATAAGATGCCATGGAAATGGTCAAGGGTTCCACAAGTCCAACAAGCTACATTATGATAGACGCTCATGAAAAATAAAAAGGCTTCATTGGCAAGAAATTTATGCTTGGTGACCATGATAGTTTTTAAATAGGATAAGGTAATCAAAGGTATTTTTCTTAGTTCATGAAAGGTATCACCTTAGGGAACATCTTGCTCAATGTCACCAAGAGAGGACTAGTTGAGGATAAAATATTCACAACCTAGGGAATGCAAGCCATAGCATTACCACTAAGAGGAATGTCATATGCCAAGAAATGTCACACTCTTGAGGAACATCGAATCCAATGTCACCACCAAGAAGACACATCACATGAATTGATAAGACCACACTTTGAATAAAAACTTCACACTTCCTAGAAGATGTATGTTATCATCACTAATAAGGGGACAATAAATCCCCCACTTAAAATGTCAACATACTTGCTATGTTGGTATTTTAAGTAGAAAGAGAGAAATAGAGGGTCCTTGGAAAGAATTAAAACCTCCCAAAACTAGTTATCCTTTCCTCTAAATCATAGAGACAAAGACAACCACCAAGAACTATCATGTTGCTACCAAGAGAAATATGGTTGCACCTAATATTGTACCACCATGAATAACAATTATCAAGACATATAAAGCTACCAATTCCACATAGTAATGAGCAATATGATAGGATGAAAATAATTATCAATTAGAAGGAAATAGGTGCACCAACACAACACTAGTAGAATTTGGAAAATAAATGACTAGGTGACTAAAAACTTTAGTCACAACAACTAAAAATGACTAAATTCTACTATTTTTTTGTAGCACAATTATAAATGAGTAAATAAATGACTAATTTGGTCATCAGGTAAAAAATCATTTGGTCACACAAATAAAAATGACTAAACAATTAGTCATGGGAGTATAAATTATTAGACAAAATTTTGAAAAATATTCAAGGAAATGATTGGAAGGATTCATGTATTGCACATGATTCTGCATTATTCTACATTATTCAAGTTTAGAATTTGGCATTTAATCTCTAACTACACTATACTAAGGCACGCAAACTACATTGAGGTGCCTTGTTTTGAATTACAACACATGGGTGCACAAACTATATTGAGTCATTTGATCGAGTTATAACACTTGCATGGGTGATAAAGATTGTTTGGAGAGGACCTATAGAATTCTGAAAAAGGAAAGCAAGGACTTCAGTGTTTGCTGCAAAGTATTTGAATTTTGCAACGAAGTCAAATTTTGGGATGCCCTCTACAGAAACTTCAGAGGTAATTTGAAACCCTCATTGCATTAAACACAAAATCTATAGCTTTCTGATTGGAAACTTACAGTAGTTACTATCTACTACTCTTAATAATGTTCTTTTACAATCTTTACATTGTTCTGCTTCATAATGTGTTAGAGCTAAATATAATAAAATTTGGGTGTTAGTGCCAAAATATAATTGCCTCAAACAATTTTGATACATTTTCATTGCAAGCACAAACTATCCTTGTGCAAAGTAAACATGTGCTAGATTTACCCACACATTAGGCATCTAAACAAAGATGTTTCTTGCTATAGCTTCTTGTACTAGTGTAAAAATTTCCTTTGCAATATCAAATTGACCCATTTCAACTAGCACAATGGCTACCCCATTTGCAACATACACATTTCTTGGTCTTTGTGCCAACACTTTACAATATAGTTCTCTAGCCTTCTCAAGATGTGTTGCCTCATTCTTTGGATCCCTCCTCTCATTGTAAAAAGCTACAAAATAATTCCAATTTCCAAGTGAAATGTCAACATAAGAATTCTTTGCATCTGATTCACTTTGTTCAACTTTAATTGTTTCTTAGGATATGGATAGTTTTTCTAAGTTCCCTTTGTTAATACTTGTTGGCTCTATCACTTGACTATATAAGAAACAAATCTCGTAGGCCAGAAAGATCCAACACTGATACTATTGTAATGTCCCCAATTCTAGAACTTTCTTATCTTTTTGTATTTTCCAATTTTATACCCTCCTTTTTAGAATTTTTTATTACAAAAATTAAGATATTTCATAGATATAGTACAGTGCTGATAAACAACAATATGGACCCAATTTGTAGATTAGATAAAGTCTAAAAATGAAAAATACTAATGCAATAAATCAAACACTTGGATTGATAAGAAAAATGGTCTATGGAATAGTAAAATAAGGTTGTTATGAAGCATACAATATAGAATTATGTTCATCCCAACAGTCCTAAAACCTCAACAATAATATATCATATATTCTTGATACCTGGATCAAATATGAAGTCACCACAATGATCCCTGGATGTGAAAATGATTTTAAATGGCTACGTACCATAATCCAAACTCAGATTATTGTTTTGACAATAGTACAAGAGCTTCACATACCATATGGATCCACCATATATCTGAGTGCCCCAACTTGCAACACCACGCTAGAAATAATGATGCAATTTATGTGTGGAAGCTGGTGACTAGTTGTATGAAACCTTTTTCACAGCTACACCTATGATGGAATGTATCAACAACAACTAGTGATCATAAAGAAACCAATATCATGCTCTAATGGCAATGACTTATATGGAAGATGGTAATCACAAACTTGATATATTTCTGGCCAAAAAGAATGCAATATTACTCCAACAGTCACAACGCTCCTTAAGCACAAATGTAATATTAATGTCAATTTTTAATTTGAATAGTTTAGCTCAATGGTGACTCCTATATGAAATCACTCCAAGGAATTGTGGGTTTTCATCCTCCAATTCTAGTCCTAGAGATTTTTTGTCATCAAGTTAATTGAACCAAAGTCCAAAACTCCAACAAGGAGTAGAAATAAAAAAAATAAAATGCTTGATCATTATGCCTCCTCCTCCTTGTTTGGCTTCTCTTAAATAGAGTTTTCCTCCAAAGACATAACTCTTCAAATTTCCTTCATGACCTTTGATTGATATTTGAGAGGAATTATTTAAAATAGATTTCAATTATAAGAGACATCATTTTTTTATAGTTTCAATTTACTTGAGGCCCTCTTTATTATAATTACATTTTATGATAACACTTAAGTGGCCCCTTTAATGACATTAAGATCCTCTTGATTTTTTATTATACTCCTATTTTCCAAGAGAAAAATCCCCAAGGCCCATGGGAAATGAATGATGAGCATTTGAGTTTCAACTTGGTTTCATTTCAAAAAGGGGACATTACATTATACAAGATTTGTTTAACAACAAAATAATTTAATCCACCTATTTGGGATTGTAAAATAAAAATAGATGAATTAATCTATTTTCAATTATAGGTTCTTTTAATCTAGAATATGATAGAAAGATAAAGCATAATACATTGAAGGACATGGAAAATGTTCTAAAATAAAGACTAAAATAGGTTTCCCATAAAAAAAAGAAAGAGGAAAAATGAAAAGATAACATACATATGATTCATTTGAGGTTTTTGATAAGATATCATTTAACTATGTCAAATGGATTTGCAAGGGACAAAGCATATTTGATTGACTAAAATTTTGAGGAAGCTTATCCATCGTCATTGTATGCATCATCTTCTCTTGGAATTTGTTTCTACAATGGTTAGGTTTGGCTACAGCTCAGGAAGCCTAGACACCATCATCATATGGATCATCTTCTCTTGGAATTAATTTCTACAATGGTTCATCATCTTCAGAATTAGAGTATGCATGTCTCATTCATGATTTTTTTGAAACTAGAGAATTTATTTCGCCATGATCAGAGTCTTCTAGACCTGCAACTGCAAGATCTTGGGAATTTTCTGCATCATCTTGTTCCTTATCACTCATATAATTTGTCTCATCTTCCATGGAAAAATCAAGTTCCTCCATATAAGAATCATAAGCCTTGTGGTCCTTATCCTTATTCTTTTTCTTCTTTTCCTTCTTTCATTTATTCTCAGATTGACTAGCCTCATCATCGTCATCATCCCTATCCTTACACTTACTCTTCCATAATTCCTTCACACGTTAAAATTTCTCCTCTTGTTGCATCACCCACTGAAGTTCTTCCTCTTGATTTCTCCTTTCCTTCTAAATCCTTCATTCTTCATCAAATTTTCTTTTGCTTCATCAGTTGAGACAAGTTGGCATGCTACTCCCAACTTTTGACGGCTTTGCTGCTCTTCATGTTCTATTGTCTCTCTATGAACTTTGGAAACATCAAGAACGTGTTTACAGTAGTCAATATGTAACTCTATTTTCTTCTCATCAAAGCCATGTGTATGCGGGCTTGCCACAAATGATAGTTGGATAAACACATAGAGTGCATTCATTAATTCTAACTTGATTGATGAACCTCATCGGCAGTACGTTTTTTCTTTTGAAGTGTTGAAGTTGAAAAATTCTGCATTGCAACCCCAACATCAAAGCATAAAATGTAATTTGAGGGTTCCAAATGTACTGCTCTTAATAATGTTCATTTACAATCTTGCCACTATTTTTCTTCATAATGTGTTCAAGCTAAATATAATAAAAATTTAGGTGTCAGTGCCAAAATATAATTTCCTCAAACAACTTTGATACATTTTCACTACAAGTGCAAACTGTCCTTGTGCAAAGTAAACATGTGCTAGACTTACCCACACATCAAGAATATGAACAAATATGTTTCCTATAATATCTTCTTGTGCCTGTGTAAAAATTTCCTTTGCAATATCAAATTGACCCCTTTCAGCTAGCACAATGGTTGCCCCATTTAAAACATAAACATTTCTTGATCTATGTGCCAAAACTTTACAAGATATTTCTCTAGCCTTCTCAAGATGTGTTGCCTCATTCTTTGGATCCTTCCTCTCATTGCAAAAAACTACAAAATAATTCCAATTTTTAAGTGAAATGTCAACATAATAATTCTAGGTATCTGATTCACTTTGTGCAACTTTAATTGTTTCTTTTGCTTTAAGCCAGTCATCTATTTTTCAGTTCCATGTTTCCAAGCATACATAAAGAATTTGATGAGTTTTTATCCACCTTAAGTGCATACCCAATCAATTATAGGCTTAGCTAGATCTCATTCTGAGCTTGAGCCAGACATAGATATCCATCCACATAATTAGGAAACTTGAATAATATTAACCTATATAAAGATTTGGTTTTTCAGTATCATGTAGTTGTTCAAACAACCTAGCAAGATTAAATAGTGTTGTGACTTTATCCCATGGTAACTCAAGTGAAACACCACCTTTTTCTAGTCGATCCAAAAGAATTCCATATCCTTAAAGTGCACAGAAAAAACTGTAGAATTGGCACTGGGGCTTTTATTTATGAATTCAACCCAAATTCCATTTCCTAATGCCTCCATAAAAGTTTGTTGAGCCAACTCTAGTTAATCATGCTCAAAATGAAGAAACCCAATGTTGTTTAACAATTCAATGGGACACACTTCTTCTTTGCTCTTCTTTAGAAGATAATTTATTGTCTTAAGAGAATCTAAGGTTGCACTAGGGTCTATTGATATTAATAACTCATGATCTTGATAAATGCATGGGCATCAAGTGGATCTATGTGAGTTTCCTTTCTTAAAATTTCCAAATCCTTCTTTGCTTACCCTTTATGAGCATATATATGGCCTATAGCTTTTAAGCTCTCACAGTTCTCAAGGTGGACCTCCAAAACCTTTTCAAAATTTGAGAGAGAACTCTTAAGATCTCCCAACTTCAATTGAACCTATCCACAAAATCCTATGGCCTCTGGCTTTCCTTGACTGATGCCATGTAGTAGTAGCCATTGGTGTCATAATCACCTTTACTATGATAAGATCGTGCAAGATTATAATATGAATGATATTTCATGAGAGGGTGGCCAGTTGAAGCAAGAGCTGACTCAGTCAATTGTTCCACAAGAAAATGCTGCCCTGTGAAGAATAAATGGTTTGCTAAATGATTCAATTCCATTGAACAGTACGTGTATAATTCAAAGGCTCTACACATCTTTTTCATTCCTTCATGAACACTACCTTTTCCACTAACTCTAAGAATTCTACAATTAAAAAATACACAAAATTGACCACATAGATTTTTCTCCATTTCAAATAGAAAAATTTCCAAAAAAATGCATTTAAAACTTACAAAAAAACGCAAATAAAATCATGCTGATTTTCATGCAAAAAAAAAACCTTGAGACCATAGCTGGTGTAGGGGCACCCATGAGATTTCATGCCTCCAAGAGGAAAAAATAGTCATTTGGTTTTGGTTTTGTGTTTTCTTCATGTAATAAGGTCTTTTAGACCATTTCATGGTTGTAGAAGTCCAATTTGAGTCATTAGGTACAAAGGAATTGGTAAATATAAAAGTTGTCAAATGTTGTCATAGTTGCACATATCAATTTTGTATTTTGTTGTCAAGTGGAAGGTGAACGGTTATAAGTTGATAACTAGGTTGTAAATGTTGGGAATTTGTTGGAAATTCCTTAAAAAGGCTTTGTAACCTGTCGAAAACATGGTTGGAGGTGGTGGTTATTGAAAAATCTTGAAGTTGGAATAATAAAACTTCTTTGTTTTCTACATTTTGCAACATTTTTCTCTGTTCTGGTGATTAGTACAGACTTGTATGGTTGTTTCATGGCATGAGACCAATTGGAAATGAAAGATAATTAAGTCTATTCCCTACTACTTTTTATTTCATCCAATTTCATTGTGTTTCAAGCAAGTTGTACCCATTTTACTGCAAATAGGTCTGAAACCCTAGTTAGGGTAATAGTGAGAAAACAAATCAATTTTTGAAGGGTTTCTTACAAATTAACCTACCTTGGTTCTGAAATATGTTTCATAAAAACCAAATGGGTATCTGAATCTGCCTTTACAATCTAGGTGGGATGTTTATAACGAAAGTTATGACAAAAAAATCAATTTGTTGCCCCACCTTCAAGGCCTAGGGAAGTAAGATAGTCAAAATTAGGGCTCGTTCGTACAAAATAACCCCCCCTCATTTTGTAATATGTTAAATAAAATACAAAAGGGTATCTTAATCTATGTTTTTAATTTGGGTGTTAGGCCTCTCTTGAAAGTTGTGCCAAGTTTTGTCATTTTGGAGTAGTATTAGGAATTAGGTCTATTTGTAAGGGAATGCCAAGTAGTTTGGGGAACCTAAGTTCTTGTGAGTCATTGTTGGTCTATACATGCTATTTCAACATTGTCTAAGGTGTCTCAAGTGTTGGATGAAGGGTATAAAGCACTGGTGCATTATTGGAGTTTTGTGGGCTTGAAGGAGCATTAGTCTATCTTGGAAGAGTCTTGAGTTTGTAAAGCCCAAACTGAGATGAGTCCATGTTCATTGAATTTTTGAAATGCCAAAAGTCTACCCTTGTGAAGAAATCTGCCTTGATATGATTGTCTTTGAATTTTGAGGAAGGAGTTAGTCCATTTGTTGTGAAATATGGTATTAATTGCCTAAGTTCCACCCCTGCTTTGCATCAATAGCTTTTTGCTTACTATTATGCTTTGATAGATTTTTTCTAAGCATCCATAGCTTGTTTGAAATCACTTGTTTTAGGATTTTAGCCATAGCAGCAAGGTAGTGAACTATTTGATAAAATGTTTTGGTAGACATGTATGAAAAATGTGGTAGCATAGACAAGGCAATGAACTTTAGAAAAAATGCTTCAAAGAAATGTGGTCTCATGTTGATTGAATTCCATGACGAATTCCATGACAAGTGAATTATTATGGATTGTCATGGCATTCCATCACCATGAGACCACATTTCTTTGAGGCATTTTTTCAACCAATTCACCAACTTGTCTATGTTATTCCTTACTATTATGCTTTGATAGATTTTTTCCAAGCATCCATAGCTTGTTCGAGAGCACTTGTTTTAGGCTTTTAGCCACAACAACAAGGAAATGAGTTGTTTGATAAAATTATTTAGTAGACAATATGTATGAAAATGTGGTATAATAGAAAAGATAGTGAATTGTTTGAAAAAATTCCTCAAAGAAATGTGGTCTCATGGAATGCCATGACAGGAAAATGCAATTGGCAACTGCTCCTAGTTATTAGTTATGCAATGTGAAGTAATTGCGTAACTTCTTAGGTTGACTTTGTAAAAACTATATTGTAATTGAAATTTTTTCATCTATCAGCATCTAGTTATTAGTTATGCAATATGAAGTAATGCTTTGTGTTTGAAAGATGTGCAATGCAATGTAATCAACAATGCAGATGATTATGATGATGTTTTGTCACCTTAACTAGCCTATCACCTTAAGAGGTTAGCTTGTCACCTAAACATTGGTTATATGTATGGTGTAATTTATTATTGAATGTAATTCATTCTTCTTAGTTTTCTTACTTTGGTTGAAATTAATTTTGTTTATGTAGAATATAATTTCTTTTACGTCCTATATGTTTTCTAGATGCTAGACTTTTCTTGTATGTCCTAGATGATAGCTTTAGTTTGTAATACAACTTCTAGCCTCCACATGCATTGAATATGCTTGTGTGAAGGAAACAATAATGAACATCTATAATTTAATAATACATATAGATATCTTAACATTAGGTGAACTAAGCCTTCTCATTACAAACAAAGAAATGATCTCTTAGGTTTGACTGACACTGACAACTAAAACTAAGAGACTGCAAAATTAGAAAATTGTTCAATCTTTTCAATAAAATGATATCTAAAATACTACATTCATAATATTCCCCTATATTCCCACCTAAAATACATAAAAAATCCAATACTGTAATTCAAGACCACAACTTATTATATCATACATAGTATTATGAAAAAATAATCGATACCAATTCATAATATACCCCTATATTCCCACCTAAAATACATAAAAAATCCAATACCGTAATTCGAGACCACAACTTATTATATCATACATAGTATTATGAACAAATAATTGATACCAATTCATAATACACCCCTATATTCCCACCTAAAATACATAAAAAAATCCAATCATACACAGTATTATAAAAAAATAATTGAGACCAAAATTCGAGCACTAGATTAAATCTTCTTCTCTATTGATTGCTTCAAATAGATATTACAATATAACAAAAGTATCCACATATATGTTTCTATAAATGCCTATGATGATGATATCAAAATTTAGTCTTGGTTTCTCTTTTATAAGAGAATCAATAAGCTTCAGACTGTTACAAAATATGACATCTTTTCAAAATTCATGCCTCTTCATATAAACTAAACCTTAGTTTTTCTTAAAACATAAAACAAAGAAAGTAGATAACTAATGAAGTTTGCAACACTTGTGACACCATAGTTTGTTAATCTCTATAAGGCACCTGTGATCACTAAATATCTATTCAAGGTCCTTTCTCCATATTAGTGTATCTAAATGTTCGATTCTTCCACTATGACAGCCCCAAGGCTTACTATTTGGGAGGACCCAAGTACTTCTGCTCCCACTTGTACACTATATAATCATGTGGTCATTTGTATTCTTGAATTTTTAATATATTTGCAAGGTGAACCTTCCATTGACTGTCTAGTAATGCCCTGCCATCCATGATAAACTTAGAATATCCATCATCCAAGGCTGTTACTCCATCCATGATTAAGTTAAACTTATCAAGACTCAACTCACCATCCTTTTATATGTGGGTGATTCAATGTGGAATAATCTAGCCAAATTCACTCTTCCATTCATTGAGGTCCTTCAATTGGTCATCATCTTTCAATATTTTTGGCACAAACCATTGCTTTAGAGTATGAAATGAATCTATTCTTGTTCTGATATTTTGGTCCTCTCCTTATATATATTGGAATTCATCTATAACTATTTTGGCCATTTGATTTGTAGGTTTTAATGCTACAGGAGCTTTAGTACTCCTTTGTAAGATTTTACACAAGGTTACCAATGTATGGTGTATGGGCTACCAATTCTTAAAAAGGGGATCTAGTATGGCTACATGTGTTTTTATTTGATCAATGGCCTATGCCAATGAGCTGGAGAAATCATACACACTTTCCAAATTATCCACAATTAGCTTTATCCTATGCTCGAGGACCTCTAAAATATTGCAGATTTTCTTTTTCACTCCTTACCCTCATTGTTGGATTTCTTTAACTCTTCAATCACCTATCTAAGAATGCTCACGTGTTTAGTATAAGCACTTTCTATATCAACTGGTGGAGTAGGAGGAGGTTGGTATAACATTATTTCCTTGTTCTATGAGGTGCTTGCTCCTTTCAATTGTTCCTTCAAATTTAGATTTTCCATGAACAATTTATTGACTTCATCATTTAAAAAAAAATGTTCCTTTTCATACTCTCCCAATCTAGCTTCCATCTCCTTAAGTGTAGATCGAGTGAACATAGTTGAATGCATTGTCATGGTTGCATCTTCTAGATGAGATGTATCCTTTAATGTTTTCACCATAGTTGTCCCTTTCATTTCTTGCACTACATCTAGTAACCTTGGTTTTTGTGTACTCTTTTTCTTGGCCCAGAATTCCAAGGTTTCAATCTTAGGGTTATACCCTATGCCACTTACCCCTTAATCTAATTCAAACTCAACAATCAACATTGGGTCTTCCTGTGTTCTCACTTGATCAAGTAAAAACATTTTCTTTAATTCCATACCAGGGACAATAAGTATATTACTTTTCAAAATCATCTCTTTAGCCTCTTGTGTGTTGACATCAATATTATCAATCCTTAATTCATTAAAAGTTTGGATACTATTTGGTCATGCTAGGATTCCTCAACTCCCATCTTATTTAGTTCAACCCTCACTTCAACTCTCATCTTTATCTTAATCCAAAATTCTTTAAATTCAAGGGTTTTGATAAATTCATCATCTTTGAAGAACCTAAGAGCTGAAAGTACCCTCTCATCCTCATGCATTTCTCTTTCTCCTTTTACTTGAATATCAACTCTAGCTTCAGGCATGCGGTCTTCAGTTTTAGGCATAGGTTGGTCTAATTTAACATCATCCTTCAAATTTCTTCATATTGACTGCTTCTTCTGTATCTCCAACCTCCTCACTTATTTCATAGGAAATAAGTGGGTCTATCTCTTGTGTCTTTTGGTTTTAGAAGGTGGTTGTTCAGGAGGTGATCTTGGAGAAGCATGACATACTAAAATGGTATCTAGATTTGGTTTTGTAATTACAATACCACTCAGCCTTTTGGGAGATAATTTGGTAGATATCCCCATCTTTGTTGCAAACTTATATAATTCATGAAACTTATCAATCATCATATCAATCCTCTTGAGAGGATCTGCTTCCTCTACAAAATACCCCAAGAAATCATTGTGCTTCATCTTTCTTTCTTCCTCAAGCCTTTTCATAATTTCCCATTTTCTCCTTCTCTCATATACCTCTTGAGGAATGAAACAATTTTTGATTACATATTCTTCATAATCAATCTGGTGAGTAACCATAGCCTTGGTAAGGATGGTGTGTGTTACAAAATTCATGTGACCCTTAGGGTCAAAAGATCTTTCCTTTCTAGACTCTAAAGAGTACCTTGTTTTTAGATAATTCTACAACTCTTCAAGTGTATTAGATCCCACTAATAGTTCCCCACATGTCAAATTGAGTAGAAATGTACCCTTCCTTTTTTATGAATGACATCCTTTTCCATCCATAGAATCTACCACATGAACTCTAAAAAGGCTAATCAAAGGAGAACATACTTAGGAAATATATGTGGGGCCTATGGGCATCCATAAATCCTAATTATTGTGATATCTGGTAGAAAAAACCAATCATCGAAGTTATGAGTATGGCCTTGCTTAGGTTTTAAAGCCAACCGTCTTAACAGTTGTAGCACAAGTGTGTGGTCTTGGTGGTGGGCAGCCAAGAATTCTCATAATTTTGTACACAAATTCATCATAGAATATCACATAATTTGAATTCTTACATTTGTTATCCCATATATAACACCATCATTGCATTGGCAACAAATTCCCCTATGGGTCAATCTTACCCAAACACTTCATTTTGGTCCATCTATCTTTATTTTGGTATAATATTGGGTGGCACAACAAAGAATATTGCATGAATGTTATAGGGGATCTATTTTCCCTAACTTGTAGAAATCCTTCATGTAAAGCTTTCTCAAGATATGAGGAAAAATCATATTCAATGTTTGTCTTAGGGTTTGGATCCTCATAGCCATCATCATTAAACTAACTGGCATTTTCTCTTGTGCATGTATCCCAAGTACTTGACAAAGAGAAAAGTAGGTTTTCTTGAAATAGAATTGGAAATTTGTGACAACAAATGGTTCAATAGTAGAAGGGAATATAGGAATCACCCTATTGTTCACACCCCTTTTCATGTAATTGGGGAGTTCATCACTTCTATAGGTTCTCCTCAATCTAGTATATTCTTCTTCACTTCTTTGTAAATCAATTTTAGTCAAGGCTTGTTTGTTTAGGTGAAAACATTCAATGATGGCCACTTTAGTCAACACAACTAATGGTGAACCATCTAGCAATTGCATAGACCTAGTAGCAGGATGATAAATATGAGCCAATTCTTTGATGAACTCTACGTTTATAAAATTTTTTGGGACAATTAACTTGGAAAATATAATGCCCATAGATTTGACATCAAAATGTTGACCTCCTTTTTGTCATAAAAGTACCAGAATAGTTCCCACCCGAAGATAGGGATAAGGGCATCTCTACAACTGTGAGCCACATCTTTTAAAACTTTCTTAAATCCTCTATCATTTGATTTAGGGAGTATATTCAGGATAGACTATTGTAAGGATCTCTTTTTAACCTTAGATTTCTTCTTTTTAGTGTCAGGTTATTTCTTCAAGGGTGACATGATGTTTAACTATCTCACTTCTCCTATACTTCTGAAATGTAGAACTCCAAAAAATGTTGTACTCATAAAACTTATTTCACAATGAGTTATGTGCACTTACCCGAGTTGCTATGGTTTTAGAGCTTAACCTCCTTGAACTCCCAGCTCCCTGCACGATAATTTTTGCAAATGAGTGCAAAGAGAATGTTGAATTCTTAGTTTAATGGCTTCTAAGCTCAGTCATGTTGACATTAATATCAACCTTACGCCAAATACTTTTCTTGTAGTTCGAGTTTGAACATGCACCATTGATTTTACAAGATCGGAGGATTGATGTGATTCATGCATTTAATACAACTTTATCACTACCACTTTCTATAGTTGTCATGGGATAGAGGGGTATACACCACTATACCACATGCTTCTTTGCATTTCACCACGGGATAGCAGGATCCTCGCTTCTATATTGCAAGCTTAACTTGTTTTACCCGTGGTAGTGCGGTTTACATTAATAGTCAGATATGGCTTATCACCATACCACATGCTTCATCACATCCTTTTGTAGTATAGTGGTTCATATTGCCCTATCGCATGCCTTTATGATCTTACTCGCAGGATGGTAGGTTATTCCCCCCTATACCGCACCCTTCATTTTTCCTTCTCACGGTATGGTAGTTTATGATGTATTTAAATTCTCTTATACCACCCAACTGCATCCTCATCATAATACTTTTGCGGTATGGTGGTAAATATCTTCATGTTGTTTGTTACACATCGCCAACCCACCAAGGGTTTAGATTACTACTAAGGGATCATAATAAGGGACTATTAAGGGATTTGGAATGCTTTTAGCTAGAGATATTTTTGCTTAAGTATATATGATGAATTTTTGGATTTGTATAGGTCTTTCAGTGTCAGTTAGACCTAAAAAAATTATATGTTTGTTTACAGTGGGGAGGCTTAGTCAAAAATAAAAATGAATATAAGGGTCAAGGCTCAGGTCATGGAGCTCAACGTTTATTATGATGATGGAACTAGGAAAATTTTTAAGGTTCTAACACACCTCATGATGAACTAGACTATGTTTTTCCTTCATCCTGCTTGTGTTATGTTTTTATGAGTTCTTTTCTTGTGAATATATCCCCAAGAAAAATTTTTCTGATACCTATAATTGTAAACATCTTCTTGGTTTTTTACTGCAAATTATTTTTAATTTGTAAATTGAATTCTATTGTTTCCATTTGCAATTATCAATGGATTGTAAAGTCAATAGTTATCAACTTATGAACTCAATAAATTTTTAATGATTCAAGTTGTTGATTTATACATTATTGTTTATTTGGAATTCATGAAATGAAGACAAGGACTGAAAGACAAATTAGATTATAGTGATCATAATGTTGAAATTCTAGTGATAGAATATGAGCACATGCATAGTAAAAAAGTGGCCAATAATAATTAATAGTTATTGCATCTTGGTTTGACAAGTGGGCAAGTTGTAAATCCACTAAGTAGTATATTATTTGTTTAATAGTGTTTAATGAAATTTTATAGGCAAGATATTTATGTATATAAGACATAATATGATATTTTTTTATTTTATAGGCAAAAAAAGAGTGCAAAGAAAATGTGGAGGAAAAAAAAAGGAAAGAAAAGATACAGTTCCGCCATCTTGTAGAAGCCGACGCTTTTGTGATTCAACAAATATAGTTGGTGAAAACAATAGTTGTGATGATATTTAGCCTGGTATAGCACATGGTGATTGAAATATGCCCCTTAGTTTTTTCTTGGATTATCGAGCACAAAACCAACACAATACTAAAGATTAGCATTAGATCTTAAAAGATATCCAACTTGAAAGTAACCTTCACCAAGAGAGTTCACCAAGATCCTATTGAATTCGAGGTGATAGCCTATGGTGATGGGATCGTTAGTAGTAATTTGATCTGAAATACAAAGCTGGAAATGAAATGTAGGTAGTGATTCGACCATGAGAAATCCATGTTACCACTTGCTCAATGGGGGAAAGATAATTACAATGAAATACAATTCATCTACTATTAGCAGACATCCACATAGTAGTGGGAATTCTCCACTTAAACAGTGAGTAAATTATGAAAGATACAAGTTAATTCCTCCACACTAGCGGTAAACCATCTAGGGATTACAATGTTTGTATTAAAACACAAATAAATGCAGAAATATAAATGACTAAAACAATACTACTATTTTTAGCCTTACAATAAAAATTATCTGCAAGTAACAAGTATTTATTACAATTATTTTCAATATAAACTTTCTCTAAAATAGCTGCAATGATTACACTAAACTTCTGATCACAAATATGAACTAGAACATCAAGGAAATTGAGCATAGAACAGAAATAAAAAGGTCTGATATAAAAACTAGCAAGCTAGGAATGCAGACCAGCAACAATGATCTCAATCAAATGCTCAAAACAAATCCAAGATACCTCCTAAGACCACCAAATCAAATGTAACTGTATGATGAAAAATAGGTTTCAAATCTTAATGAGTTAGAGCCTCCAATTTGCAAAGTTTTTATTGGTATGACTCCGAATGTTTGAAACCTCAATGGGGCGACCTCTAGAAAGGGGTGACTTGCTCTTAAAAATAAACCACACCACATTAAATTCTAAGATTTTGAGAATAGGGATGCCCAAGGACAAGACAAATGATAATCCAATGCCCAAAACTAAAGAGAAATCACACAAAGAGCTACAATTGAAAATCTCCTTCAGCCAAATAATAACTAGCAACATAAAAACTAGAAAATATCACCAAAGTCTCAACAATAATGCACAATATGCACTTATGAATGAAGCACACTCCCAATTGACCATCTAGGGAACCATAGTTTTAGGCCCAAAGAATGGTGTAGATTCTAAGCTCCTCCTTAGTTGGGTTCTAAAATCAATCCAACAACATTTCAATATGATAAACAATAGGTGATAAATGAGAGAGAAAAGGTATACTTTTATAGAACTTGAGGTGACTATTGAATTTCCATCCTTTTCCATCCAAAGGACAACCAAGAAAATAATAAATATTTTAATTTTCAAAATCATCTTCTGCCTTCTCATTTTCACATCCAAACACCAATGATACATTAAAACACTTAAAATATAATTAATACTCGTTAAATGAGGCGTCCAAAGCCCAAGAGAAATAATAGACATTAGAAATATTAAATGTTTTCACCTCATGGGGTGTCCACCCTCAAGGGCCCCATTTTAAAACAACTTTAATTCATTGTGCTAGGCCAAGAGGTCAAAATCATGATATAATAATTAAATGACTTAAATAAATCATTTCCTAAAAAATGCACCTCAGAAAGCCAAATCCAGAAATACTCAACTACCCTTCCTGAAGGAGAAATCTCACTATGTTGCTGCCAACCGAAACATTGCTAAAAATAGTAAATTCTAAAAAATTGTCCAATACCTTTGCATGTCATATTACTTTGAAGTTCTCTAAAAAAACAAAAATAATCTGTAGTTCAATCTCGAAACTCCAACATATAGGCTAAAAATAACAAGTTCTAGAAAAGGTTATTCGATGGAGATGCATGTCACACCATTTCAAAGATCTCCAAAAACCTAGAAAACTCCATCAGACATGCACCAGAAACTCTTACATGTAAACCTTCAAAAAAGCTTCAAAACCCCTATAAAATAGGAAACCCTAATTTTACTTCTGACGAACCTACGGGCTTCTAGAAATAGGCTATCAATCATCAAAGAGTGTACGGCTAAAATAGGGACATTACAATGATGTGCAACATGATATAGCACATGGTGATGTGCAACATTGTGATGATCTCTTAGAACTAAGTCTAAAAGAGATTATTGAAAAACATCAAAGCAAAGGAACAACAAGTCTACAAATGCTTTATTCAACATTAAATAATGTGTTTGAAGTGAAATCTATGGAGACTGGTAGCGATCTACCTACTCATTCCACACCTAATGTGGCAAAGAAGCATGAAGTTTTGGTTAATGAAATTCATGAAGAGAGATTTCTAGTTGCATCTGTTGTACCTTAGAGTGCACCTATTGCATCTAGAACTTTTGATGGAACTAGTGGATCAGCTAGAAATACTGGTAGTGGTAATTTAATAGAAGATGTGGATGCTTTTGTCAAAAGAAAAATATTGAGTCAAGATTTGTATAGATCTACAAAGAGGAATGCAAAATAAAGAAAATTAGAAGGAAAGAATCCATTATTGCTTGAGGTATCAAGAGATGGTGAGCTCATTGGGCCAAATGTTGCAAACTAGGCCACCAAATTGGGTGTAAGATGTAGGGCCCATTTGTATATTTGCAAATCAAGTTTTGCAGAGCAAGATCCACGAGCTGTGGAAAATGTTATACAAAAAATGGAAAATACTTTTGAGACTACTGGTGGAAAAATCTCTAGAAAATATTACAAGAAAAAGATGAGAATTTTGATAAATAATTATAGATACAGTTGGAGAAAAACAATCATGCAAGGAAAAGAGAGTTTATACTCCACTCTATCTCCAAAATAGTGGGGGGCATTGAGAGAAAGTATGCATTTTGAAGAATATTTGGCAAAGAGTAATAGAGACAAGAGAGCAAGAGATAATGTGAGGGTTGGATATACATTTGGCTGAGGCAGGTTGCACGCCAAAATGGACAAATTTATAGTAAGTGTGTGGCTTTTTGGTTCAATTTACATTGTGTTATTTATTTTGGTTTTTTATTGAACTGACTATATGTTGAAATTGACATTATATTTTAGGTGGAAAATAGTAATAGAGAATTAGGTGTAGAAGATATTGTTAATTATATGGTAGCACTAGATCCTAGTAAATCTAAGAGTAGGATGAAGAGGAAATCTAGTTCATCAACATAGATTTCATAGCCATTAGTTCAATGCCCAGTAGGAGCCTCTATAGATCATGTCAACTCAAATAAATTAGGGTACCAAAAGGTAATGAGTTGCATATTCAATCTCACTCATCAAGTTTCATAGTTGGTTGCCTTCGTTAACCCTATAGTTTCTGCATGGAATGAACATAAATGGTGCAGGAGCACCATGACAACTTCATGCCTCCATAAGGAAACTCTTGATTTTTTATTCAATTTTCATGTTTCTACATTATAATAATTTATAATAGACCATTTTTGATGAAATTTGAGTCATTTAGAGTCCATAGGGTTAATATTGCAAAATGATGTAAAAGTTGCCAAAAAATACAAAAATGGAATGTGAAGAGTCAAGTAGTTAGAAAGTCAATTTGATTCATTGGTTTTAGTTTGTAAAATCATAAAGAAGCCTCAAAAAACTTTGAGGCAAGGGGGGGATGATGTAGGTGTGAGAATTTCAATAAAAATACATCTGTTTCTATCAATTTCCAACATTCTTTGTTGTTTCTTGCATTAGCACGTGTGTGTATGACCTACACAGGGCATGAAATTGATTTTGTAAGAAATTACTTTGAATCCCCTTCCTAACCTTTTTGGTTTCATGAAAATCCATTCTGATTTGTGAAAGTTAGAGGTAGATTGTCCCAAGCGGGTGAAAACCTTGGTTTAGGGCCACAACAAGCCTTCAAAATTGTATTCCTCCAATTTTCACAATTGAAAACTCATGTAAGTTGGTGAAAAGTAATATTTATATGTACTCTAAAATTTCTCAAAGTTACAGGGTCTAAGGATAAGGTTTTGGGAAAATACAACAATGCCCTAGGCTATTAAATAATGTTTTGTGAGCAAATATGGAGCATAGATGCTAGGATTTGGTGAAAAGCCATTAGAGGAGCATAGAAGTTGGTTGGAAAAGTATAATTAGTTCATATTAGGAGTGTTTGAAGTGTTAGTGAAGAGATTTAGGGTTTGGAACCAAAGGAACCAATAAACCCTCATGAGTAGAAGCCTAAATAGGCCTATTAAGAAAATGGGACAATCATCTTTTGAGTCTTTTGTTACAAAGAACCCTATATTGAATTTCTGATATGTATTAGAAGGCCCAAAAGGGTATTTAAATATTCTTTCACAATATTAATTGGTGGACTGCCTTGAAAGTTGTGAAGGACTATTCCTTGTTGGAAACCTATTAGGTGGAAGAGTGGTTGATAAGGGAAAGTTGTAATTTGGTGAAGTCTAAGTTATTGTGAACCTTTTTTGATCTTTTGGGGTTGGTCCCACATGTTTCAAGGTGTCTCAAATTTTTGGTGGAAGTTCTAAGGTCTTGGTGCATGTTTGAAGCTTGTAGCCTTGTTGAGTACATGTCAAGTTGGAAGAGTTTAGTGTCATGAAGGTGAGCAAGTCATGAACCCATTGTTGTGAAATATGCCTCTATTATATTGAGTTTGAACCCCTACTCTGCATCAATAAATCCATGGATTCAAATGAGGTAAGATTCTCTATTGATCTCATTGCTTCTTGTTTGGAAATCCTATATACAAATGCCTCTTAATATGTAGATTATTGAAATATGAGAGTAGTAGAATCCAATCCAATTTCTTTATTGTTGGAGTTATCTAGAAAATGTTCTTTTGGAAAAATTTATAGCTTGCATTCTTTACTTGACTATTGAATGCATTGTATATTTTTTTGCATGATGGTCAAACCACGTGCAAAGCAATTTTATCAAAGCAATAGGGAAACAAAAATGCCTTCATGATGTCAATAGAGCTCCCGATATTGATAGTGATGAAGTGGAAAAGAATGTGCAACAAAGTCATCTTAGTTGTCCTAAAGTTGAGGTAATTAATATAATAGTTGTTAGTTATCTGTCCCAATGTTTTGTCATTCATCATGCTTAAAATGTTATTTTGGACAAAAAATTATAGCTTTTGCATTCTTTACTTGACTTATATTAATTTTTGCATGATGATTAAACCACATGATGCAAAGCAATTATATGAAAGCAAAACAAAAAGAAAAATGCCCTATCAATAGAACACTCTACAAAGCTTTACAACTTCATGTTTGTAACGATGTTGATAGTGCTTATGATGATGAACTCGATGAGCATGCACATGATATTCATATTGGTAGTCATGCTGAAGTCGAGGTGAGTGCTATGAAACCACATGCAAGTAAGTAATGGTTGTTTTATTATGTAAATAAGGGTAATCATTTACTATTTGATAGAAGCTGATGTGTATTTTTTTTGTTTTTGTAGAAATTTATTGATAAACTCCAAGAAGGGGTTAAAGTTGTGGTGTTGGATCCATTTGATGGTGTTGTTGTGGGTATTGGGTAGATTCATTGACTATCTATTATACATGGAGTCAATTTGAAAGGAATGGGAGATGCAAATGTATGTATTTTAAAGGTCACAAGTAACATATCCCTTTCTTATCTAGACACAATAGATGGAGCTATTCGTTTGAAAGAGAAAGAAGGGACCTTCACATGGTGGCCACTAAAATATTTGAAAAAAATGACATAATTGATGTTTATGATCTTGTAGTACTAGCTGTTAGACAGCTTGGCTCACTGCTTTATGTAATAGTTTGAATGTGTTGTTCAGGGATCTTGGTGTTCTTTGTCAAGCCGTAAGTGTAGAAGAGAAAAAGAAGGGTTAGCAGCAACATAGTGTGGAGAGTGAAGTTGTAGATAGAGAATGTACTGAGCCTGAATAAGTTGAACCCAAACAAAAACCAAAGAATCTGATTTAGGTGTACATTATGTGAGTAGAATAGAGAATGTTCTATCTTACTACACCTATAATGTAAAACCCCTTGATTATGTTTTTCTCTTTTTGTTTGGGTTTCGCTCATTCAAACTAGTGCATTATACAAGAGGGGATATGTTGTTGTGTAAGTAGTACGTATAGAGAATAGGGGTGTAGAAAGAGAATTAAATACAGATTAGATAAAGAGGTGTAGAAAAGAGGAAAAGTTGGAGAGAGTGAGACATACATGTATGTGCAGTTGCAAATAAGTTGCAACATAGAATTGCCATCAAAATTGTAATATCTTGCATAAGCAAAAAAAAGGCATTGTAACTCAGTTTTCTTAGTCACAACACTGAGAAACACACTTTGTAACAATACATTTTTCAAAGGAAAGACACATTTCTTTCTTGTATCTACTGTAAGAACATATTTTCTCAATAAAATTTTAATATTTTTCCTTCTTAATAGCCATTTCATTATGTGCAAATGAATGATTGATTATCTTTTTCTGTGTTTTTATATGTTTAAACCTCAATTAAAGCATTGTCTCATTTCCAGTACTTATAGGCATAAATTAGTGAAAAAAAACAATTAAATAAACTACCAATTGACATAAATTAGTGAATAAATATAACTAAATATAATGATTATTCAATTAATAAACAATGTATCAATATATAACCTACCAGTTGACAAAAAATAGTGAACAAAAACAATTAAATAAAATACCAAATTGATTGAAACGATGATTAAAATTAATGACTAAATACACTACCAATGGATGGAAATCAGTGAATAAAAATGACTAAATAAGTGACCAGTTAACAACAATCAATGACTAAATAAGTGACCAGTTTAAAATAATCAATGACTAAACACACTACCAAATCGATCAAATCAATGACTAAATTAATGACCAAATTGATCAATCAAACAACTAAATTAACAACCAAATCAATCAATCAAAAGACTAAATTAATGACCAAATCAATCAATCAATCAAATGAATAAATTAATGACCAAATCGATCAATCAAATGACTAAAAATGGTTTAGTCATCAATTAGATCACATTATAAATGATTGGAAATAAACTACTACTAGTCATGTGACCATGTTCAGATGTTTATAAGCAATTTTTAGTAGTTTATTGTTGTTTCTGTACTAGTGCAAGGAAGAGCACCACAATCCTTAAGATGTTGAATTATATCACTCAAATCCTTACATTCATTATTTGAATGACCATGTACTCTAATGATATGCACAAAATGAACTCTTGTAAAATTTCTTTTGTGTTCTTTGAGGGAGAGATATCATGCGGGCTTGGAGAAGCCTCGACAAGGTACTCTCTTGATGAATAGTAGAAAATGTTCCTTTCTTTTGTGACAAAGATATTTCTTGCTTAGTACAAGGTGTCATACATACACAAGGCTCTCTATATTGTGAGACATTGTACTCTCTCGTAAAGGAGGGTGTAAAATATAATGCACCCCAATCATCACTAAGACATGTGTTTGAAGATGTCCTAGGAGTGTTTTGTGTGATGAAATTGATATTAAGTGAAGGTTTCTTTGATGCTTTTATTTCTTTTAAAGGAAAATAACCAAGACCACTAGTTGTTTCTTGTGTTTAAGGCTCTATAGGGAAACATATACCTTGTTCTCTAATACCACATCCTTTTACATTATATCCAAGTTGTTTCAAAAGATCACAACCTCTTCCATAAAGTTTTTCCATTTCTTTTGGATTTGGTGGTTTCTCATGATCACACTCTTCATATATGGATGTATAACTTGTGTTTTCATGTTATTTGCTAAAATTTGTGGACTTGCATGCTTTTGATGACTTGGCTTGTGTGGATAGTATGCTTGTTTCTTTCTCTTTTCCTGTTATATCTGTAATCTTGTATTCTCCCATGAATGCATGTGTAAAATCTAATGAACCCCAATCATCATCCAATAGCTTTGTGACTTCTTCAATATTTTTCTCTTTTTCTTCATCTTGCATGGGTTCTATTTTTGAAGTTGGTATCAATATTTTCAAAGAACATTCCTTGTCTTTCTCAGTGTGCAAACAAATATTAAGTTGGGGGTCAACCTTGATTGTATAAACCTTTTTGTTGTAAACACACTTCATTAAATGATGAAGAGTTGAAGGAACCCAATTCATTTCATGAATCCGTGTCCTAACCAAAAGGAGGTTATATGAGAGATCTTGAGGCATGACATGGATAGGGGTTTGCAAGGTAACTTCTCCAACTGTCACAAGTAATGTTATCACACCAAGAGGTTGCTTTCCCACATTATCAAACCCACAAATAGACAAGGAATTAGGTTCAATATTATTCTTATCCACTCCAATCTTATCAAAAAGGTTTACACCACACATATTAAGGTTCGAACCATTATCAATGATAGTTCTTTTTATTCCATATCTATTAATAATAGTCAATATCATCAAGGCCCTTTTTTTTGCGTTTCCAAAGAGGGTAAATCATCTTGATGAAAGGTAATGTCTAAGTTGACCAAGTTCATACCTTTAATTAGGGCTATTGCATCATTTGGTTGCACACTAGGAGGAATAACAACTTGTTGTAAGGAATTTTGAAGCATGCCATGATAATTAGGTGATGCTTGAATCAAATCCCACAAGGATATTTTAGCCGGAGTGTTTTTAAGTTGTTCCACAAGATCATTCTCCTTTCCAATGTGCAAACGAAAATGAGGAGAACTAGGAAAGATAGGTTGAGGAAGTGGTAATGAAGTAGGTTTTTTTTTTGGTTTCCTATTGTTCCTTGTGTTATATGTATGAGAAATGGTATTATAACTTGGTTGTTGTGAAATATTGTTTCTAGTGAGTTATCTTGCAAAATTTAAGATATGTCCAAGAGGTTTTGGTTGGTGTTGTGGTGGTCCTATGATAAGAAGCGACTTAGGAGATGGCTTGGGAGGTCCAATAATTAAATGACTTTTAGGGGGTCCAAGAATTAAGGGAGACTTAGGAGGACCAATAATCAAGGGATATCTAATGTTTAGAACCTCAACAAACTTATCCTCATTTTGATGATGTTATAGCAAGGGGAAGTCTAGTGTCACCATGTTATCACCCTATTGCACCATGATATCTTCCCTATTAGGAGATTTTTTAGGAGAGGAGAAAATAATATTTTCATTATATTCAATGGTTGGATCTTTTAAGATAACTTCATCACAAGTAAGGGAGGCATGTAGAGAAGAACAACTATGATTTTCTTGCTTATCAATGATTGCATCCTTTTGTTCAATGATATCTTCCCAAGTGGGAGAAGCATTGGGAGAGGGAGAAACAAGATTCTCATGACTCTCAATGAGTGTGTCTTTTAATACCAAAATATATTCTTTACAAATAGGAGAGATATTGGGAGAATACAAAATGGGATTGTCATGATTATCTATGATTACATCCCCTTTTCCAATAATGTCTTCCCAAGTAGGAGAGGTAGGGGAAGAGAAAAAATAGGATTGTCATGGATCTCAATGATTAGATCTTCTAACACCAAAATATCATCTTCACAAATAGGAGAGAGATTGGGAGAAGAAAAAATGTGTTTGTCATGATTGTCCATGATTGCATCCTCTTTCACTAAAAAATTCTCACAAGTGGGAGATATATTAGGGGTTGAGTGAAGGATAGACAAGGTGATATTAAGAAATGTTTCAATAGTTTGGTTCTCTTACACTAAGATATTCTCATAACTATTAAATATAGTGGGAGGATGGATAACCTGTTTCTTAATGACCTCATTTATTTTCCCTAAATTGTATTCATAAGAAGGGATGTTGTACTTATGCAATCCATTTGTAACCATTTCAAAACCACATATTTGAAAAGGAAACACACTAAGATGAAAATTAATCTATCCAACTTATGTAATGATTCAAAAAATTTAACCAATTGTTCTACAAATATAATGATTTTTAACACTAAAATAAATTTGGAATGATTTAAAATGGCTAAACTAAATGGATGATTAGACCTAATGCATAAAATGGAAATTCCTAAAAATTGATAGATTGAAATAGTGGTTTACCAGTGGACCTGGGAAGAGCAGAGGACCACAAAAAATCCAAGAAAAGTTGGTTTTGATGTGCCCTCAAGGAATCATTTTCCCAAGGGTGAATGGGTCCTTGTATAGGGTTTTAAAAAATGAAAAATGCAATTTCTAAGTTATTGTTTGTGTTTTCTACATTCCAAGTTGCAAACTGTGATTTCTGTGACAATTTTTTCTAGATTTAGGTGTCCTAATGCAAATGAAATTACTGACAAATGATGAACAAAGTGACACTTTTTGAAATACAATTTTGATCAAATTTGTGAAATAATTGATAATACAATAATATGCAAGTACTATGCAAAATCATTGTAATATACATGTAATTTTTTTGGATTTTTAGATTGTAAACAATGAAAAATGCAAACTTTAAACCCTAAATGAGATGAAAACTAATTAAATTTTGACAACCCTAAATGAAATGGAAACTAATGCAATGCAATGCAAACTAATGCCAATCCTAGATCTAGGGTTTTAATGAACTCCAAAACAAAAAGTTTATAGTGCAAGAATGTCAGGTTCAACAAAATGAGACAAAGGAAAATGGTGTGTCTGGGCCTATCTTTCTATTAATTTCATTAGGAAAAAGAGATCCCCAAAGGTAAGATTGACTTTCAACCCTTAAGTGAGTCAACCTTAATGGAGATCTTGTTATTTTCCTTATGACAAGATGGGGTAAAATTTGCGTAAGCAACACTTTGGGGAGAAAAACTAAAAATAGTAAATGAACTCAATTATGCAATGTGAAAATTAAATCATCAATTTAAAGCATAAAAAAACTAAAAACAATAGACTTCCAATAGATCTGAGAAAGGTAAATTGATGTGTACCAATCACCAAAAGCTATTGCTAAGTGTCCTCCTAGGATAGATTCACCCTAGGGTGAATGGGTCCTACTATAGGGATCCAAAATCTAATTTCAAAATATTCTACTCTTAGATCTACACTCTTGATTTCTCTAGATCTCACTATTAGAAAGTTAAAATTAAATTCTGCAAGTAAGATTTTGTGGCCTGAAAAATTTGACAACTTTGCAAAATTGCACTTTTGATCAATCTTCAATCCTTCTTCACTTGCAAATCTACACATACAAAGAGAGGGAAAAATTGTTTATTTTTTGTGAATGGGGGTTTGCCTTGGTCAAACCCCATTTTGGTAAGTAAACCTTGAAATGAAATGAAACATGAATGAAAGGAATGATGAATGAACAATGCTATGTTGAAAATCACCAAACCCTTGAATGGCCTCCCTTGGGGACTGAAGTCTAACATATCTCTCCAATGTCTTGAGCTTGCATGAAATGGCTTGATTGGACGTTGATGTTGATGATTGAATTTTGAATTGAATGCTTGAAACCTACATCACAATGTTAGCTCCAAAAAAATGCATGAATGTAAATAAAATTTGACATCATGATAGGATCTTGAATGCTGGTGTAGATGACTAAGAAATCTTCTCTTCAATGCTCTTGACAATAATATTTTCTCATGTGAAAGTTTTCTTCTTGCTAGATGATTTGAAGATAAAATAACTATGTATTTATAGGTGATTTTCTAATTTCCCAAAAATTAAAATTAAAAGAAAACAATTGTAACTTGAATTGGGATCATAAAACTACTACCAAAAACATATTTTAAATTGGGTTCTGGAATATAAAGAGGACCCATTCGTCTTAGGACATAAATCTAAGACACAATTTTCAAGGTGTTTAATTTGATGTTTTCACCTTTTTAATACAAATTTTCCTTTCAAAAAATAGGATTAATTAGGCTCTTAAATGCATAATTGGGTCAATTAGAGGCTTAATTAAGTCTAATTAATTAAGGGAACCAAACATAGAGTGAAAATGTAAAGGTGCACATTTTTCTACACTACGCAGTGAATTTGTTCATCATCTTCTACTTCTAGAATGCTAGTAGATTGATAGTCTCATCAACTCTCACATTTGCACTTTCAACTATCATCTTCAATATATTGTTATAGTATATGTAAGATTTACTTCTTAAGGAATAACCAAGAAAAATACCTTCATCTGATTTTGAATCAAACTTACCCAAATTTTATTCATCTCTCTTGATGTAGCACTTGCTCCTAAATATTCTAAGGTGTCGTACTGATGCCGGTCTTCCTTTCCATAGCTCATATGGAGTCTTCTCAGTCTTGTGCTTGATCTAAAATATGTTTATAATATACGCAACATTTTGTGTAGCTTCTCTCTAATACATATCCAATATATTTTCTTGACATAACATAGTTCTTGTCATCTCTTGTATAGTCTAGTTCTTTCTTTCTGTAACTCCATTTTGCTACAGAGTTCTAGGAGCATAGAAATACCTCTAGATTACATGCTCTTCATAGAATTTTTCATACTTCTTAGCAATAAATTCTTTGCTTCTATGTAATCTTAAAACTTTTATTGTCCTTCTAGTTTCATTTTCTACCAATGCCTTGAAAGCCTTGAACTTCTCTTTCAGGAATGTTATCCAAGTCATCCTAGTATAACCATCAATCAACATCACAAAATACCTATCTCATTATGGACTCTTAGTCCTCATTGGTCCGTACAAATTTGTATGAACCAGATCTAATGGTTTTGATGCAGAATACTCCTTAGCAAGATATTTACTTCTTGTTTGCTTCCCTTCATGACGTGGATTGCAAATGATTGATTGAGGCTTCTTAATATTTGGCATATTCCACACAAGCCCTTTTGAGCTAATCTTCACAATATCATCAAAATATGTATGTCCTAACCTTTTGAAGAAAAATACTAAAACTTATTAAAGTTTTTGAAAAAAATATGATGCAGTAGATAAAAGAATCTATATCAAGATGGTATATTTTTTATTTTAGTTAAATGGTTAATATGAAATTTGACGTCAAATAGAAACAATTGTGTTTTAATACACATACATTTTAATATTTATTTAAAATTAGAAAAAAATATATCCATGCACTAAAGTTTCAAGTTATAAATACACACAAAAAATTTGAAGGAAAAAATAGAATTTACTATATAAATATTGACATCTCATGTAACTTCATTTTTCAACATTTTATCAACAACTAAATTGTAGTGTCAATTTATAAAATATACTAAAAAATACACATTTTATTAGTTTACATCATTTCAAAATTCAAAACATATATCCCACTTTTTAGTGATTCAAGTTTAAAATTGGATCAGTGTTGGTTGTTTCCTTTATAAAAGTGTGACATATTTGTACTTTTACACATAATTCAAACTTGTGAGGAAGTTGCTTCAATTGCAAGGATACTATTAAACACACTCTTATACTATAATATAACATATGCAATCTAAACCTTGGCTTCCAACATGCTAACCTTGTGGACCAACCAAGTGGGTTCAACCTCAAAGATGAGTTTTAGTTTAACATTCATTAGTTTGAAGGGGAGTTATATGAGAAAATTATACGGATAACAATACAATCGTCTATACTTTTAACAAACTTATGAGTAATTTTGAGGAGACGTCTCTTTGAAACTAGTTCTTTATAATAAATACCTTGAAGCTAACTTGTCATAGTAAAGGTGGTATAAAACTTTTGTTCATGACATAAATACAAACTAACATGACTAAAAGATAACATTTAATAATTTTCACACATAAACAATAGTGTTTAATGGGGATGAATACTTAAAATTTTGGATGTCGTTTTGGACATCTTACAAAATTTTGAATTTTGGACTTGAAGAGAACATCCCCTCCTTTAGGATTGGACAATCTACTACATTTGGTACATAAAAATATAAAAGTAACTTTTTACAAAAAATGTTGAAAATTTGAAAGGAACATTATTATTACAAATTTATTAATTGTATTTATTTTTAAAAAATTTAGATGTTTTTAATTTATTTAAGATATTTAATAGCCATCCCCCATTATCAACAAACTTTTTACTATCATCAAAACCACATCCCAAGTGCTCTTAAAAATATTGTTACTTAGTATTTCATAATATATAAATTCACTATAAATTACAAATTAAATTAATTTCTCATTTTTAGATAATATTAAATTGAGTAGAAAAGAAAGGGAAAAGAAACACAAAAATGTCTTCCTACAATTTAATTAAGGAAAAATGATTTGGAGAAAGAACAACTTACAAGGTTATTAAAGAAGAATGTATATAGACAAATAAAAATAAAAATTAATAAGATGTTTTAAAATACAAAGGTGGAAAAAAGTTTAACTATAACAAGAAAAAAGGGGTTGAAGATAAATAAAATTTATTCCTATTCTACATAAAGAAATCAACCAATATATAACATAACATAAATTTTGTGAAACAAAATATCAAGATTGATGGGCCTGGTTAATAGCTAGTTTTCTTCTATTTAGTTCATATCTTTTAACATTTCAAGCTTCTTATTTTACAAACATTCTTGAAACTTATATATCTTTTATATATTTTATGCATCCTAGACTAGAATTTGATATGTAGAAATATAATTATGACATGATGATATTTGCATGGATAAATGTGTGAATGTTCATGAAATTTAATATGAATCTATGTTTAATTTATGGTTGTTAATGATGTGTATGCTTTAGATAAAACTAACCTCTTGCAGCCAAAAGAACTGTAACCCACAACAACTAGATTGAACAACCCTTAGCCAAAGGATTTTGGGCAGATTGTAGGGGAGAATCCAGAACACTGAAAACGTGATAGTTATAGGAAATTATGGAAGCAATCATTAAAGTGGTCAATCGTGAGTCACCAAATCATCCAATAAGATGACAAGAGGAAAAAGTCTATATTGATAAGGAAGCCAATATGACAATTTGATAGAGCATGTCTATGTCAAACAGTTAGGGTAGAGTTTTAGTTCTATTTCTCTTCTTTTATCTTTTTCAATTATGGTTTCAGTTGCAAAGAATATTCATCTCCCTATTCTTGAGAGAGAGTGGACATATGAATTTAATTTATATTTTTGGTCCTTGTGTGAATAAAACTCCTTTTGAGCTTATATATTTGGATTAGTGGTTGAGGAGAAAATCTAGCTAGAGAATATAATTGATAGTTCTAGTTTTTGTTTTAACATATAATACTTCGTTGTTAGTTTTATGTTATTTAGTTGCAATGGATATGCACTCATGAATGATAGATCTATAGAGATTCTTATCATCTTGTAAGAGTTCAATTTCTATGCAATAAAGGTGTTTCAGTTTACTATTATTATTTGTTGATTCAAGTAGTGTACATTTGATTTCCCCTGTGGGAACAACTCGAGAAAGGGTCACTCAAGTTACTGTTCACCCACCTTGATTTTTGTCATTAGATTAGATGATTATACTATTGCATTCATTTCAAGTAAACCCTTAATTACATGCACACGAATGATATCTTGTATCATGAATTATGCTTTGTAATATTTCCTTGAGTTATTCTCTAGAGAATTTAAGTAGTTAGGATTCAGGGTTAGTAGTATTAGTGAATTGCAGAGTTCAAATTTAGTAGTTAAGAGTTAGAGTATTAAGCCGAAGGTACCTATAGCATAAGTAGCAGATTAAGTTATTCCCCCTATTTTGCAAGTTAATGCTTTATTTCCTTTCCCAAGCATTTACTATTTTCCTATACATGTGTAAACCACCTATACTCATTGATATAGGTTGTGTAGAGTCCATGAATGCACATACAATTCCAACACAATCAAAATCTTACGAAGCCCTGGTTGATAATTAAATGAATCCTTTGCAAGAGTTTGGTGAATTTTTTAGCTAGGAATCCCTCCTCTAAGTTGTGTGTCTAACACCAAGTTGATTGAGCATTAAAAATTCCTTAAAATTTTGGTGTCATTGTTGGGGATGGTGCTACATTCAGGATTCTCCAATGTAATTTTAAGCTTTCATAGTTTTTGTTTTATTTTTAGCATTAGGGTAATTAGGTTTTGGTCATCAACACAAAAATGTTTTACTAACAATGTGTAGGAACCGTTGATCCAAAAAGTCATAACGATTGTATGTGGAGGTGAAAAGATTCTCTGGGAAGATTTCTCCCCTCAACACATGAATCTTTAGAGGATATTGGTGATCAAAGTGAGCAGAGCGAGGGTATTCCCAAAGAAGAATTATCCCTGACACTATTACCCACACCAAATATAGAGGAGATTTCCCACACACATATCATCACCATGGGTGATGCTTTAGTGGAAGACCCACTAGAGCATGTAACCTTTGAGTTCCTCATTTCCAACTAGGAGAGAGGAACTACTTTGAGAACATACCTCCTTCAGCATTACCTATCTTCTATTGGTTGGTCATGAAGGATCTAGATACCTTCCTTTTTCAGTTTGATGTATTATGTAGAAGTTATGATTATACCACAGATGCACATAGTCTTAAACTATTTCCAACAACATTAAAGGATTCTTATCTAAGATGGTTCATGGGTTTAGGAAGAGATGTTCCAAATTGGAATGCCATGAAGACAAAGTTCCTAGAAAATTACCAAGATTACTATAGAGGTATAGATAGAAAGAGGGGTGACATCTTCAGGATGTCACAGAAGGAAGATGAATCTTTGGAAGAGTACATGGAAAGGTTTTAGTTTTTCCTTAAGAAATACTACCAAAAAAAACTCTTTGATGAGTCTTTAAAGTTGATATTCTTAAGAGGGATTAATGAGGATTGCATGGACTCACTTAACCTCATTGGGGTAGGAGATATCTCTCAAGCACCATTTGAGGAAATATGCAAACTATGTAGGAACTATTCAAGGTCTTTCACCAATAAGGTTAGAGGAGATAGTATATCTTCCATTAGAAAACCATCAAATGGAGTCTCTAGAGTTGAATTGAGTAACATTCTATCAAATATGAAGGAGGATATTAACAACCATTTGACTATATAATTCAAAACCCTCCATATCAAAAAGAAGAAAGAAGAGGCAAAAGAAACTCTCATAAAATACTTCCCACATTATAGATAGAGAAGGACTAACTTTAAATGCAAGAAAGTGGCAAGTGTCTCTGAAGATAAGCAAGGAACATTAGAATTTCATGCATTGGAAGGTGAAGATGGACAAGTATTCTACATAGCTCAAAGGAAACCATGGCAACCAAGACAAGGTATGCCTCAAGATCGTTTAAATTATAACATGTCATTTCCTAGTAATAATGCAAATTTTCCTAATTGGAACAATCACTCTTGGGCCAATATGTAAAACCAGCAATGGCCAATGCCTCAAACCAATTGGAATCAATAGCAGCAAAACATGTGGCCATAAATTTTTTTCCAAGGATCTAACTATATTTCTCAATGGCCACCCAAAAAAAGCCAATGGAAAAACCAAAACATGAATTGTCAAGAACTACAACAACCCTTCCAGCCACAAAAACAAGCCATTATGCAAAATCCAACAAATCCATCACCATAGCTACCTAGAGCACCACAACTACTAGCTCAACCTACACCTAACACCAATAACAAACCTATTCAATATCCTACTTATGGGGTAGAGGTGAGTGATGTCCACCTTAGGTTAGGGAGAATGTCGGTTGGTCCTTCATCTCCTCATATCACTCAATTGTTTGATGAGGAAACCCCAGTAGATACCTTGGACAACCAACCTAAGGAGCCTAAGTCAAATTAGGTTAACCCAACTAATCCAAGTCCAGAGTCTCCATTCCCTAGAATATTAGCAGTTCAAAAGCATCACACAAGCTAAAACTAACCTATTGGGACAACTTAAGAATGTTTGCATCAAAATACCCCTTATCAAGACCATTAAGGAAGTTCCTATTTATACTAAAATGGTGAGAGAACTATGCCTTAAAAATTTAGGCAGAAAGTACAAAGACCCTCAGACTGTACATGTCTTAGGATAGCTTGCAAATATTATGTTGGGAAACATAACTATCCCCAATTTTACAGACCCTTGGAGCCCTATAGTGGATGTCAAGATAAATGGTACTCTCATTAAGAACACCTTAATTTACTTTGGAGCAACTATTAATGTAATGACGAAGGAGACCATGAAGTTATTACAACTAATAAAACTCAAACTTACACCTACTATTCTATAGTTGGTGGATAGGTCCATAGTTAAACCTAGGGGTATCATTGAAGACTTGGTAATGTCATTGGATTCATGGGAGTACCCTATAAATTTTATGGCATTGCAACTAAAAGCTAATCTTGGAGGTTGTCCCCTCATTTTAGGTAGACATTAGTTGGCAACAAAAAATTCCTTAATAGGTTGTAGGTTTGGGAATATGATTATTTATAATGGAAATGTGACTAATAAATTGGTCATTTATCCACCAACCCAGCCATATGCAAACCTAGAACAAACCATTTGGTCTACACTATATGTGAAAGATCAATAATCCATGTAAACCCTGATGACTATTAAAGGCGACCCATTGTTAGAAAACCAAGATGAAAATGACCTGATAGCAAACATCATACAAAATAACTATGGTAGGGACTCACATCATGACTTCCTAACATGTTTGTAGGATCCTATGCAAGATATGATCCCTACCAATTCATCTGAGTTAGTTTCCAAAATATTCCACACTTTTTTACCTCACCAATGTGTTCCAAACATAGAAGGACTTGACCTATCATCTATCCAAACAACATCACTAACTTTAGAGATAATGTTGGGTAAAATATTAAATGTTAACAATCAATTAACTGATATATAGTAGACCTCATTGATGAATGTGTTGCAAGCACACACAACAACCTTTGCATGGGATTACCATGACACGAAGGGGATTACCTTTGCATGGGATTACCAATTTTATGCATGTATAAGATTTACATCAATGATGGTTTCAAACTGGTTAGACAGCCCCAAAGGAGGATGAACCCTATAGTCCATGGAAGAATTGCAAAATTTTCTTGATGTAGGATTTATCTATCCCATCTCTAATAGTCAATGGGATTCATCCCTAGTAATTGTCCCTAAAGAAGGAGGAAAGTGGAAACTGTGTGTATACTATTGAGAATTAAATATTGCTACTAGGAAGCACCACTTTCCACTCCCCTTCATTGACCAAGTACTTGATTCAATAGTAGGAAAAAAGTACTTTTTCTTTTTGGATGGATTTAGTGGCTACAACCAAATTAAGATATCACTAGAAGACCAATACAAGATAACTTTGAAATGACCTTGGGGTACATATGCTTATTATGTCTTGCCATTTGGGCTATGCAATGCACCAACCACCTTCTAGAGGGTAGTATTGAGCATATTCTCAGACTTTGCACATGATTCCATGAAGGTTTACATGGATGATTTCACAAATTATGGGAATACCTATGATGAAGCACTTGTAAATTTGGAGAATCTACTAGAAAGGTGTCAAGAAAATAACCTGTCCCATAGTCATTAGAAATGATAAATGATGATGAAAGAAGGGATTGTATTAGGAAATTTTGTATCAAGTGAAGGAATTCAAGTAAAATCCAACAAAATTGAAGTGATATCAACACTCCCTATTCCTCAAATACAAAAAGATGTTAGGAGTTTCCTAGGACATGCTGGGTATTACAAGAGATTCATCCAATACTTTAGCAAACTTACAACCCCACTATTTTTCTTACAATCAAAACATATTGAATTTGAATTGACAATTTCTTGTCAACATTCCTTTCAAGCATTCAAGGAAACATTAACCAAAACCCCTATCTTGAGAGGCCTAAATTGGAGCTTACCTTTCCATATCCATACAAATGCTTCTGATTTTTATATAGGAGCTATGCTTGGACAAAAAGAAGGCAATAAAGAGTATGCCATATATTACATCAGTAAAAATATACAAGGGACAAAACTAAATTATACAGTAATAGAGAAGGAGATGTTGGTAGTATTTTATGTAATAAACAAATTCAAACATTATATTACAAGGCATTCAATGTTCATACACATTAATCACACAACAATAAGGTATCTCATGAACAAACTAGTGATTGGTGGTAGGCTTGTTAGATGGCTACTTTTGCTTCAAGAATTTGCATTACCATTATCCGTAGATAATCCAAGTAAAGAAAATTTAGTGGAAAATTTTCTATCTAGACTACCAATCAAATCAAAGGAAGATGTTGTTGATGACATATTAGTAGAGAGCACTTAGACAATATTTTGATAGATCAACTTTCTGGTATAGTTAGTATTGTACAAATGACACCAAAAATGCTTCCCCACGATGTTGACATCAATGACAACACTGGGACAGCCAAATCGGCCAATGTATGTACACTTTATGCTCATGATGGCAAGCTGAATCAAAAATGATAGATTTCCAAACTTTCAACAATCTCCCCAAACCTCCAACAACATCTATATGCATAAGCTCTAACTTCTCATAGATATAGCATAAGGTACTTCTGGTACATAATCCTTTAAACATAATGAATCTCACCAACTCTAGGTATCAAAATCACAAGACCCATCTATAAAGGTATACAACCTAAGTGAACATCAACAACTATGAAATTTAACACCTCAATGATCAACACACTTAATCCTCCAATTGGAATTGTAACCAAGGATAAGATCTATCCATATGGTCCAATTGACCATAAGAAAAATAAGGTCCTCATTTGGTACTGCTACTCCTACTAGGAAATTAATTACATCTAGCTATTTACTAAGCCAAGGAGATTAACACAACCTTATAAACTTCTCTATGTGATATTTTCTAATACAAGGTTGCACTTCCTATATTCTCGCCTAATATTTTGGACTTAACCCACAACACTAAAACACAAAAGTGAAGGAAAATATCTCTCAAGGCTATAGGAAACATTACCTCACCTCCATTCTCACAAAAATAATACCTTATTTCTAGTCATGGTTTCTCTCCATGAGGTCCTTCCTTAGGTTCCAATACTAAAATATGAGGATTTCCTTAATGCTCTAGTTTCTCCACACAAAATAAAATTGTTAAAAGGCACATGACAACTGAGAGGGGGGTGAATCAGTTGTCACATAAATTCAAACTTAAAACTTCAACACTTATCAATTCCACAACCACACTATTATGCTATTAAGTATGAAAATGAAACACAAGTAAGAGAAAGAAAAATCAACACAATGAACACCAAATTTTTACATGGAAAACCCAATAAGGGAAAAACCACGGTTGGGATTAACTCACAATATAAAGAGATTACAAAAACCGAATACAAAGGCTCACTACCAAGGGCTCACTACCCATAAAAGGACTCACTATCCAAATACAAAGGCTCACTGCTTACAGAAAGGACTCATTGTCCAACAGGGAGGCTCACTACCTACTGATACAAAAGAGAACAAAAGATCTACCATAGCAATTAACACACATCCACAACCTTGATTAAAAGATTACAGAAACCTTCAGCTCACTACCTTCAAGAATCTAACATAATGAAGTACTGCTACCTGTACTCACTTTCACACACTTCTACTCATTTGATATGTGGCTTACTTCATCACTTTGCATGTACATCCAATTCTTTGCAATTCGACTTGCATTGATACCATCTTCAACCTTAGAAACTTTCTCCAAGGTCGGCCACATACGCCTCATTTCATAAATTCAAATTAGGTTGGAAACTCATCATTCCCACGGTGGAAAGGAATGAGAGTGGACCAATAAAACATTTATCCAAGACCAAAAGATAATGTCTCAGATCAAACACACGCTTCCTTAATTAATTTTTATTCTTCAAATGAAGTGTAAACACCAGGTCGACCAAACCTATTGAAAACACAAATGAACATTAATGTACACGCTTCTCAAAAAGAAGATAGCATGTAGATGACACAAAAGACTTCATAATGTATGAGAACACCTCTTAGGTTCCTTCAGATACATCCACAGAAAATGAAACAATCTTTGAACACCGAAATCCTTCCATCAATCCATCCAGACTGTGTAAACACATACAACAACTCTGAAATAGAACTCCCAGATCACCAAACCATAAAATTCTTCACTAGAGCCTAGAGAAAACCATTATAAGACACATTCCAAATCTGCATGATCTGAAATAGAACAATAAAGGACTAGGGAGTAGAAACATTTCTCCCATTCCATAGAAGACCAAATCTGCTAGAATGGTTCACACACTGGTGAATGTAACTTTCACATCCCATCAAACCAGAAGCTTCAACTCAGGAGATATCACCACTAGATCACCATTAGAAAATATCCATATCTTCACAAGCATAAGATCAACACAAAAGAAATGCAGAGCACATGCTGGAGCACATTCTAAACACATTCATCACTTTGACTTTTCTCTTTATTAATTTTCTCAAAAGCACTTGGAAACTCACCAATTCAGCACATCTGCAACATCATAAGGATAGCTCCATGTACTCATAGCATCTCAAAAGCATCTCAACTATACATGTACAATTTGCAACATACTGAACTATGTTGACATTAATGAAAACATTAATGACAACACCATCAAACTTTCTCATACTTGCAACAATCTCCCCCTTTTTCATTGATGGAAACACATGATGTGAAAAATCATCAAAGATAACATCCTACACAATATTCTAGGAGAACACCTTCTCTTCCTCAACTATTTTTTTTCACATGACTTTCTCTCCCCCTTGACATCAATGGAAAAGATCAAAAACTCTAATTAATCCCCCTTAGGAGTGCATCCATTTTACTCATACTGCAACAATGAAAACCTTTTCTACTCCCCCTGCAGAGTAGACCCATTCATTAGTCCAGATAAATGAAGATTCTATGAATTCACTAGATTGATGCACCTTCATGTGCACCTAGTTCAGAGGGACAATGACCCCCAACCTCTCCCTAAGATACTCAAAAGTTTCCTTTGGAAGAGCCTTAGTAAATATGTCTACAATTTGTTCCTTTGTTGTCACATACTCCAGCCTGACTTCATTCTTCAACACTTTTTCTCTTAGGAAATGATATCTGATAGATATGTGTTTTGTTCTTGAATGCATAACCAGATTCTTTGAAATGCTTATAGCACTTGTGTTGTCACAAAAAATAGGAATAGGCTCATCACATATAACTCCAATGTCTTCTAGAGTTTACTTCATCCACAAAACCTGTGTGCAGTAGGATGCTACAACAATATATTCTGCCTCTACAGTGGATAAAGAAAATGAGTCTTGTTTCTTACTCAACCATGAAACCAATCTTCTGCCAAGAAAGAAAGCACCCCCACTAGTACTCTTTCGGTCATCTACACAACCAGCCCAATCTGCATTGGTATAAGCACTCAAGTTGAAATTAGTGCTCTGAGGGTACCATAAGCCATAATCTAGTGGACCTTTAAGATATCTAAATATCCTCTTTACAGCTATAACATGTGCCTCTTTAGGATTTTCTTGAAATATGGCAACTAGATATACTACATGCATAATATCTGGTCTAGTAGCAATAAGATACAATAGTCCACCAATCACAGATCTATATTTGCTCTGATTAGTTTGATCAAATTCATCATCTTTACTCAACTTACATCCGGTTACCATAGGAGTACTAACCAGTTTGGAATCATCCATTCCAAACTTCTTTAACAACTCTTTTACATACCTATATTGTGAAATGAATATCCCCTTATTAGTTTGATTTACTTGAAGACCAAGAAAGAAATTCAACTCACCAATCATGGACATTTCAAATTATTTTTGCATTTCTTCAGAAAATATCTTACACATGCCTTCATTTCCACCAAAGATGATATCATTAACATATACAACTACTATCAACATTTTGTTACCTTGCACTTTGAAGTAAATATTGTTGTCAGCAAAGCCTTTGCTAAAACCTTTCTTTTTCAAGTATCTATCCAATCTTGCATACCAATATTTGGGAGCTTGCTTCAGCCCATATAATGCCTTCTTCAACTTACAAACCATATCTAGTTTATCAGATAACTGAAATCCTTCAAGTTGTTCCATGTATACTTCTTCCTCCAATTCACCATTCATAAATGCTAACTTGACATCCATCTGATATACTTTGAAATCCTTGTGGGCAGAAAATTCCAAAAACATTCTAATAGCTTCCATTCTAGCCATAGGAGAAAATGTTTCTTCAAAGTCTATGCCTTCAACTTGTGAGTATCCCCTGCATACTAATCTTTCATTATTTCTTATAACTTCACCATTTCCATTCAACTTATTCTGGAACACCCATTTTGAACCAATTACATTCTTATTCATAGGTCTAGGAACTATTTCCCATGTTTGATTATTTTCTATTTGTTGCAATTCTTCTTTCATAGCTTTCATCCAACTCTCATCTTCACATGCTTCACTCACAGTCTTAGGTTCAATTTTAGAGAGTAAACATAGATTTACCTCAGCTGCTACTTTACTTCTTGTCTTCACACCTTCACTCTTATCTCCAATTATCTGTTCCTCTGGATTATTCTTCTACACATACTTAGGAGTCTTAACAACAGGTCCTAGTTCATTTTCTTCTTCTTCTTCTTCTTCTTCAATATGTTCTTCTTCTCCTTCTTCCTCCTCCTTATTCTCTTCAAGTACTTGTATATAGATATGATCATCAGGTTCAACTTCACTTATCTCAATAGGTCTGTGCATTTCTTCATCAAATTTCACATTATCACTTTCAACAATCTTCCTCAATCTTTTATTGAAGCATCTATATGCTTTACTAGTAGTGGAGTACCCAAGAAAAATTCCTTCATCACATCTAACATCAAACTTCCCAAGATTTTCATCATCTCTTTTAATGTAACATCTACTTCCAAATACCTTGAAGTACTTCACAGTAGGAGTCTTACTAGTCCATAACTCAAAAGGAGTCTGTGTTGTTTCCTATAATCTAAACTCTATTAAGAACATAAACAACAATGTGTATTGCCTCTCTCTAGTACACATCCAGTACATTTGATTCTTTCATCATGGTTCTTGTAGCTTCCTATATTGTGTAGTTTTTCCTATCAACTACCCCATTCTACTGAGGGGTTCTTAAAGAAGAAAAATGTTTTTTTATGCCATGTTGTTCACAAAATGTATGAAACTCACTAGAAGTGAATTCTCCACCTCTATTAGATCTCAAACATTTGATTCTCAGATTTACTTCATTTTCCACTCTTGCTTTGAACACTTTAAATCTATCCAGCACCTGAGTCTTCTCTCTAGGAAAAGAAACCCATGTCATTCAAGAATAATTATCAATAAGGAGCATGAAATACCTGTCACCATTCAAGCTTCTTGTTCTAGTCAGAACACAAAGGTGAGTATGAATTAATTGCATCATTCTAGTAGTAGATTGCTCTTTTCCCTAAAAATTGCATCTTGTTTGTTTCCCCAACTGACAACCTCTGCAAATAGTATTAGCAGGCTTTGTGATTCTAGGAAGACCTAGGATAACATCTCTTGAACTGATTTTGACTAGATTATAAAATTTTACATGTCCCATTCTTTGGTGTCATAACCAACTTTCACTGACTTGAGATACAAGGAACTGACCATCAACTCCCTTAAGCTGATAGATGTTTCCATGAGTTCTCCTTCTAGTAGCAACCATATCTCTGGTTCCTTTTCTGATTTCATAGGTATTATTCTGAAACACAAGTTTTAAAACATTACTACACATCTGTCCAACACTCAAAAGGTTATGCCTCAAACCCTTGACATAATATACATCATTAGTGTTGTGTACTCCATCAAAACTAATTGTACCTTTCCCACAAATCTTAGCTCTTGAATCATCACCAAACATGACCAAATCACCATTATACTTTTCAAGTTTAGTGAACTTACTCTTATTGTTGGTCATGTGATTAGAACATCCATTGTTAATCACCCAATAGTCTTCATCTTGTCTTGCATGAAAGGCGTTGACCAAAGTACCTTCCATCTTATTCTTTTTGTTCTCTGGAGCATTCTTCCTTGCACATTTTTTAGGGTTAGTAGATAAAAATTTGTTTTCCAAAGCTAAAAACAAGAATTCACTATCATCACCCTCATTTTCAGATTCATCATTAGAGATTCTAGCTTCTTCTTTAACATAATACAACTGATTGTATTTCTTATCCTTTCTATCCTTATCTTTATAATCCTTGTTCTTCTTATGTACAAATCTATTCGGACATCTTGAAGCATAATGACCAATATTACCACAACTGAAACATTTAAAGGGAAACATACCTTTATACTTTCTGGTACCTTTCTTCAACTTCCTGGTGAAATTCACTTCAAACTCATAAAAACCATCACTCTCTGGATCATCTTCAATCTTCATTACCTTAAATGTAGTTTCTATCTTTTCTTCTTTCTTGAACTTTCTCATTTCAAATGCTTGCAAGGTGTCGAATAACTATTATTTAGTATACTTCTTAGGATCATACATCTCTTCAATAACTAAGACCTTATCAGTGTAGCAATCTAGTAAAGTGATCAGGATCTTCTTAATTATATCTTCATCGGTCATTTTTCCCTCATTATTCTTAACTTCATTTGTTATCATCTCAACCCTTTGGAAATAGCTTGTGAAATCTTCACCTTCTTCCATTTTCAGATTCTCATAACTACACTTTGCCGCCAACTTCTTTGTCAACTTTACTCTTTCATTTCCTTCATACAATTCTTCCAACTTCTTCTAGACTCCATAAGCAGTGTCTAAAGAAAGAACCTTCGTTTGCTTAGTTTTAGATAAAGCACTATAAATAGCATACCTCACTTTCTCATTCTCCTCATAAGTAGAAACCTCATCTACAATAGTAGGACCACTCGCTGGAGCAACATACTTCATCTCAATAGCCTTCCAGGTCTTGTAACCAAGAGAAACAATATATCCTCTCATTTGTACTTTCCAATCAAACATAGTGATCACAAACTTATGTGCCATTGGATCTTCCTTAATCGGTTAAGCTCTAAACCAAGGAACCAAAGCTTTGATATGAATTGTTAAAAAGTGCAAGGCAACTAAGAGGGGGGGGTGAATCAGTTGTCACATAAATTCAAACTTAAAACTTCAACATTTATCAATTCCATAATCACACTATTCTGTTATTATGTATGAACATGAAACACAAGTAATAGAAAACAAAATCAACACAATGAACACTATATTTTTATGTGGAAAACCCAATAAGGGAAAAACCATGGTGAGGATTAACTCACAATATAAAGAGATTAAAAAAATTGAATACAGAGGCTCATTTCCTACTAATACAAAAGAGAACAAAAGATCCACCACAACAATATTTAACACACATCCACATTCTTGATTAAAATATTGTAGAAACCTTCAGCTCACTGCCTTCAGGAATCTAACACAATGAATTACTACTGCCTCAACTCACTTTCACACACTTCTACTCTTTTGATATGTGGCTTACTTCATCACTTTGCATCTACATCCAAATCTTTGCAATTCAACTTGCATTTATACCATCTTCAACCTTAGAAACTTTCTCCAAGGTCGGCCACATACGCCTCATTTCATAAATTCAAATTAGGTCAACAACTCAACATTCCCTTGGTGGAAAGGAATGAGAGTGGACCAATAAAAAAATTATCCAAGACCAAAAGATAATGTCTCAAATCAAACACATGCTTCCTTAATTTTTATTCTTCAAATGAAGTGTAAACACCAAGTTGGCCAAACCTAATGAAAACACAAATGAACATTGATGTACACGCTTCCCAACAAAAAGATAGCATGTGGACGACAAAAAAAACTTCATAATGCATGAGAACACCTCTCAAGTTCCTTCAGATACATCTGTAGCAAATGAAACAATCTTCGAACATTGAACTCCTTCCATTAGTCCATTTGGACTATGCAAACACATACAACAACTCTAAAACTCAACTTTCAGATCACCAAACCACAAATTATTCACCAGAACCCAAAGAACACCATTATAAGACACATTCCAAATCCGCATGATCTGAAATAGAATAGTGGAGGAATGAGGAGAAGAAACATTTTCTCCTATTCCATAGAAGACCAACTCTACCAAAACAGTTCACACACACTAGTGAACGTAACTTTCACATCCCATCAAACAAAAAGCTTCAACTCAGGAGATATCACCACTAGATCACCATTAGAAAATATTCAGATCCGTAGAAGCATAGGATCAACACAGAAGAAATGTGAAGCACATACCAGAGCACATTTTGAACACATTCATCACTCTAACTTCTCTCTTTATTAATTTTCTCAAAAGCACTTGGGAACTCACCAATTTAGCACATCTGCAAGATAGCTCCATGTACTCACAACATCTGAAAAGCATCTGAACTATACATGTACAATCTGCAACATACTAAACTATGTTGACATCAATGACAACATTAATGTGACAACACCACTACACTTGCTCATACTTGCAATAAAAACATCTAATTATAGGTTTTTAGAAGGAAGAATTTTAGAAAAACCTTCCTAAATTAGAATAACTTCTAATAAGTTAGGATTAGTAACCCAAAACTCACAAGGAAACCATCCAATGAGGAAAATAAACATAAAACATAGGAGAATAAATCTATTCTACACCATAAGGATGCTTAATTATAACCAACCTAAAGGTTAAATAACCTAACAAGATAACAAAACCATGATCAATAAGGAAACACTACAATAAATACTTGTGATTAGCTCCCTCTTTTGCTCCATTTGTTGCTTCCACCCACTATTTTAATGTATTTTTCTCCATTTTTAAAAAAAAGTTGGTGCTATTCTTTGAGATGGCGCTATTTTTGGAATTTATTATGCTGATTAGAACAAGTAGGCACTAAATTAGGCACCAATTAGTACCTAAATTAGTGTTGGATTTAGCACTAAGTTTAGTACCGAGTTTAGCACTGAGGTTTTCTCCAAGTTTTTTACCACCATTAGTGCCTAATTTAGCACCTACTTTAGTGTCTAATTCAATACCTAATTGTTCTGATCTAGTAGGGATCAAGGGTCAAGGGATTAGGGGTGTTAGAAAAAAAAATCCTTCCCCAATATTCACTGGCCTTCAATTGCTTGCTTACATTTCACTTGCATCAAAAGATCCCTCAACCCTCAACCCTCAACCCTAATCCCTCAATCCTCAAACCTCAACCTTAAACCCTAAACCCTCAACCCCTATACCTTCTACCATATACATTGGACCCTCAAACCTAATCCTTCAACCATATACCCTCAAACCTATACCCTAAATGCTCTACCCTCAACCCTTAACCATCAACCCTAAACCTTTAAACCCTAAACCCTAAAACCTTAAACCTTCTACCCTCTACCCTCAACCCTAATCCCTCAACCCAATATCTGCATTGAGGTGATTTATCAATGGTGGTTAATTCCCTATCAAGGAAGGCTTTTGAAAACTAGCACTTGAATTATTTGTTGGGACATTTAGTGTCTCTTCATAATTTTTCTTCCTTTGAAATTATGAATTGCTATAGGGAAGCTAACATCTTGGTGGATGCACTTGCTAATAGGAAAATGATTTTTCCCTTTTCATATACTAAATTTTATCATCATGATATCATTTCACTCTCCTGAATTGGTTTTTGTTGTTTCTTTACTAGTCGGGAGTGGTCATAAGGATTGAATTTTCCACTCATGTTCATGAATTTCGATTGATTTGACTTATTTCTTCTTCAATGGCCTATATGTGTTATGCCACTTGCAGACTATTGTTGAATAAATATTGATTTATATTTGAAGCATGCAAGAATCTTTGTTGTTTCCAGAATTCTTGCATAAGATAAGTTTATGGTACTTTAGAGTATTCTATATGATGAAATAACATCCCATTAATCTAGGAGAGGGGAATATTGGTTTGTATTAAATTAATTGGAAGCCACACCTTAGGGGATATTATACATAATATCACCACTGAATGGGCACAAAAAATGGATCAAAGGCCACACCTTAGGGGTAATATGCATAATACCACCACTAAAGGGATACAAAAATAGATTGAAGGCCACACCTGAGGGGGTATTATGCATAATACCACCACTAAATGGGCACAAAAATGGATCGAAGGCCAAACATTAGGGGATATTATGAATAATATCACAACTAAAGGGGCACAAAAATGGATTAAAGGCCACACCTTAGGGGGTATAATGCATAATAATAACACTAAAGGGAAACAAAAAATGGATTAAATCTTCACTAGATTCTGAATGTATGAAAATGGACAAAGGGATATGCCCCCCTAAAATATTAGCATGAGAAATATGCTTAAATGTTAGTGTTACTTTTGAGTTAGTAGATGATGTTGAAATACATTAGCATCTCTACTCTATGGAGTAATATGGTAATTTCTAAACTGATTCATGAGTGCCATATTTAAAAGAAATTCATAATAAATGAGGTAAACCATTTGAATGAACATGATTTTTTAATGTAATTTTCATTATTTTTGTATTTAAGATTTTATTTTATGGATATGTTGTTGGATGAATTCATGATCATTTAGTTCTATGTGTGTGTCTTAAATGTGTTTGAATCAAAATATCTTGAACTTACATTTATTATATTTTTAAATTAATCTTATTTAAATTTCTTTAGATGGATATAAGAACTCTATTTAGTCTCCACATAAATAAATACTTTTTATTTAGTTAATTTGTTGTACTTTGTCATCATTGAGAAAATATGTGAATTAAGTATAATTATTAATTTTTAGTTAGTATATGATGTCAAAGCATATTAGTGTTTGTACTCCATGGAATGATGTGATAATTTTTAAACTTATTACACAATATTTATAAGTAATGCATAAAAAATGAGATAACATGATTTGATTAATATTCTTTTTTATGATTTTTTTATAAATTTTATTTGAAATTATTTCTTAGATAATTTTTTGGATGAATTCATGATTGCTTGGTCCTATGTGGATATCTTAGGGATTAGAACATATTAAATAAATAATATCCTAGGCCTATGTTATCCATAAAAAATGTGTTATAGTTATAACATGTACTATGATGTTTACTTCTATTTTATCACTTGTTAGACATGTGTGTGAGTATATAATAAAAGCATCCTAAACTATTATTTCTTCATAAGTGTAAGAGAGTGATTAATTTCATATAACCATATATCCTATTCATTCAAAAATTAAACATTAAGAAAATTACAATTAGATAACATATAATTTTTCTTATTAAATCAAAATGTGTCTCTTTGAGAGAGATAGACTATATAATGATATAGCTTATTCATTCAATCATTATCCAATAGAAAAATTATAAAACATAGCATATTATTCTATTTTTTAAGGATAGTGTATGTGCTCTAAATGGTTAATAAAGATACTTTAATTTTCTTGAGAAAATCTTGGTAGAAGTCATTAATGGAACCTTATAGTTTTTGGAGAAAATCCTATATGATTTCATTTTTGTTAAAAAAAGGATGTGATTTTATGTTTGGTTTCATAATAATTGTCATTTCTAATTTCATTCAATTATGAAAAATATTTAAGTGGGTGTGTCTTTCTACCACCTTGCCTTATTTTTTGTGAATATTGTTCTATATATATATATATATATATATATATATATTTCTCTTTATCAAATTCTATAAATTTTGGCAAGGGATTCACCATCTTCGATTCCAATAGAGATATTCATTAAAGAGTTGACACATGTGCTCTCTTTTCCAAATTCTCATGTACACCTAGTCAAAATGGATTCAAATTGTATTACGAGGTATACACATTCATTACTACCCTTTTTTTAAAATATTTTAGCTATTTAATTGATTATATGGTTGCACACCTTCCTTTATATGTTCCCATTCTATATCAAAAATGAGAAGGTTATCTTGGAGGTAAGTTTCAAAAATTCCTCTTAGTTGTGATGAAATTTTTTATTTTACTAACAAAAGAGTGTCTCTTTGATCTTTTTCTTTCTTTACTACTTTCCAACATTGATTTTTCTTAATATTCTTGTGAAAGTATTTTGTGCAAGTGAAATGTAAGTGCAACAACACAAGGAAAATATTCAACCCTAATCCTTCAACCATATACCCTCAAACCTATACCCTAAACACACGCTCTACCCTCAACCCTTAACCATCAACCCTAAACCTTTAAACCTTCTACCCTCTACCCTCAACCCTAATCCATCAACCCTATACCCTCAACCCAATACCCTAAACCATCAAACCTATAGGTCCTCAACTCTATACCCTCAATTCTCAACCCTCTACCCTATACATTGGATCCTCAAATCTCATATATCTTTGTCCCTCCCTCCTCTTCTCTCCTTCTCTCTATCTCACTTCTCCCTCCATATCTCACTCCATCCATCCCTCCCTCTCTACAACCCTAATCCCTCAACCCTAAACCATCAACCCTTAAACCCTTAAACACTCAGCCCTAAACCCTAAACCCTCAACCCTTAAACCCTAAACCCTTAAACCAACCTCTACCATCTACCCTCAACCCAATATCCTCCACCCTCAACACTCAACCCTTAAACCCTTAAACCCAAGTAAAATATCTACCCTAATCCATCAAACCTCATCCCTTAATCCCTCAACCCTTAAAACCTCAACCCTCTACCCTAAACCCTCAACCATCAACCGTCAACCGTCAAACCTCAACCCTCAACCCTTAAACCCTAATCCCTCAACCCCTATACCCTCTACCCTGTACATTGAACCCTGAACCCTATACTAGCCTCAATCCTCTACCCTCAACCTTAAACCCTCAACCCTTAAACCCTAAACCCTTAAACCCTTAAACCCTCTACCCTCTACCTTATACATTAAACCATCAACCCTCAATTCTCAACCCTCAACCCTTAATCCCTCAACCTTCAACCCTTAAACCCTAAACCCTCAACCCCTATACCCTCTACCCCATACATTGGAACCTCAACCTAATCCTTCAATCATATACCCTGAAACCTATACCCTAATCCTTCAACCTAATATTTTCGTTATATTTAACATGAAATGCAACAATTTGTGTGACAAGATCCATACTGTCACTAGAATTCCCATTGTATATGCCCATTTATTTCTCTAGATAATCATAAACAAAGAAAATTTTTCTTTTACCGCAGTACCGCAACATCAAAATAAAGGCAACATGGGATGTCAAATTCTAAGTTAAGAAATAATCCTTTACTGCCATACCGCTAAAAGATTATACAACTTGCATGGTAAAGCGATACTCACTACCACCCCACAGGGAGAATTATAAGGCAATGTGGTAATGTTGTACCTACCACCATCCTACATAACTAGGCAATTCAAAGGAGTGTGGTAAGGCAGTAAACAAGACGATAAAGCATACACTGCTATACCACAAATCTAGCAAGGATTAAGGGTTAATGGATTAGGGGTTAGGGTTTAAGGGATTAAGGGTCAAAAGATAAGGTATTTGGGGCTTAGGGATTATGGTTGATATTATGTAATCTCTATATAAACTTTGATAAAAAATAACAAAAGGTATGAGTGGAAGGGTGTACCAAAACTCTACTGGTGTAACTTTTGAGCTTATGAATGAAATAAAACATCTTGTTATCAGAGATTCTCCATGACTATGTTATCATTATGTATTTTTCTTATGTTTTTCATACTTATTTCTTCTTATATTTGAATGAATATAAGTTATTGAGCCTCAATAATGTGCTTATGTGAATGAATATGCTGATACAGTAAAGCATTTAAAGTGGATGTTTTTAGCTACATGTTCAAAATTATGTTTAACATAAAAGTGGAAACTATTTAAAAATAATAAAGTTAACAAAGTTTCTTATTTAAATAATTGTGAGTTACGTGCATTAATATTTTATTAATTTTTGTGTCTTCACGAACATATGTTGATACAAAATTAATGGAAGAAGCATCCAAGTAATCCTATTTTTTTCTACCAACAATTCATACCACAGATTGAACAATTTAAGGATATTGCAATAGGTAATTTTTATTGACCGAAATAATATTACTGAAACATTTCAAAGTTTAGGCCATAAGAATCATCCTTTTTTAAACATGGATTGCAAATAATTCTAAGAAATTTAGAAGTCTTGGTCATTAACATTATTGTCTGCTACAATTTCATCCAGTGTATCATTGTCAATGTTCATATGTTCTTTCAAGTATTTAATATTATCATCACCCTCATCTTGACCTGCATCATCTTCATCATCATTGAAATTTGACTGTAGACCATCTATATTGTTACTAGATGTATTTGGATCATCATTTTCTATACCATCCATATTGTTGTCTTCCATAACATCATCTAACTATGGATTGTTGTCTTCTTGTTCCTAAACATAACCATCTTCAACATCATCATGGATGTTAATTTCTTTGATTTTCTCTAATCCCTCTCTCTCATTTCATTGGCCATCATTATTTTGCTCAGTATCCACTAATGCATCGTCAAATACATGCCTTAATCTTGGATCATAATGTATGAAAAACATCCATTTTGGGTCCAAAATATCTTCATAGAAAAATACCTGCACATGAACGACATACATATATTAGACGTATGTTATAAATTTTTTATTGATTAATAAACACATGTATATATTCACAATAAACTATGAATTAATAGATTAATGATCACTACCACTTCTTGTTTGAGTTAAAGAAATACCTGCTCACAATGAATTGGTAGAACATAAGGCTCCTTATCCTCTAGTAGGAAGCATGAGGAGTCTATAGAAAATAATCCACTATGGGTATCATGTCTTCGTGTCCTCTCAAATGCTTCATATCATCTACACATAAAAATACAACATTTAAAAGAGCGGTAATCCAACTCAATAATTTCTTGTATTTTCCCAACATATTGCAGATTCCCTTCAATTATATTCTTATCTTTGAGCTTGATCGACTAGATTGCTTGAAGTCAACGATGATACCACAATCGAAGGATTGTCTCTTTACATATACACTTTCTACATGATAATATCGACCATATGCCCACATTGCTGGATGTTTCCTTGCTTGTGAAAGACCATTTATTTTAGTGAAAACAAATATAATGAAAAATATTAAAATAGTTAATAGTGTCAAAACTGTAAGGAAACAAAATTTTGTAAAATTCCAACTGTACCTTTCTTTCACATCTTCTAGACATGTTGATTTCATCTTCTGTTAAGTTTGAATCTATACCTACATCTTCTATTTGATTTTGAATTTGTTCAATAACCCATTCTAGTGTGCAATCTTTACCCCATTCCCCAAGAAAATCAGTGGGAAGTGGAGTATTCCTTGGGTTCGATCTCTTAAACTGTCTCCTTGCTTCTAACACTTCTCTCTTTTTATCATACAAATAAATCCATTTGTTGAATGAACTTGTAGAGTATAGCACTTTAATCTACACCTATTACATGTCAACATGTTTATTTCAAACTCCAAATGTCATGTTGTTAATTTGACAAATAAATTACAGAGTAAATTAATGATTGCAAGAAAAACAACCACATTGATCATGAATTTACTTACTAATTTCTACTTGAACACCATTAGAATGTGGTTTTTCTCCATCAATAATATCTAATGCCCATTTTTCATCCTAGAAGCATGGCCCATCTTCAAAATCCTTACCAAGGAATTCATATAAGAAGAAAAATGCTTCATTCAACACATACCCTTCAACCATGCAACCCTTTGGATGTTCCTTTTGTCAAACATTTCTTTCGAAGAGTTTTCATATACCTCTCAAAGAAAAAATCCACCTCATTGATACGACACCCACCAATTCAATGTCATCGACTAGGTGTATAAGTAAATGGACTTGTAGGTCCATGAAACTTGCAGGGAGTTCCTTCTCAAATACACATACAATTTTTGTAATATCCTTCTTCCATTTTGGCACTTCACATTCGTGCATCTCCTTGGAGGCCACCCACCTAATATAAGAATAGTAAATTAGTATGAACCTTTAGTCAAAAATTAAAATGCAATATAATATCTCTATGTCTCTCACACATGAACATTTCATATAACCACATACCTTGTAAATGCTGACAATCGTCTTATGGAATTCCTAAAGTCAACAATAAGATAGGAATCCCCCCTAATTGCTAGTGGCATGATATGCTATCAAACACATTTATGAAAAGGTCATTAGTAATTTTTTCTCACACAACAAAATATCAAAATATATTTAGTACTTAATCAATGTTACTAGTAAATGTTAAATGATGATATATAATACCTTCATAAAATTATGAAAATCATGTGTTTTAAATCCTGTGATATGTCCATCAACTGTAAAAGCTTTAGCCAATGATGACCCATAGCTAGTAGGTTTCCTTATTTAATGGATGGCATTTTTTAGTTGGTCTAGCTCTTTTTTTTTCAAAATCCATCGAGATTCTGCATATATTTAATTTTCCCTATTTGGCCACAAATGTTTTCTATCAATTTTGCTACGTAAAAGAGCAATATCTCTCCTCGAAGACAAGGTGTCCTTCTCTTTGCCTGATTTATGTCAAAATATAGAATCTAGGACATTTGAAGATGTGCATAGGATCTAATAGGTGAGATATTAGTATATGCTTCCAATAAGGGAGCTCATAAAATATGGATTTCCTTCTCATTCCTTCTAACTTATTAACTACAACTTGTTCTAGTTCTTCAATTGAATCACCCCAATCAAAAAAATCCTCCCAAGCTTTCATTTCAGCATCTTCATATTTCTTAGGCCAATCACCTAGACCCATAATCATGGGAGGGCCTCTATTTTCAACTTTTCCATCAAATTGATTCTTCAGGAAATTTCTAAACTTATGATCTAGTGGTAGAAAAGCCTTGTTGTTTGCATAAATAAATTTATGTAGATCTTTAGAATACCGCCCTTGAATTTTTTTTTCACATCTTTGACATGCAAATATCCCCTTTTTTTGAATCCCTACAATTCAATAAGTAATGTTAATAACATCAAAAAAATAGTATAAAACTAAGTATGAAAGTTAGGATGAAAATAAATTATGAGTGTAAATACGTAAATATTTTATCTTACCAAAACAAACACCAAGTCCTGGGAAATCATGAATAGTCCAACATAGCACACCATACATGAAGGACCTATTTGATGGAGGACGTGATATGTCATACATTCTTATGCCTTTCCATAGTAGTTGCATCTCATCAATAAAAGGCGCAAGATAAACATCCATGTTTTTAACTTGATGTTTTGCTGGCACAATGAGAGTTAGCATAAGGTGATCCTTTCTAACACTCATCCATGGGGGAATATTGTATACTATCAATCCAACTATACAAACACTATAATTTGAGCTCAGGAAAGAGAATGGGCACAATCCATCAATTGCAAGACCAAACCTGATACTATGGGGTTCATCTTTGAATTTTCTTGGCCATTTTTCCTCTATGTGTTTCATTGCTTTGGAGTCAACTAAAATTCACATGAATCCATATTTATTCCTATTCTTTGCATGCTAGTCCATCAATTGCACAAGTGACTTGCAACAAAACATTCGTTGAAGTCTAGGTATAATTGGCATGTGACGTAAAACCTTCTTTGGAACTATAGGACCTTGTACATTTGTATTATATCTCTTCTCTTTGCATATAGGGCATTCTACCTTGTTTTGATATTCATCTCTGTATGAAATGCAATCATTTTTACATTAATGAATTTTCTTATATTCAATCCCCAACTCAACCAACAACAGACATGCCTCTTTGCAAGTTGATGGAAATACATTCTCTTTAGGGAATATTTTAGTTTTTAGTGCCCTATAAATTGCCAGAGATTAAATTAATTGAATGTTTGACTTATGATGAGCATGTTTGATATGTGAATCTATACTAGGAATTTTTATATACAATATATGGTTTTAAAATCCCCTTAAATAAATATAAATGAAGTTGATGAATGTTTACGAATTATGTACACCAATTGACAATGCAAAGTAAGAAATGGATTTCAACTCACTTCAGTAGGGTAGTGAATCCTTTGTCTGACCAACCAAATAGTGACTTGATTTCTAATAATATTAATGTGCATGCCAGTTTTGAGGTTCTACTTGCACCCAATTTGAACACAGGTGTCTTCGCTACTTTCTTGATGGAGCCTTTTAGGTTGTTATCATCAACATTAGGTTGGTGGTAATTACCCCTAATATCATCATTACTATCAACCATATGATCATTATTGTCATCATTGCTTCCATCCCCAAAGAAACCTATAAGCATTTCATTCAATCCTTGCTCATGCACTGCATTTTCACTATCATGATCATCATCATTAAGGCCTTCTCCATTCACCACTATAATATGATGGACCATAATATGGTATTAATCTCCTAGTGGTTTGTTCTGAATTGTTTCTATGTTTAGATCCCACATGTATATTTTCGACAATAAAGAGGCCTAGATTCAATCCATGAATATTGGAGGGTCGTATCATGTAGTTGTATCCCCAAAATTGAAACACCTCGTACACTCTAGGTAGTTGTTGATCACTAGGCCAAGCACAATATATTTGATGATCAAATTTTTCTTTGTAAATTGATCTCAAACTCAGGGGAAAGTCATCATCTCCATCACATTCATTATCATAGGGTATGTAGTCCACCTTCCCCTTGTCTTTAAGCAAATTATGCATCTTCAAATCGATTCTTGTTCTGTTACTTGTTTTCATCAACTCCTCATCTTCCGAATTGGTATATTGGCACATATTTTTGTTAGATGTATCATTTGATAAATGATAATTTACCTCTAGGCTAGAAGTTAGTGATCCAGGAAACTTTAAACCAAGAACTTTATCCTACAAGTATCCATTAAGAAAAAAATTAGCTATTTAAATAATATAAAACAATGTTTAAACAAAGTATACATGTTATTTATATCAAATTGGAAAATTCCTTACCACAATTCCTATTAGATTTGAATTGATTGTAGGAGGCATACTACCAACTAGAAGCTCATCATATATGCAATGTCTTTGTACAATCGATCATTTGAATTGTTTCTTTCGACGACATATAGAACATCCACAAACAATAATTTTCTTAAAGTATTCATCCCATGTACTATAGTCCTAACCAACCTCTTGTTTAGTGCAATTATTTGTTCTGTCTATAGGATCCATTGTCATATCCTCTTCCACCCACTATCCTCTACGTGATTTAACAGTTTTAGGTCCATGTCCACGTACATGTCTTGTTCTTTTGCTAGTTGAATGCTTAGGCTCTGCATTTGCTCCAATCTCCATCTAAAATAATCAACAACATGCATTAATTTATCTCAAGATTGGATAATACATTATAAATTTCAATAATATTGTGAAAAAAGATGGATGTATCATAAAATTCCATTAGATCATTTTTTCCTATGTTAAGTCAAAATTTGAGTACCTGATGTCCTGCTTCATCCGTTGTGTCCTCATTTGATATGACACGATCTGTTGCCATGGCCTCGTCTGGCCCCTATAAAACACAACATAGTAAATAATGTTTGGTACACCAATTATATCATTTCAAAAAATATGCTATCTAACACAAAACCTCACATTAGTCATATATTTTACATATTGATATCATGTTTTGGCCATCCTAATTTTCAAACTTTTCCCTTGATCATAGAATCACATTTAATCACCATTCCTATACATTTTCAACCAATAAGTTTGACCTCAGAGGCCTCATGGATAGAAAAATGACTTTGTCTCCTCTATGTTGTAGCATTTGTGAATTCATAAACACCTTCCTCCTTTGGTTAAGGTTTCTTTCTCTTCTTACCTCTATTGTATCTATAGATTTCGTTGTCATATCTATTTCCACCCACTTTCCTCTTTGTGATTTAGTAGTTCTACGCCATCCATGTCCTCTCTCCATGCCCCCCTTTGGATCTTGTAATATATGAAAATATTCACATAACAGTTGTGCACTGAGAGAATATTGTTGAAATTATCTTGTTAATATGCTTTCTTTTCATTAAGACGCACTATGAAAAACAAAATAGGACATTGCAACATTTTTCTCTTCACAAAAAGTTTACACGTGGAATCTTGACAACTAGAGCTCAAATCTTATGATTACAAGATGACTACAAATTCACATCAAAAAGACATTTATTTACAAGCTTTCTACAAATAAAACCTATTACTAATCATTTTAGCTAAACATCCCTTCCATGGTCCCTTGATAGCCTAGATTAAAGAAAACCTATTACTAATAATTTTAGTTGGTTCTCTACCTTACACTTCTTCCAAAAACTCATTAAAACCGTAGATATTTTCTCTTTGAAAACTAGAGATTGGATTCCTTATTCTTGATTGAAACCTACTTTAGGATGGAATGATGAGATCTAACAAAGTGTAAAAATATGTCAACATATGTAATATATGCATGGATAAAAGAAATAGACAAATATATATGATAGTACATGATGAATGATCTATCAATAATACATTAAATAAGGGTATGTTAGTGGGATCAAAGAGATTACACAAAAAAATCCCAAACCCTAATCAAGATAATAGCAATGAAACATAGATAAGGGGTGCATCGAAGCCCTAAAAAAGTATAAAATGAATCATATCTACTTAAAAATGTTAGATTATAACCTTAATGTAGAAGGATAAAATCTAAGGATGAAACCTAAGTGTGTTTAAGAATGTTTGAGTCATGAATTTATGTAAGGAAAAATAACATGCCTCACATAAATATCCCAAGTAAATTAATTAAATCAAAATGAATAAATAATATAACATGACCAGGATAAAGAGTTGAGAGTACTAACACCACTAAAATAAATGCTCAAATTTAAATAAAAATAATAATGGTATTTAGCTCTAGGTTCAATGAAGATATGACTATGCTAGACATTGCTAAGTAATTTATTAGTGCAACAATAACTAGTACTATAAAAAACTATCTCAAAACTATAAAATTCATGATGCTTCATTCCAATAAACTTCCATGGATATGGAATTGATCTCAGTGTATAAAAATATGAACCTACACATAGAAGGAAACCTTAACTATAGATCTAATCTTCACTGAATTGGATGTCTAATTTATTATCTTGATGTATACAACCTATGTCTAAGAGGGGTATTGTTGATAGACATTATTGAGGATTTTGTTAGGCTAGGATATTTCTCCTTTAGTTAAACTCATATTACTAATTTAATGATACAAATAAATGATTGAAGACAACAAGGAAGCATGAAATACACATAGTATATTGATGCAATGTCAATGTCACATGATAATGATCTAGTTCTCAAAGATGATTTTTCATAATTCCTCAATAAGCCCTATATCTAAGATGATAGTAATGAATTAGGGTTTGTCCTTTTATACAAATCTGTAACATGCAATTTGAAATATTTCACACTTTAGATGACTCATCTAGTTGTATAGGGTGAACATGGTCCCATTTAAATTTAAATTTAAAAGTTTATGGGTCATTTCTGAGTTCACAAATCTAACCTCTATTAGTTTTGCACCCACAAAATTGACATGGGATAAGGAATAGATAAAATAGGGAACCATGATAAAATTTTGACTTGTAATTTTTTTATGGATTGGATTTGGATTCCATTTTTTATTTTTCTTGATATAAATTGAGATGACAAAACCTATATTGATACATAAAGGTAAAAATAATTATGCATATTAAAAAAATTAGCTCAAAATTTTTCATGTGGTTTGATATTTTTCATTTCTATCATTTATATTTTAGGGTTTAGAGTTCAAGGTAATTGAATTTTTAGAAAAAATGAAACTAATTGAAAAAAAATAAAAATTTATTAATCTAACATAAATATTGAAGGTGAACATGCAAACTACCTCCACCCTTAATGTCAAGCCTTTGAACCTCTATGCAAATTGGGTTGTCATGTCTACTAGTAGTCATAATTTCTCTCTATTCAAAAATGCAATCATTATCTATTTCTATATCATGCATCCTACTTAAAATACACAAATTAAATAGTGAAAATTATTTAATATTATTATATTAGATAAAATAATAAGTAAATGTCTCTTCTTGAAGGTAAACTTTGAACAAAATAATTAATTTTATTCCAAAAAACAATAAAAAATATCTTCATTTAAAAGTTAGCTTCAAATGAAAAACCTGTTGGACTCAAGCAAACACTAAGAGGGGGGGGGTGAGTTAGTGTTGTGCAATTTTTAACTTTATTAAACTGATATCTCAAGTGTATATAACATTCAATCAAAAGAAAGATGCATGAACATAGAACAATAAGCTACAACACTATAACACAAGGATTTTTACATGGAAACCCTATTAGGGGAAAAACCATGGTGGAGGTCAATCCACAATTTGAGTGTACTCAAAATATAAGTGTTTTATAAAATGGGAATGCACTTGCTTTCAGGCACACTGCCTAGAGCTCACTGCCTTACAAAAGATTTGGATTACAAAAAAAGGTTGAACTAAGAAAGTAGCATCTACAAATGCTTGGTTACAGTTCCAGTTAGGCTCATAGATCAAATTCAGGACCTTCTATCTAATTCTACACTTCACTTTGTTCTACCTTTATTCGCTTCACAAAATCCTCTTCTACACAAATGAAAATTGCTCAACTACTCTTCTGATATTCACACACACATCAACACATATAAAACACTCACACATGCACACCAAAATGAGTTAACTGATCTCATATATATATATCTGCCACCAAGGATTCAATCACTATATGTTAGCTTCAATAAAATAGAAAATATTTTCCAACTGTCAACTCAAATCATGAACAACATTTAATGCGCATCCACCAAAGTTGGCCATTGTTAGGGTTAGAGATGGCAGATCTAACAATTAAATGCAGATTTAATATAAAAACAGAGAAACTAAAAACATTCACAGAATAAATCATAACACAGAATTTAACGTGCTTCACCCAATCCAGGCTACATCCACCAAACCGCAGCCATCCAATACTTTTATTATCCAGTGAAAAAAACCTATTACAATCTTGCGAATAATCGCGTTTTTCATCATACTGAAATACCCATCCGAACCCCCTTTTACCAAGCTTAGAAGCTTCCAGATTTTTGGGTTCTACAAAATCGGATTTTTCCTTTTTCATTGATTTTTCCCTTTTTTGGTGATCACGCAAAAAAGTAGGAAGAAAATTTTTCTCTGGGGCTGCCACCCAGACCCCATGTTGACCCGCCCGAACCCGATCAAGGCGGGGCCATGTCTGATATACCATGGGCTACTCTGATTATAACATGATCCCGCCACATACCAACAATTCCCACTTGGAGCTGATTGGCTCCACACCACCACAATCTCCCACTTGGAGGCCGATCACAGGGCGAACCTGCAATTATAGCTCCCCAGAAATAAGTACCTTGGCCCGCTACTCTATTATGCTTGAATTCAACCTTGAAGGACAATAGAAATTTGAAAGGGCTGACTTCTCCCTTGTACAACCATTAAATATATCCATTGGATTGACATGCATGTGTATCTTGTCGACTTGACATCCATCCCTCAACAACTGACCCGAATGAAATGATATCTCAATTGTATGTGTTTTTTTAGAATGCAAGGCAGAATTCTTTGCAAGATGTACAACACTCTGGTTGTCTGTAAACAAGTAATTTTCAGCCTATTGTTTTCCCAACTCTCCATGAAAAGTTGCAACCATATCATCTCCTTTGCGCTTCTGTTGCAGCAACATACTCTGCCTCTGTGGTGGATAAAGCAACCCTCTGCATAGCGAGAAATCCAACTCACTGCTGTCCCACCAAGCTGTAAATACATAACTTTGTGGTACTCCACTGGTATCTATATCCCCTTGCCAAATCTGAGTCAACATAGCCTTTTAAATCAGTATTAGAGCCTCCAAAACATAAACAATTATTGGATGTACCTCTCAAATGCACGAGAATCCATTTTTTGCATTCAATGCTCCTACGGGATGACTCAAATGCACTGCTAACAACTCCTAAAGCATGTGCAATATTCGGTCTTTGCATACCATGACATACATTAAACTACCTACAGCTGAAGCATATGGTACCTTGGACATTTTTTCTTTCTCCTCTTGTGTCTTTGGACACATATCCTTAGTCAATTTAACATGACTAGGCAAAGGTGTGCTGACAGCTTTTGCATTCTCCATATGAAATCTCTGCAACACCTTTTCAACATAATTAGCTGAGATAAAAACAATTTTCTATTTTCCTATCTCTACAAATTTTCATACAAGATTTTCTTTGCTGCAAAATCCTTCATAGCAAAAGACTTTTTACTGTTTTTTAACTCTTGATTGGTCATGTTGACCCTACACAGCATGTCATCAACATACAACACAAAATAATGTAGCTATCATTATCCAACCTCTTAAAATAAACACAATGGTTAGAATTACACCTGTTGTAGCCTTGCTCAGCCATAAAGCTGTCAAATTTCAAATACCATTGCCGGGGTGCTTGCTTCAAGCCATATAAGCTTTTCTTCACTACTAGTTTCTCCTTACCTGACCTCAAATCCTTGTGGTACTTTCCATATAAATTTCTCTTCAAATCACCATGGAGAAATGTTTTTTATCAAAAGTGATTCTAAATGCAAATCTTAGTGACCACAATACTTAAAACAATACAGATAGAAGTCATTTTAACAAGCGGAAAAATCTCATCAAAATCAATTACCCTTTTTTACGTCAAATCCTTTTACAACTAATGCGGCTTTAAATCTTTTCTTACCTCCATCCTCCTCTTTCGCCTATAAATCCATTTTGTTTTGGTGAAGCCTTTTTACCTGGCAACTTTACATAAATCCCAAGTCGATTTTCCAGCAAGGAGTCCATTTATTCTTTCATTCCATGCTCCCAGCGAACCTTGGTATCCACCTACAAGCTTCATCATAATATTACGGTTCACGACGCCAGTTAGTATACAAGAGGGAGAGAATCTTTCTGGAGGTCTACTTAACCTTGAAGATCGTCTAACAGGAGTTTGTGGTATTTGTTGCTATTGTTGTTGCCCAGCATGAGGAACCACTGAAACATCATTGTTTGGAGTATCATCCAACACTACATAATCTTTTCCTTTCTTCTCATGCTGAAGCAACAGATCTTTGTACAACACTTTCTCATTGAATATGACATCCCTGCTTCTCACAATTTTCTGATTTTCAAAATCCCAAAGCCTATAACCAAATTCATCAATGCCATATCCAACAAATACACATTTCTTTGATTTTCAATCAAGCTTGGTTCTATTTTCAGAATCTACATGTGCATATGCTTCTGTCGAAGGTTTGAGAAAAGAATAACTCACCTTCTTACCTTTCCATGCTTCCTGCGGAATACCACAACCCGGTTAGAAGGACCTCTGTTGATTAAATAAATGGCGGTGTTTACGGTCTCTACCCACATTTTAAAGTCAGCCCATACAATCTCATAGTCCGTGCACGCTCCATTATTGTCCTATTCATGCGCTCACCACTCCATTTTCTGTGGAGTCCTTGGAACCATTTTCTGCCTACGAATACCATTAGAGGAACAATAATCTTCAAACTCTTTACTGCAATACTCACCACCATTATCGGATCCAGACATTTAACCTTTTTCCGTCTCATTCTCAACCAAGCTTCTCCATTTTTTAAAAGTTTCAAATACTTGATTTATGCCTAAGAAAATAATCCATACCTTTCTAGTTATATCATCAATGAATGTAACATATCTGAGAGGAGCCACTTAGAGATACACTGGTCCCCATACATGTATGCACAAGCTCCAATTTCTCATCTTTCTTTTGCTTCCCATCCTTGAGAAAACTTACTCTTTTTGTTTTCCATACACACAACTTTCACATAAATCCATATTAACACATTTTAGACCTGGTAAAACATTATTTGAATGAATTACTTTCATACCTTTAGCACTCATATTCCCAAGTCTATTATGCCACAATGCTGATTCAGAATCCACACAACTGTATGATCTTCTACTGCTGAACTACAACAACTGTTCCTGAACATTGACCTTTTTTCGTAACAATTAAAGTAGAAGGAACAATATGACCTGTACAAAGATATAAGGTGCCTACTTTCACACCTTTTGCTACCACTAAGGCACCCTTTGTGACCTTCCAATTTTTATCACTAAATATAACAACACAACCTTCATCATCTAGTTGCCCTGCTGAAATTAAATTTTTGCTTAACTTTGGAACATGCCTTACCTCATGTAGTAGCCAATGATTCCCATTATGCAACTTAATCTTGATTCTTCCCTTTCCAACAATCGGCAGGGTTCGTTATCTCCTAAATAAACCAGCCCAAAATCCCCTTGGACATAATCAAGAAAATAACTTCTATGGGGGGTAGCATGAAATGAAGCCCCTGAATCTAACACCCAAGAATCATCAACATTATCAAGGGAAAGAATCAAAGCATCCTCATCAGATTTATTACTTACCACATTTGCCTCTTTACTTCCTTCCTTTCTATCTCCTTCTTTATTTTTTCGAGACCAGCAATCTTTCTTTAGATGACCCGGCTTACCACAGTACCAACAATCCCTCTTGTCTCTAGATTGAGACCTTTTGTCCTTTGATTTTCCTCGTGACTTCCCATGATTTCGAAGTGTTTCCTCTCCTTTGTTACGCCCTGCTTCTCGTTCAAAACAACTTTTGATGTGGATGTTCCACACGAGCTTTTCTCTGAATTTCCACCGCTCAAAAACACCAACAACATCATCAAACTTCAATGTATTGAACCAGAAAAAGAATTGCTAACAACCATTACCAAGCTATTCCAGCTTTCAGGCAAAGAACACAGAATCAAAAGAGCCCTAACTTCTTCATCAAAGTTTACTTTTATAGAAGTTAATTGACTGGTGACCATATTAAACTCATTTAAATGATCGTAACTGACCCACCTTCTACCATTTTCATATTAAATAAAGCGGCTTCATAAGAAATACCTTATTTAAGCGGAAGACTTTTCATATAACTTTCGGGGTTTCATCAACTCTTGAGTTGTCTTTGCTTTAATATTGAGCGCCCTTTGTTTGTGCTAGGCACAAGCGAATCTTTATAAAAGCCTTTCTATCCAAGATCTCCGGTCCTCATCGACATTGCTGCGGGTTTCTTGGTTTTCCTTCCAATGGCCCATAAATCCTTCTAATAGAGATAGTCCTCCATCTGCATCTTCCATAACTGATAGTTCTACCCATTAAACTTCTCAACCTTCTTACCCTCGTCTGCCATTGCTCCCACTCAATTGTGAGACTCCCACTCAATCGTGAGATCTTTCCTATAGATGATAATCGAAACACAACTCGCTCTGATACCACTTGTTAGGGTTAGAAATGGTAGATCTAACAATTAAATGCAGATTTTATATAAAAACAAGGAGAAACTAAAAACATAGAATAAATCATAACCAATTTAGCGTGGTTCACCCAATCCGGCTACATCCACCAAACCGCAGCCATCCAATACTTTTATTATCCAGTGAAAAAAACCTATTACAATCTTGCGAATAATCGCGTTTTTCATCATATTGAAATACCCATCCGAACCCCCTTTTACCCCCTTTTAGCAAGGACGGGGGGCCAGGGTGTACAGTATACCATGGGCTATACAGTATAGCATGATCAGTCGCCACATACCAACAATCTCCCACTTGGAGATTGATCAGGCTCCACACCACCACAGCCATAGCATAGTGAGAACCTAAAAAAATCTCCAACACAAAAATACTTCAAACAATTTCTCCTTAAAACATCTGCAACACCCAACATTCACTTAGTCGGCCTTCAAACATTGTTGAACAAAAAATTGAACAACCGGATCTCCTAACTCGTACACCACTTGATGTGAAAACACAAAACTTGAGAATAAGACATTTCATATACCCAATGACCTTCCTAGAGATCCACAACCAAAACTGATAAACTGGTAATGCAAACCGCTTGAAAAATTCAACTTCAATCAGATACTCTATTCTTTACGTTGTCTTCTAGTATGGTCAGATACCAAAGGGCAGACCAAATCAATGACTTAGGTTGCCATCAATGACAACTCTAGAAGCCATATGCCAACAATCTCCCCCTTTGGTATTGATGGCAACACTTAGTGAAAAATGACTAAGTTTCAGAACCTTCAAAACTTAAAAATGCCATAGCTAACAAAAACTCAACATAACTCAACAAAACTCCCCCTAAGTTTGGTAAGGAATTTTTCACTTCTCTCTCCCCCCCTTTGACATCAATGACAAAGATAATAAAATATTTTCTTTCTCCCCCTATGAAGTGTGACCAAAAAAATATGCAAAAGATAATTCAAAAATTTGAAGAAATACAACCGCTATTTGAGTTAGAAAATTATTTTGTACTTTTTCTTCATCTTCGGAAGAAACTTATTCCATGCTTCTACTACAATCCTAGTGATTATGATCATGCTGTTGTTTTCAGATGTTTGGCTGATAATCTTGATGAGGGATTTCAGAATGGTGAAGGCTTCTTCCAATACTTCTCCCTTCCTTAGTATCTCAATCAATTGTTCCAACCTGCATTCTGTTATGTCCTTTACTTTCCAGAAGGTGTCAACAATCTTGTTCTTGGTGTTTGAACATTTGTATGCTCTATATGTAATTCTTGAATCCTTTTCCAAATTGCACCACCTTGATCTTGAAACATGTTAAAATCCTGACCAATATTGTTAAGCTCTATTTCAATTTGTTCCAACTTCTCTTTGTACTTGCTAATTGCATGAGGCCATCAAAGACAGTAGTTATAGATGTTTTTTACTATGCTTATGCATTGCCTTAGTTGATTCATGTGCCTTTTTAGCTTAGTAAGTGATAATTTGTATTGCTTCTTTAAGTGTAGGATCACTACTTCTTCTTACTTGTTCTGAGACTCAGAGTCCATGATTTCCTTGATGCATTCAATCATCTCTTTTGGCAACTTATTTTGCAAACTCTCCAATTTGATATGATTGTGCACAAAATGAGCACTTAGTACACTTAAGATCATGTCCTGCTCATATGAAGGTCTGATAGACCACATGTTCGCAATTTTTTGCATTTCATCTTCCTCATGAATAAGCTACAATAGCTCTTCTTTGGTTAGATCACCTTCTTCACTTTCTTCTGTCATTTCCTTTTCTTGTTCTAGTTTAGCTATTTTCAGTTCTTTTCCTAGGGTTTCCTCAGTTTCCTTATCATATTCCGCATCTGGTATGTCCACAATCACTTATTCTTTTCCTTTCCCTTCAACTTTTGGAGTCTTGCATGCTGGAGGAGTACATACATCAATTTCTTTTGCTCCTCTCTTCTTTCTCTCTATCTCACCGAAGGAGGAACTAACTTCAAGTTCCCTTACTGGAATGGAAACACTAGTTGATCCAAACTTCCTTAGCAAAAACTTAAAGAAACTTTCATACACTTGATCACAGTTTTTCAAATTGTTAGAGTATATGTAAATCTACTTGCAAACTGGTTCACTCTCTTACCTTATTAAATTGTTATTCAGGGGTAAGCAATTCAGAAAATACATCACAAGGCATATAACCAAGTACCAAACCTGAAAGGGTAATTTGTCTCCTTTGTCAATTGCATGTTCTCCATCAATTGATCTTGTAGTAATCCACAAAGATCAAAATCCTGATCTTCCATTATCATCTTGTGTGAAATGTAAACAACACCTATTGAAGTTGCACCTTCTTTGTTTCTGAAAAAGATTTTGTAGGATATTCCATGCACAATGTACCTTGTCACTGAGTCTTTAATTATGGAGATTATCAATGCCTTTTGGTCTCTAATTACTCCAATTAGGGTTTTGACTTCTTTATTTTAAATCTACTTCTTCCTCAACACATCCCCAACTTTGCATAACCCAGTTACAGCTGCAATCACTTCTTTCAAGATATGGTAAGGTTTATCTAGAGTAATAATATCATCATTCAATCCTTTTAGAATAAACTCAATGATTTATGTGTTTATGAAATAGGGAATTCACTCCAAATATCCAAGCTTTTGTGCTTTGCTTTATTCAACCATTTTAATTCATCGTGCGACATGTTTCTTTCAGCTCTAATCTTCTCATTGATGGATTAGGGTTTTTGCTACCAAATATGCTTTCAAAATTTTGATGCAGAGTGCTCTCCTTCTTCTTTTCTTCAATACACAGTGGAAAATGAGGGTTTCAAGTTGATTTTCATAATTCACACACCTAAATTTTGTTGTACTAAATGTTTTTTCCCTAACACATCTAGATACCCTATTTTCTCAGTCTATCAAAGATAACTCTTCAGCATAATATCCTTTCCAACAACATCTGTAGATCATTAGTGCAACCACTGCAGTCATCCACATCCCAATGTTAATTACCGACAGGGGGTTTGAAATATTTTCTTGACAGCTCCCCCTAGGCCAAAGGCCTAAAACTAATTTCCAAAGGAATTACTAGAAGTAGGTTCTAGTGCTAGCTCATTTCTTTCAACAGAGGAACTCTTCTTCACCCATGTCTTCATCTAATCTCTTATTTCATCCACAGTCACTTTCCCTTTTCCTTTATCATCTCTTTGTGCATTTTTTCCTTTGTTTACCAGACCTCTTCTATCCATTTTTTTGTTTTTTGTAGAATCTTGCAATGTGACCGTATTTGTTGCAATTGAAACACACAACATTTCCTTATCCAGACCAGTCACTCCATTGATTTCTTCTCAATCTGCAATGATTAGCAATATGCCCAAATCTTCCATAGGTATAACATTTTACACTCCTAGAGTTTGACATATTTCTACATTCAATTGACTTATGACCAAACTTATTACAATTGAAACACTGACCAGAGAATGATAAATCACTTGATTTCATTTTACTCCTACTTTAAGCAGCCATATGACCAAATTTATTGCAAGCAAAACAATATCCATTAAAATTTTGAGCATTAGGTTGTCTTACCGAATGCCTTTTTGCTTTGTTCATTTAATTACCTTGCCTAAAATTCCTTTGTCCAGATCCAAAACTTTCTCCTATCTCATATCCAAGACCTCACTTGTCATTTCCATTATTCTGTCCTTGAGTCAGCTCATCAAGCTTAACTGAGTTGATTTTGAACTTCTCCTTGTATTCATTTGCAATAGTAAGTTCATCCTTGAGAATAACAATCTATTTTTCAAGCTCTTCTTCATTGTTTCTGGATTGCTACAGTTCAATCTTTAACTAAATGAATTCTTCATTAATTCTACTGCATTCATTAGATCTCTCTTTTAGGGACTGGACAAGATTTTCCTCATTCTTCTTTCTTTCTTCAATCTCCTTAGTCAGCTTCATCGCCATAGATTCCATCTCATGCTTTAGGGTAGCATTGTCCTTATCAAGCTTTTCACATTCTTCAGTTATTTCCTTCAAGGTTTGATTTAGGTGAGCATCATCCATGCTTTTTCTTTCTTTCTGCTTAATCTAATCATAGAGCTCCTTTCTCTTCTCCCTAGACTTAACAATCTGATCCTTCAACTTCTAAATGAATTTCTCAACATCCTTAATATTTTCTCTCAATTCTCGGACTTCTGCTTTAGACTAATCAAGATCATCAAGTGCCACCAAAAGTTGTTGCTGAAGACTACCAGAGTCGATTACATTCCAAGATCCACCTCAAGTTGTTCAACTTCTTCTAAGAAACTTAGCTCTGATACCAATTGTTGGACTCAAGCAACACTGAGAGGGGGAGTGAATCAATGTTGTGCAATTTTTAACTTTATTAAACTGATCTCTCAAGTGTATATAAAATTCAATAAAAAGAAAGATGCATGAACATAGAACAATAAGCTACAACACCATAACACAAGAATTTTTATGTGGAAACCCTGTTAGGGGAAAAACCATGGTGGAGGTCAATCCACAATTTGAGTACTCAAAATATAAGTGTTTTACAAAATGGGAATGCACTTGCATTCAAGCACACTATCTAGAGCTCACTACTCAAAATCAGGAAGGCTCACTGCCTTACAAAGGATTTGGATTACAACAAAATGTTGAATTGAGAAAGTATCATCTACAAATTCCTAGTTACACTTTTGGTTAGACTCATAGATCAGATTTAGCACCTTCTGTATGATTCTGCACTTTGCTATGTTCTTCCTTTATTCGCTTCACAAAATCCTCTTTTGCATCAATGTAAATTGCTCAACTTCTCTTCTAATATTCACAAACACATCAACACATATTGAACACTCACACATGCACACCAAAATGAATTAACAAATCTGCCACCAATGATTCAATCGCTATATGTTGGCTTCAATAAAATAGAAAATATTTTCCAACTGTCGGCTCAAATCATGAACAACATTTAATGCACATCCACCAAAGTTGGCCATAGCATAGTGATGACCTAAAAAAAAATCTCCAACACAAAAATACTTCAAACGATTTCACCTTAAAACATCCACACACCCAACATTCACTTAGTCTCCCTTTAAATATTGTTGAACAGAAAATTGAACGACCGGATCTCCTAACTCATACACCACTTGATGCGACAGCACAAAAATTGAGAATAAGACATTTCATATACCCAATGACCTTCCCAGAGACCCACAACCAAAACTGATAAACTGGTAATGCAAACCACTTGACAGATTCAACTTCAATTAGATCCCTTGTTCTTTACTTTGTCTTATGATATGGTTAGATACTGAAGGGTAGACCGGATCAATGACTTAGGTTGCCATCAATGACAACACTAGAAGCCATATGCCAAAAAAACCCACTTCCAAGCAAAATACATCATTTTGCATTGTTAGGTGCTAAATTAAGCACACTTTGCATTGCCTTTTGTGCCCCAAAAAGATTACATTTTGGGCTAAAATTCAGCGCTAAAGTCGGTGTTAACTACACCAACTATAGCATTGAATAATGAATCAAAAACAAAAAATAGAGACTTCCCACATGAAGGAAGATATGAATGGAGAAAAACGTTGCATGAAGGAAGAGAGGAGAAAAATGCCACATAAAGGAAGAGAGGAGAAAAAAGGGAAAAATGTTGCCTGAAGAACTTGCATTTTGAAGAACTTTTGAGTATTTTGATGAATTGAAGACTAGGGTTTGTGTGTATTGTGTGTGGATTCATTTCATCATTATCCTATGGTTTTCATTGGGTGTAACTTGTGTGCTTCATTCTCGATTTCCCAAATCAAGGTATGAATTCCCTACCATTTCAATAACATGTGCAATGAAGGTTTGAATAGATTTACTTTTTGAATGGTGATTCAAGGTGTGTCTTGTGTTTTGTATTAAAATTATGAATTCAAGTTTGTTCCATTTCCTTTGTGTGTTGGTTTTGAATGGTTTTTCATTTATTATTTGGTACCAAGTAGGGCTTTCAACATTTTCATTATTGAATTCACTGTGTATATTCGAACTGTCATATAAATTAGGGCATCACGAGTGAGTTAGGGTTTTCATTTTGAATGATCAATTTATGTGTCTTGTTGATTTTGATTGGATTCAATGATATAAATTAGGGCATCATTGAACTATGTAAAACCTCATTATCAATGGATTCGATTACCGTCACATTGATTCATAGGCAATTGTTTCATACTTGGTAGTGTGTACTTAATTTGCCTCTGTAGACTGGATGAAAATAATTTACCCTAGGTCACCTCAAAATGTCAAGCAATAGAGGGAAGGGAGAAAAGGGAGTAGACTCTGACCATAATGAGGTAATTCATTGTAAATTTATAGATTTGTAAATGTTTCCTTTGTTTCTTTGATTTTTAGTTTTTATTTTTTTATTTCTAAATTTAAAAGAAGAGTTTTAATTTAAAAATATATATATAGGGGCATGAGACTGACAAAGATAAAGAGGCATTGGCTTCCATATTGGAGGTAGAGGTAGTGAACAAATTGGATGGTGTGGACTTGACAATGCTTGCTAGATACATAGAAAAATGATCTAGTAGAGCCCCTCAAACATTGCAAAAAAATCAACTATGTCAAAGGGAATCAATTGATTCCCCAACCAGTCCTAGATCAAGCAAAAGATCTAGGAGGAAATCAATAACAATAAACTCTAAGAATGTGGAACAGGGAGCAGAGACTTCCAATGTCCCAACCACTCCTGGGACACAAACTTCTTCCACCACACCATGTTTTGTATCTTGCATTGGTAGCTATAATACCAAGATAGAATATGATGTGGTTTCAAGGGAAGTTTGAATGATAGATGCTAGAAAAACATTTGTGAATAGGTTGAAGGAATCATGCCTTCAATGGTTCAAAGACCATCTACATTTTCCATTCTCAAAGATACCCATGCACCTGCAAAAAGTATTTATCCATGACATGGAGACTAAGTTTGGCATAGTTTGGTCTATAAAGAAGTTAAAGCTATGAATGTCTCAAAACTACAAGAGATTTCAGTGCAACCAAACAAAGAAGATAACAAAACTCTCTCCTGAGCTAAGGCTCAAAAAGGCCAATTGATGTAAGTGTGAAAGTATGGAAAGAGCTTGTAAAACCATATGAGAAGTTTGATGCACAAAGAAATTCTAGTGAGGAGAGTACATAGGTATTTGAATTTTCTCATAAGATTATATCAAATTTATTAAACAATTTTTAAATTTTATTTGTGCATAGTTAAATTGAATTAGTATATGTTTCAGGACAAAGCCTCCAAGGCTAGGCTTAACAAACTTCGTTCCATGCATCACAATGGCTAGAAAGGTTTACAAGCTTTGATTTGTACATTTGTAAGTATATTTAATATGTAAATGATATATTTTTTATTTCCTAGGAGAAAGTAAATGATTTCATATTAATTAGTTTAACTAGTCCATGTGCCATGTTTTGACAGGAGTAGAAATATGGCCACCATCCAAAGCAATTTGAAAAGGAAATGTTACAAAGCAAAAAGTGGACCGATTTTGTAATCTGGATGGAGAACGAGGTACTAATAGTTGACTTTCAATAACTTAGTTGGATATTATTGTATTAATATGTCAATTTTCATTTCTTGTGTTGAGTTGTTTATTGATGAGTAGGATGAGTTCTAAAGTGCTTCTCTATTGGCCCTAGATCCCACTCAATTTTCCCATTATTTCATGTTGAGGAAAAAAATATTTTTTTCCTTAAAGGATAGTGGGTGACATTCATGCCTTATTTTCATCGCATCTTTTAATTAATGACCATGGTCTTTTAATATCTCTTAAGTGTCCTCATTTATGTTATGAGTTGTATCATTTGAGTAACTTAGTCCTATGTTGATTTGATTTATCTTCTTTTCTCTCAAACATGGTATCTCAAGGAGCGCTTCCTTGAATTCATGTTGTCATTCTATTAAGTGATCCATATGTGTCTTTTCCATCCTTCCTCATGATGTTTCCATTCTTTTAACATGTAAGAATGTTTTGATGCATCTTTGTAGGCATCCTATATATCTAACACATCCTTGTAGAACTCCTTTTGCACCAAGGTCAAGTCATCATGGATTTCTAATGCATATTCCATGAAATAACCTATGTCATACCTTGTATCCTTGTAGTATTCCAATTGATGTTTCAAGTGCTCAATTTCCTTCTTATGCCCTAAACCATAGATTTTTGGGGCTAGGAATGCTAGGTCTCTTTTGCTCAATTAGGGTCTTTCACCTAATGAAAAGAGATAGATCCCACACCCAAAATCTAGGTGGTTCACTCAATCTAAGATACGTATGATTAAATTATGTCTAAATGTAATGTTGTATATGCAAATAATTGATAATATTGATTAAGTATACAAAACCTAAGAAACAAGTGATGTTTGAAAACACATTGTGTAATGCAACAATGAATTAGAAATGAATGCAAAACTTAACAGAAATGAACCAAAATGAAAGAGTGCACCTAGAATCTTGATGAAGGCTGGAAATTACATTTGAAATGTTGTTGATGTTTTTTTTAGGCTTGGTGGGACTCATTTTCCATTTTGGGCGAATTAGTCCCAATTCTGCAAAACTGAGTTGAAATTTATTTCTGACAAAAGGGTATCTAAAAATGTAGAAAACTCAAAAATGACCTTGGAGTGGGACTCATTCGCCACTCATGGTGAATGAGTCCACTTTTAAATTTTTGAATATTCAAAGGTGGATTCCAGAGCTCTCGATTTGCACTTTGACTTCCTACAGTTGTCTGCTTCTGAAACTCTAATTTACGGGTCTAAAAATGAGTTTTTTGTTGATATTTTGACTTGTTGAATGGAGAGGAGAATTAAGAAACCTTGAAACTTTAAATTCAATGATTTCCAAGGTTCCAAGAGTCCTAAATCTGCAAATAAACAAGACAAGAGAGAGAGATGTTGAATGTTAGGGCGTGGGGGTTTACCTTGGTCAAACCCCTTTTGGGTAATTAAACCAAAATGATGAAAGAAAGTAATGATGGATTTTTATTACCTTTCCATGATGTTTGATCTTGAAAATATGTAGAAAAACATGAAGGATCTACCCTTGAATGTCTGAAAATTGATCTTGAATGACTTGTAATGTTAAAACCCTAAGTTTCTTGACTTGAGATGGAAGATTGGTGGATGAATGAATGATAAGAGATAAGAGATAGATGTGAATTAGGGTTAAAAGACATATATTTATAGGAAACTCACCTATTTTACCTGTTAATACCTCATCATAGGCCGACATGAAGAAATAATAAACTTAAATTTCACTTTTTTCCTACTCAAAGGTCAAAATTGGGCCAAATGGGACTCATTCTCCACCCATGGTGAATGGGTCCCACAAGGGCCTTTTTGATAGCTAAGATGTCAGGAGATAAGGAAATAATGTTTAAATTGCAACTTTGTCAATTATTTGATCAATTCAAGCCTCAAGATGCACAATATGGGTTAAGAGGGGCCTATTAGTGATGATGTGAATGTAAAATAGGGCTTGGGACACAAAATTAAATGTGAAAATGTGATTAAATACACTTTACAACACTAAAATGAGGCCCACATAGCCTAGGAAAGCACAAGAACCAATGTGAATGTGTAAGACACATTTTAACATTAAGTTTAAGTTATAAGTCTTCTAGATTGATGTGATAATGTTATTAAACACATTTTATAATGTTGAATTAGGGATAAATGAGTTTATTAAGTCTAGAAAGGAATGAAATTCCTTTACAACACTTTACAACACCTTTACAAGACGTTGATAAAAAGCATGTTATTCAATTTGCAAGGGTCAAGACCTAGTGTGGATGCATTAAGTGTCTCACAACACCTGAATCAAGGCCTCATTAAGTTCAATTTATCATGAATTAATCCCATGTCAAGCAAAGGGTACTTTTTTCTATGACACATGCCCTCCCATTTCTCATGTCATTTTAAGGATGTTTGATTCATTTGCTTATGTTGTGGCAATAATTGCTTGCACTCGAGCCTATGACTTGTATGATGATAAGTGTCATCAAACTGGTTGTTTAACCCCTTGAATATTTTAACTCATGAATACTTCAATGATCTCCTATTCATGCTCTTTACCAACTATCTTTTGAATGCAGTCTTATCATGCATAATACTCACTCTTGTTGTAACAACTTACTATCTTTTCATGGTGTCTTGATAAGGAAAGTCCACTGTACTCTACCTCTATTATGACAGTCCTTTCTCTTTGTGAATTTAATTCTCATCATGGAATATTTATACACCCTTTGTTGTTGAACCCTATCACTACATCCAAAGATCCTTCCACAAGGCATAAGACATGAATGTGGATTCTAGTCTTCTATATCATCATCATAAAAATTACACTTTGACTGGACTATTCTTTCACTTCACAGACCTAGCCCCTTATGTATATTTTACCATTTTTCATTCTTATGCATCTTTACGTTGTGATATACATTTAACTCCATCATTCAAGTAATCCATATCAAGTAAGTCTACTAGCACTCTAGAAGGGTTTAGGAAAATATTGCATCCATCTCCATGTACAATGCATGGCATGATCTCCTCATGAAGACAAGAAACACCACTGGAATTCTCCTTGAAAATTTGCATCTCATGGTTTCCCTTTGAATATCTACTCTACTTTGTTGTTCTTCAATTTATTGCATGCACTATATACCTTGTGTCTTGCATGGAACCCTTGATGCTACCCTTAAAATCCATCATTAATACTAGTCCCAGGTTCAAAAAGCATGTATGATATTCCATTGTAATTCGTTGTCCATGACATACCCTTACTTTGAAGATTGTACTATTCCTTTTTCCCATTGTCTTTTCTTAACAGTTCTTTCCTTCTTTCACTTTGATAGGGTGCTTCTTCATCTTGAATCATTTTTCATTGTTTCTAATCTCAAAACCCTCATTTTTGCCATTGTTTCTCTTCTTGGCATAAACCATTTGTCTTCATTTCCCAAAAATTCAAAGCTACTTAAATAAGAAAAGCTATATGACTGTCTTCTATTGAGGAATATCCTACCATCCTTCATGAAAACCTTATGATAGTCATGCACACACTAAGATATGGGTTTATTATTGTCCTTGCTACCTATTCCTCTAGCAGTGTTCCTCCAGATCATCAAGGCTCCAAATGATGAGTATTGGTTAATACAATACTTTTACCCAATTCCCACACCCTATCACTAATAGTGACAAGCAAAATTGATCCCATGAGATTATCAAAATCAAAGGTAGCACCTAGAAAGGTGGATGACACTTGGAAAAGTGGATGGAAAATCATAGAAGTCATTTTTACTTGCTGCTTCAAGATACATATCCAAACTATTTTCTCTCTCTCCCATGTTGTATCTTGGACTATGCATTATCCTCATTAAATTGTCTTATCAATTGAACACCACAATTGATGTTGCAACTTTTTCACTGAATCCCATGATATAAGCCTTGAAACTAAAACTATATAAATCTTTTGAAATATCATGTTGAGCTTCCCATGCTAACATGAATTTTTGTCATCTTGTGACTTCCCTTCAATGTTTTCTATGCACCATTGATGTACAAGGGTTTCAAAACAACATTGATAAGGAAAATGTCACTATGTTTTTAATCATTTTGTTATATCCTAAAGATTGTTACTTCCTTTAAAAAATTATGCCTCTCTTGTACAACCTAGTCTCCATTCTATCTCTTCATATGTCAAATATGGCAAAATGCATGCCACCATCACATTTGCATTGTAGTCATGATAGACTTGTCATACTACTTTCTTAAGAACATTAGTCTTACATCTCACAAGACTATATTTTACTACTATCCTCACGTATCTAAAAGTACTCTGTCCTTTGAAACTTAAACTCTTGTACCATAGCTTCTCACTTGAATGATCCCACCATAGTGCAATTTGTGTTGCAATTTTATTGTATTTTTGGGCAAGATTTTGAAGACATGGATCTTCTAAGCAAGATACAAAACCAAACCATATTATATTGGTTGTGCCATCTTGAAGAGAAGTATAAGCAGTGACTACAATGTTATGCTTCTAACATAACTTCACTAGGCAATGTCTCTGGAAATGGGGGATATGTCTCAATCTGATTGACAACAGGTTCTATTTTTTTAGTAGGCTAGGAAATATCAAGTCAAATAAATGTCATAATTGCTAGAATGTTATCATTACAATATACCATGAGTCTTGAGGAAACCTGGCCTAGTTCATGGGTATCTTTTTGACATGGTTGTAAACCCTATTGGTGTTGGTATTTCACCTATAAATTTCCACTCTCTCAATTGTGGATGCGAGGTCTTCTTGGGATTAATAATGGCACTCCTAGGTGGGGTTTTGGGATGGTTTTGGATCCTTGGTTCAGGTCAAATTTCCCCTCAACACTCCTTCCAAGGTTATTAGGTTTGCATTATTGAATCCAAAATGGAATACAATGTTGAAACAACACTACATGACTGTATTTGATTACCAGTTGACTCTTGGAAAGAATGGGTTTTGTCAATTGTATATAGTTGTGTAACATTGCAATAGTTGTATTGTACTTGTAACTAGAATAATCTATTGTGAAAGCATTCATTTGATGGGAATGACCTTTGAGTTCATTGTAATGACTTGCACTAACTTAGAAACGTGATTTCAAACTAGTATTTATTAAATTGGAGACTATTTGTGAACAAATTTATCTTAGTATGGACTTCCCTATGTTTGAATGACTGAGCACTACCCATGGAATAGTAGATATTATGAACACTTGCTAAAAGATGTGTAAATCATTGTAGCAATCAATCTAACAAGAGTAAACTTTATGATATTACATAAAGGTTGAATAAGACCTTGTCTTTACTCTAAGACATAAAGTTAGACATTAATTTGATAAACTTGATTTTAAATACTTTAGGATACAAGCTCTTATAACAATAAGATCTTGAATCACCTTTAATGGTCACCAAATATTGGTATTGTTAGTCCAGACAATTAACCTTGTCATGAGAACTACAGAGTTGAAAATATCCCTTAAAATACTTTTAGCTAAATGGTTTTAAAAACTCAAACCATAGGTTACTATATATTAAATGAAATGTACATAAATCTAACTTTGGTGAAAGATACACTATTTTTGCAATAGGGGAAAATTGATGAATCATAATTGGATAGGTAGTTGGAAGCAAGGAATGACTTGAAGTGTTGGGGATTTAAGTTTGTTGGAGTAACACTTGAAACAAAGAAAAAATCCAAGTTGCATGAAGGGTCAAGACATGACCTATAGCAGCTGAACTTCCATAATTCATCAAGTAACACTTGATGCAATATGAAGGAACTACCAATGTATGGAAGGAATGGCATGACTTCATACAACAGGATGTTCAATTATGATCAAGTAACACTTGATGTAGTGGAAAGAACATGTGGGTATCAGAAAGACATAACATGTCTTATTACTACTTGAACTTCATACTTATTAACACTTGTGTAATGAAGGGCTCATGATGACATCAAATGATAGTGTTAATCATGATATAGGTGCAATTTTTTTAATTGTTGGTCATGTAAATGTGAGTTTTCAGCTACCACAGTGTACTCTTAAGGATAGTCTCACTAAGGAAAGCATGGATGTAAGAGTCAAAATTGAGATACATGATCTTGAATTTCTTCTTGGTATACCTAAAGTTTCTAATCTCTTTGTTAATGATCTAGATGTCAATTTGAACCAAGGATGTGTTTCCAACACTTGTGATGATGTTTGAATTCATGAGGATGATAAGCTTAGCCCTCAAGATTTTCTTGAGCTTGGTATGAGCATGTTGTAGTTTGAGAATGTTAGTCATTATAAGAGATCCAATTTTGATTCATGTGAGGAATGCCTTGCACTTGAGAATGTTTTATTTGATTGAAAATTGAGTGATTCTTTACAAGAACGTGAGGAAGAGAAATAATTTTAGTGTTATTATTTGTAGAATTGGTTATCACTCAATAGAGGGTGGTGAAGATTGTTCAATTGAGGGTCAAGTAGAAGAACTTTATTCTTCTTTTGATTTTCCCCATGTTCTATATTCTTGTGCAAATGTTTTGAACTAGTATTTGGATTAGGGTTTTCCTTCTTTTCCATATGATTTTTAGGCATTTGTTTTTGGTCTCGACTCGTATGGAGATGTAGGAGCTCAATATGGCACTATGGACATGAGATTCCAAGATTTTAGTCTTTCTATGAGCCTTTCTTTGTTTGTTGATTTAGCTAATCGATATGTACATGGTCTTTCCATATGTTCTCAAGACAAATCTAATAGTAAGGTGGAGCAAGAATATTGTTCACATTGCCCATGGTTGTATAGTTATAGTTATTCTCATGTGATATTGTAGGATCATATGATCTACCCTAATTTATAGCTACTCTAGGATCACATTACTAGTCTATTCATGTGCAATTCATTTGAATTTTTTTGTCTTTGATAGAGGGAAGTCTATGGATCAATTTTCATTGTGGTCATGGGCCATGAGTTGGTATGCAAGCCTTGTCTTGCATTGATTTTCTAGAATGGCACAATTTATGCAGTTTATCTCTGCTATATTTCTATGTTGCATGCGAGTTTCCCTTCTTTGTTTTGTCATTGTGTATCTATGTTTTATTCATGTGTATACTTTCATATGCATTTTTTTGTTTTACTGTGGTCATTCCCCACTTCTTTTATTTTTTGATCTTCTACCTAAAGTTCATGGATTCTTGTAGTGTCAACAAGTGATCCTTGTGTGATGGTCGAAGGACTCATTTTTGTTTGCTATTATATGTAGTGGAGTGTTGCAATGGTTATTCCTTGCTAACTATGCTTGGTGGTGGTTGCAGAGAGATTAATGCCCAATATGGTTGTCATGGTTGTCTTTGCTCATATCTTGGCCTTCATTATGTGGTTCCACTCTAGATCTTAATGTTGACTAAGATACCAATGTGAGAGTATGGTGTGTAGGTCCTTTGAACTTGTTCATGAGGGCATTCTTTCCCTCCTTTTTTAGATTCAACTATTTCAAGGATTCCCTTTGGACTGTGTTGTCATATGTAATTCTTTCCAATTTTGATTTTGAATTAGTATTGTAAATTCTTTGGTGTTCCAAATGTTGACACTTGGATTGATTTCTTAGCCTTAGAGCTACCATTAGTGGCATATATGTATAATTTTTTTATACTAAGGGGGTTGGTTGGTTTTGGGCTATGCCTTGCTGTAGAGTTGTTCTCCATTTTGATCACGCATGTTCTAGGGCATCAAATAATGTAGATCAAGCCTAGTTTCTTCATGTCTACATATGCTATAGGTAAAGGGAAGATACCAAATTGTAGAGTATCTTCATAACACAAGTGTCTTCATGTGTGTCTAGGTGAATTTACGACATTGGTATGTTGTACTTGTTCCTAAGTGAATATTTTCTTGCTTGGTGTTGTATTAGTTAGTTGATGCATGCAACAATTGTAAAACATTATCAAAGTGTATTTGATTCTAATATTTTTAATGCAATATATGGGCTCACTTTTTTTATTCATGGATTATTAAAGTATGCTTTGCTATGTATGCTTTTGGTCATATAAATGAATATTTTTGTTCAATCATCGACCCTAGATTATGATTGATGAATGCATTTCTAGTTCCTATATTCTATCCTACACATGTGTTTGTATGCGAGGCTTGATTCTTCACTCATTTATACAACTGATCAAGGCATTAGTTTACTACTACTTGTCCACCACCACCACATTTAGACAAAAAAAAACATCTTTTCACTTATGTTCTAGTCACTAACTCATTTGACTGCAAAATCCGATGAAACTGTCCAACGAAATATGTAAAATTTGATGTTCATCGGGTGCTTGTAAAATTTGATGTGTAATTTTCAATTTTTTGAAAGTTTATCCCCGACGTTCGTCAAAATTTTGACGACCTGGGGCTCGTCAAAATGTCAGCTACCATTTTTGTCAAATTTTTGACAAACATGAAAAATAGAAAAAATCAAATTGTGGCCGACATAAAGAAAAGTGAGTTAGCACGATTTATTGCGACAAGTGTTTTGCTCTACTTGAGATAGTTTGTGGAGAACTAAGGATGATTTTCTTGGGAAAAATCAGAAAAAATTCAAGAAGATATCGCCAGGTTGAGGGTAGTCATTATCTTTTTGCAGAATTTAGTTGTGAAGTTAGATTTGTAGTTCCAAGTTTGAAAATCATATTTTAAAGAAACATCTCATCAAATTTCATTTTTAGAGGTTTAGGGTTTTGAGAATTTCATGTCCAGATTTTGTTGTGTGGAATCACCATAAGATCACAACCAAGAAATAGATTCTTGTGACTGTAATTATGTGATCCATAACTCTATTGGTCATGTGGCATAGTTGTGCTATAACAAATACAGGATGCATTCATGTGTGACCCAAGTTTAATGTGGCTATGTTGTGATAGAAATGGAGGCACTCATATAATGTAGTTAATTTAGGTTGTATAATGTAGGTGTCAATCATCATTGGGTGCATTCAGGTTGTCTCAAGTTTAACAGGTTAGGATGTAATTATAGCATGATCGAAGAGTGATTACCTCTTGCTACAATAAAGAGCCTATAACTCTGGTTGATATGCAGAGTGGCTATGTTATATCAATTATGTAGTGCATTCAATCACAACCCATGTTTAATGAGCTATTCTAGAGAGTGATCAAGATTTTCTAAACCTTATGAATATTACTTGACACATATTTGCATAATCTCAAATTCCTTCAAAGGCTTTTGAAGTATCAATGTATCCTATATAGGGTTTAGAATAATTTCTTTTAATTAAAAAAATAAATAAATGATGTATTTCCCTATAATTAGATAATGTGGAGATCTCTTAAATCTTCCCCAACACACTATCCTCTTTGGCACTATATTCATTACTCCAACTACTAGGGTTTTGCATGTGACATCTTTAATATCTTCATGACCGTGGTTTTTAAATAGATCTCAATATTTGTTTTAATTATTTTCATGGTAACCCTTGAGTTCCATAATCTACCTTCAATCTCTTCTAAGAACGTTGTCTTAAGCTAGACTGCATAGTATGCATATAAAGCAAGTCCTTCATACCTACCATTGTTCCAAACCACCACTCACTGCCTTGCTTAAAATGTTGCCTCCATAAGCACAATAGCATGTTTAAAATCATGGTTGCCAGTGATTGACCATTAAGGTCACCACTTTCATCATGAAGATACAATGAGATTTTTGTCTTCAAAATCAAGGCATTATGGAAGATAACATTGTGAATTGTTTGTTGTGTACGATTCAATTTTCTTACACATTTACTACTTTTCTAATTTCCTTTAAGACTGGGTATTTCACCCTCAGCTACAATCTCAAATAGCTCAATCACTATCACTTGAAGATTCCTTTCATGAGCATCCTTCTATAAAATCAAACTATGCCCTATAGACTGCCTACTTACTACAGGGGACTCATTGTTTCATGGTATTGTAGTTCTTAAGATCCTTCAACCTTATTGACACTACTTCACAGTCCACAAGGTATTATTCACTATTCTCCCATATTTGATGAGTCTCAAAACACTGCTCAAACATGCAATCCACTACCTCCATTATACATTAATGGCTAAGAAGAAACATTGAACCTATGATTACCACTGTTACTTCATTTGGACAGTCATTCCCTGATTGTGTTTTCCTTGTCTAACACTACCAAAAGCATTTGAAAAGCCCTTAAGGTCAGCAAGGGGGTAAGGAAAATCACTGTTAAAATCTCCACTTTACTATGCAAGGTTTGAGCTTTATTATCTTGTCACTGCTCAGCCTCTTTTTGACTATCACATCTCAAGTGACAATCATTCTTCTTACCGTATATTGCATTTACAAATGTCACTAAGCTACATAGTGTGCTTGTTATTGGCTACAATCTTTAGATTGCAAGATTTTTTTATTACCTACAATGTCTCAATCTTTCTGGTATTGCAACCTCACTAATCCGTTATAGTTATTGTTTATGTTTCTACAAAGGCCTAGGGTTTGTACCCTAATAATGCTCTTACCAATGCTTTTGTTGTTTTCATTAGGGCTCTCTCAATGTTGAGGGCCCTAGGGATAAGCTCGTCATAAGAAGTGACACATTACATCTTTAACTAAAAGGATAAATCTGTATTGACATTAGCAATGATGATTCTAACTTGTTTCTCCTGAGGAATGGGTCACTTGCTCTTACTAGCTCGCTACCTCCATTGTTGTAGAAAGTTTGTGATCAAGTTCAATATTCTGATTTTAGGAGTCTTAACGGTTGGAAATCATAGTAAAATAAAAATTTAATAAGTTTTTGAATTAGCATTTTAAAGTTTTTTTTGGGGTCATTAACTTCAGACTATCTTCTCTTTTGCAGGGGTGGTTGCATGCCAAATTTTTTTGGTGTAAAATATCAAAATTATTAGATTATGTTACCTGTCTATGAATAAAAATTATTGGAGTGTGAGTTTGATATTTTTTGAAGATCTAAATAGTCAAGCTTGGTAAAGAAAAATCATGTAAGATAATATTAGTCCAGAACAAAATGAAGAGACACTTGATAGATTGTGGGCTAGATTGAAAAGAAAGGGTGATGAGAAATGTTATTGTCCTTGCAATAATTGCAAGGGCTTAAAGACGAGATGACTTTTAATCACAACAGCTGAGAAACATTGTAGCAAGCATGGTCGTTGAAGGGGGCATGATTATCATCCATTGGTAAGTTGTTCATTATATGTGTTTATATTGATTGAATTTGTAAATGTTTATGTTGTTTTAACATTTTATATATATATATATAATCACTTGATCATGATCATGGTTTATTTGTGTCAATCATTATTATAAAGGTGGGGCACCCTAGGGAAGATGATATGGATTATCATGGCCCGGAGAATGTGGTTTTTCAAGTGGATGAACATGGAGTTGTGAATATCGAAGATAAAGTTAATGATCCTATGGAAGAAGATGATCATGCACCATAAAACACAGTTGAAGATGATGGTACGAATACATTGATCCATGACACATTTAGTGGTAGAGCTGATCATGATGATCAAGATGACTTTGATGATGTTCATGATTTACCTGTACTTGAGAAGGCATACAAACCCCTTTATGAAGGCTCCGAAACAACTATTCTCTCTGCTATATTGTTGTTGTTGAACTTGAAGGTTATGAATGGTTTATCAAACATAGAAATCTCACGGATGTTAAGGTATGTCATATATGTCATCTTTTTTCATCTATTTTAATTGTTGTTAGTTCATCACTAGTAAATAAAGGATAAAATGTGTACCATTAATATTCTTTATATGAACAAATTATTTTTTGTTGTAGATTGATTGGTGAATTTTTGTTACCACCATCAAATATTTTACCTTGCTCATACCGAGATTTATGTGCCATTATTAAAGATATCAGAATGGAGTATCAAGGAATAGATGCATGTCGCAATGATCATATTATATATCATAAACAACAAGAATTTGCAACAGAATGCCCGAAATGTCATATCGGTAGATATCAAACATATCAACTAACAAAAAATGTGCCTCGCAAGGTTCTTTGTTATATTCCCATTATTCCACGTATGCAATGATTATTTAGGTGTGAAATCTTAGATCAATTTATGGATTACCATGCATGGAATAGAAGTGGAGATGACATTCTTCAAATGCCTACAGATGGTACTGCAGTTAGGGACATGGAGGAAAAATGGCCACACTTTAAAGAAGAACCTTGTAATCTCAGGCTTTCATTGGGAGTGGATGATGTCAATCCATTTGGAGAGTTGAGATCTATTTACTCAGTGCAGCCTGTTTTTGTTATCAACATTAACATTCCTCCATGGATGTCAATAAAGAGGGAGCACATAATGTTGTCAATGATTGTTCCAGGTATTTGTTTACATCAAATTTCTTTAACATAGTAGTATCTCATTTGTCTTATTTTTTGCATAATGACTTATATTTTTTTCATTCAATAGTCATGTACATTAATTTATATATATTGCAGTAAAATGGTTATAATAATATGTAATGTTTATGTTCATTCAACTAGGTAAGTACCAAGTTAAAGATATGAATGTATATATTGAGCCTATTATCGATGAGTTACTAAAGTTATGGAGTTGCGTCACTATGTATGACGTCTCCAGACCAATAGGACAAAGACAATTTCAATTCCATGCAATGCTTGTATGTACAATTCATGATGCCCCAAGGCTAACAAAATTTTGTGGTATGTTATAACATTTGACTGCACTTTAACAATATTTAATTTGATGAAGTAGATATCATGCACATTTTTAAAATAATCTATTCATTATATATAATTAAAAAAATTGGCATATTTAATCCAATTATATATCATCTTGCAAGTCTTCAAACAAAGGAAAAATTTGCATGTCCAATTTATGGTCCAAAGATGAAATCTTGTTGTTCAACAAGTTTAGGAAAGTAGGTGTTTGATGAGTATAGGCACTTCCTCCATAGAATTCATAAGTATCGAACTACTGAAAAACATCTTTTCAATGGGAAAGAGGAGACTACATCAAAACCACGAAGAATGTCACCTCGCCTATGGAAGTTGGAATATAATAGAATTAATCGTCAAGGTTATACATCGGATCAAATTGTTTATCTATCATATATGATATGTTTTGAATTTATATTTTTATATTGTGTTGTGTTTACGCATGTTGTAATTGACAATGATTGTCATTGTTAATTTGTTTAACTTATATGCTTCATGAAGGTCGCCAAGGAATTAATGGCCGGCTTCCACAGGGACTGAAAAGTTATCCCAAAAAATTTAGTAGGTTGCCCTACTATGAGTAACTACAAATTGTGCATTTATTTGATACAATTCATATCGGAAAGAATATAACAAAAATGTTATGGAAAATATTGGATGGAAGGCATGACAAAGAAAAAATTGTCAAAATCTGTACTGACATTCAGGAAGCCAATCATGCAATGAAAAATGTCATTCAATTAAATAGCAATGGAGACCAAATTAATATAAGTACCCTTCCTTGGTTATTAACAGAGCAACAAAGCAATGCTATAAAAGAAGTCATACAAAAAATTTGATTTCCCACAGGATTTGTTGCAAACATAAACAATATAATAACAAAGAAAGGTGAATTTGGGTCAGGGATGAAAATGCATGATTGGCATACCTTCATTAAGGTAATTATTCTGGTATATTATATACCTTGTATAATGCATGTACTTTTCAGTGTATTGTGTTTACTACTTTTGGAAAATAATGAAAGATCATTTTTATAATTGTTGTACATTCTACCTCTATCTCTCCTAGACAACTTTGACAACAATGTCAAGCAAGTTATATATGATCTTGGAAAATACATGAGGTAAGTAGAGAGATTTGTTCAATTCATTGTATACATCTTATAATTTCCATTTGTTTTGTTATGTAATATACTATATATTTTTGTTAAACTGTTAATATATTTGCCTTGAATCACTTGTAGATGGCTATCATCTAAAGAAATCCATAAAAAAGATATAAATTATTGGAAGAGAAAAGTTCCTCGCCTAATGTGTGAAATGAAAAGTGTCTACCTTCAACATTTTTCAATGCACAAGAACACTACCTCATACACCAAGTTGAGGAGATTGAATTGTGTGGACCTGTACACACAAGGTCAATGTGGATGGTTGAGAGGCACTTGAAATTTTTGAAGGCTTTGGTTAGACAAAGAGCACATCCTGAGGGTTCTATGGTGGAGGGATATATGGTATACCAGACCATGGTGTACATTAGTGAATATCTTCGTAAGTTTGCAACAAAGATCCATGTAGATCGCATTTGGGATCCCAACTCCATTAAAAATTCGAAGGGGAGTACCTGTTGGGGAAAGGTAGATTGAGGAAAGTGAGAGGTAATTATAAGATGGTCATAGAGATTAATTGGAATACATTTTACATATGTTTTTATGTATATTATACTTATTTAATTTTTAATCTTCAATATACATCAATTATAAATTAAGGTCGTATAATGTGGTATTTAACTAATTATATGTTGTTTGTGAATTTCAATTTTTTTGGTATAGTTGGTCGAGAGTGGGATGCACTTTACATTTGTACAACAATCTTGATTGGATGACAATGATGGATTGAGCGATGTCAACAATTTGGTCACGCATTAACATGGGAAGGTGTGGCTTCATTGGTTAAAGAAGCTCATCGTAATGGAGATTCCAATGTTACACAAAGGGAAATTGATTTAGCATATGGTTTAAGAGATAAAAAAGTACATATAAATATATTAATTACCTATATTATTTAATTATTTTCAAGTATATTGATGTATATATATGTTGAGATTGTTTTCTTTGCATACATTCGGCCAAGAATAAATATGTTTATCAATTGAAGATATTGCAATAATTTTTACATGTTTGACATATTGCAGGTGAAACACCACAAGGCTATGTGCTGCAATGGTTGTAAACTTCGAATCAAAATGTTGGATGACATGAAGAAAACTTGTGATTCTAGTATAATTGCAGTCTTTTAGGTGACTAATGTGTCATCTAGAAGCGACATACATCCAGAAGTCTTAGAAAATCGATACTATGGGATTTTGGATGATATACTTGAGTGTGACTTTAAGTCCTTCAGATTAATTTTGTTCGTTGTCCTATGGTACATGTTACGATTGAATGAAAATGATCCTAAGAGAACTATTATTGATCATGATAATGGATTTACCATGGTTAATACGAGGTTGATCAAACAAGCTGGAAATGAGCCCTATGTTCTTCCAAGCCAATGTGAGCAGGTATTTTACTTAGAGGTTCCAGGTAAACTAGGTTGGTCATTTGTTGTTAGACATGATCTAAGAGGAAGGCCGGTAAAGTATAATGTGGTGGAAGAAGAAGATACCAAAGAACTAGAAGATGATGTAGATGATGATCAGGATCAACGATTAGTTGATGATGTCCCTGACAAAGGTGTCGAAGAGGAGGAACTAGATCATGATGACATAGGAGTTAATGTTCATGAAGATGATATCTGTGTGGATGATGACATTATCGAAACTGATATCGATGATGATGATGATGATATGACCAATCCTTACAATGTCAAATTTGGATCGGATGATACAGACAAAGAGTTGGATGAAGAAGAAGATCAATGACATTGAAATGTATAAGTTATGCGATTATATTATCTATTTGATATTAATTTCTTGATAGAATTATATTTGACTTATGTGGTTACATAATTAATTCATAATTTTTTAATTTTTATGCCATTACATAATTAATTTAATGATGTACTTTTTAATGTTTGAAAGGTCAAAAAATTAAAACATTTCAATAGTGATGTTAACAACCTTGAAATTAGTGTGTTTTATGTTTCATGTGATAATAAAAAATTAAAAATTCAGTTGTAGAGGTGGTTGTTCATTGGTTGACGTGTATGTTGGTTCTTTTTACAATGTAACCAGGTTTGTCTTCTAATCTACCTATGGAATTGCCAATTCTAATTGAAGGCAGCTCGAAGGAACTGGACCAACTAATGAGGACTTTAAAAGCCTCCTACACTTCGGGCTCTGCAAGAACTGAGAGGGTGATCCCTTAATGTGTTTTCAACCTTTGCACCATTATTATAAACAACATTAACAATAGCAAATGATCTCACTTAATATCTCAACACGATAAGATAATATCAACTAGAATTGGTTGTTCATAGACAATATCAACTATCTAGAGTGTGAGATAACTAAACACAATCCATTGTATAAGATAGTCAATGATTTGCAATTTGTAACAAGTTCTAGGAAAAGAAAAACAAATATTGAATTACACTAATAATTACAACTTAGATCAGTGCCATATATCCATTGTAGGAGTCAAATTCATAAGCATCTAGAGGTTTATAACAGATTTAATACATCACATATAAGATCCTTGACAATATTGCATTACAATTTCATCAGTATGCATTTTAACCCAGGACTACTTATCAAATCTTTATACAACACATATCCGCCTATAATCAAATTCAAGCATTTTGATTAATTCCTTGAATTAAAGCTAAAATAGAATCATACACACCACAACAGTGAGATGGATAAAACAACCCTTAGTTATTTCATTCAAAGTTCAGATATGCATGTACAATGGAGAGACATGAGCTTGAATTTTTATTTCAACTCAAATGCTAGTACTGTTATACAACATTAAATCTCTATGAACTCAAAACCTAAATTGCATTTCTCTAAAACCATCAGACTTTACAATTCTCTCTGCAACTTCACCTAGACTTGAAAAAAAATATCTAACTTGCTAACCCGTACTTCTGGCCTTGAAATCCTTCTTATAGAAAATGAAGGAGCAAACAAGCACTGGGCCAGAAAGTACACCTATCACCAGTCAATTGGAGCACCTGGTGATATTCCAAAATTTGTTACAACAGCCACCACGTTGACAAATATTCTTGTTCATCATATCAGCTGAGGAACGTTGATGCAAAAAACCACAAGAAAACCACACCAAGAAAGCCATCAACACAAAACTGGAACCATTGCAACTGTAACATATGATCTGCCACCTGTTAGTAGTTCACTCCTTTTACCCCTCCTCATTCAAATATTTAGTTACCCAATTATGGTACTCATCATCAGTTGGCCAGTCAAAATTAATTACCTCATCCACCTTGGTATTATAAGGTGTGTATTTTACCACTACCTGATTCACATCCCTTTCAAAAGATTCCAAAAATGAGCTGGTACTAATGATTTTTTCCATACAACTCACCAAAAAATCATAGTCTGACTCATCACAAATTGAATTGATTTTATCATTGATGGCCTCACTTGCTTGAGCCTGCCATTGTTGAAATGACCTGATTTTCCCCTACTCATCAATTATATCAGGTAACAATGACATGTTACCCCAATCATTGAAATTCTTCACCAACTCCCTAATCTTCCTACTCAAGTCATCTGGTAAGGTCTGAAAACCTTGCAATAATTTTACTAACACATGAATAGGCTTTAATGATTAGGGCCTATTATTTATATCAAACCTTGAGGCCTTATACATGATATCCAGATCACTGGCCCTAGGGATCCAATTTTCAATTATTGGTATCGCTACTTTCAGATCCCTATCAATATTCTTTATTGTTGCTAACAACAAAGAATATAAAGAATGTATAGATAGCAATTTGCTATCAACCTTTTCATTTAAATGCCTCAAAACAATAGTAACAATTTCCTTTTGCTCTAAGAGAGATCCCTCCTCAATTTTGTTTAATGATGCCTATAATTCATCAATTTTTGGCAAGAGCTGCTTCTTTGTAGGATCGATAGAGCACTTTGTTTCTTCAACTTCCTCTAAAGAAAGGGTGATGACAGGATTCTGACTGGGAGATCCTGGTGTGGAAACAATTGGAGAAGTAGGAGGCACTGACCCTGCTATGGAAGGTAATGTACTAGTTCGCGGAGCACTTAATGTCTCCCCAATCTGCTTATACCTAAACCTCTCCACTTCAATTTGCAACTCAAAATTTTTCTACTGCATCTTGTTGTACTCCTCAATCAAAAGGTTATATTTTTCTATTAAGCTCTTCCTTTCAGCTTCCTCCCTTTTAGCAGTCTTTTGGGCCAATTTGGCCACATTCACAGTCAAATTAGTGGCCTCAGTGGTTGAGGTCTCTGAAGCTCTCTTTATTATCAATCCTCCCTTGAAATTTGGATTAATATCATAAACATCTAGTTTTCTCCCTTGTGGGGCCAATGCCCAAATTGCCAGAGTTTCATATTCCTCACTGAAAGAAGAGTTTTGCAATGCTACCTTGACCTCTTCTTCAGAGTCTTGAAAGGGATTTTTAGACTTCATAATAGCATTAAAGGCTATTGCATCTGCAATGTCCCATTCAGGCAGAATTAATACACCAGCCTGACTCACCAGTTTTCTTCCTTCTTCAAGAGTGATGTTCTTGAATTCTTCCATTAATTCAACTTTTACCTCCTCATCATTCTCCTGGTCTGACCTGTCAGGCTTTAGTTCTCTTCTCTACCTACATTTATCTTGATACTCTTCAAACTTCATCCTCCATACCAATTGCAAGACTACAAGAGTTTTTACAAATGTATTTTCATCTAGAAACTCCTTGCATGCCTCCATTCTTGCATCTTGTACACTTTTACCTTTCATATCTAAATCAAATAAAACTAATTTAGCTGGCCTAGGAGGGGAAGGCATACCAACTTCCATGTCTTGATTAGTAATAATAATCTCATCCATCAGATCCTCCTGTGGTTGATCAATTCTTTGCCTCTTAGGGCTTGGCTCGGATGGTGGTGATGAGGGATTGTCTTCTGGTGATGATTATAAATCAATAATTTTGATTGCCCCAGGCACTTTGAATTTTGGACTTGGTTGTGGAGGCACTTTCATAATCTGTTTTCCTTTTCTATCCACTTCTTCTTCATCACTACTACCCTCCTTTTCCTCACCTTAAATGGGCCACCTTTCCATACGCTGGTATGCTGGCCTTGTTTCAATTGGTCTGGCACCTTGCTCTTGTAAACCTAGACTCAATTCTAAATTTATCTTTTGTCCTCAATGTGCCCATAATTTCCTTGAAGTTTCCCATCAGAAAATCAATTTTCTTATGGTGGGGTGAACTCAATAATTAGACATGTTTCCAAGTCCATTTTGTGCACAACATCTGAAGTAGCTTACCATGGCTATCCTTTTTTCCATGTTCAACTTCTGTCTATTCAAATCAAATTTAGTTCTAATCAAGTCTTCAGGAAAATTGAACTCATGCACAAATTTTCTAGGTTTTATTCTTTGTCTAAAAAGAGCAAAGAAACCCTCAGGATCATGTTGCTGCTTTGGGCCACATCTCAAATGGTAATCATCAAAGAATTTCCCAAAATAAACCTAGCCTCCTTTTGAAAAGGAAAAATCAGACACCATTGTATAATCTAGAAAAAATGTTCCTGCCTTCTGAGTGAGGTTGTCCTCATGGGAATACAACCTATGCGCATACATAACCGTCCCCACTCTTGGTTTACGCATTGTATGGTATATGAGAGCTCCACGAAAACCATATACTTACTCTCAAGGCGATCTTGCGTGGGTATGGGACAACGATTTTAGTAAACCTTCGATTCGGCTTCCTCTCCTTTGGCTGAAATCATGTAATTCCCTGGGGGATCTAGGTATATTCACCATTAATCTAGCCCTTGTCTTGAAGCCGAAACAATTATCAAATTGCACATAACTAGTGCTTTCCTTACCTGAGATAAATCACTATCTATCTTGTGATCATACCATCAAAAGCTGATTGCCTTAATTTCATCCTTCAGGAGAAAAAGTCATTCTTAAACAAAAGAACATATGCATTAGCATAGAATACCAAAATAATTGAGTGTCGGTATTATTGTTTTGCAGCTTTGACAACCCTTCATGCATCCTCTCAGCCAAGAAAGAAGCGAATTCATAGGTCACAGAGAAGTTAGGGTGTTGTATTTACACCCCCGTGAACATATATGCAATGGGCATCACCATTCAAATTTTGAAACCAAAATCGACATAAAAGAATAGAAAGTGAAAAGCTGAGAAATGGTTTGTAAAAACTCATTTTTAATTTGAAAGGTTCCTGGTCACTGGGGCTAATCTGAAATTTTGAACCTCTCGCCTTAGCCAGATGAGGTAGAAGCAACCTTGCTCTAAAAAAAGATTGCAGCTTTGCATACTCCTGCTTCATTTCCTCAAGGTTGATAGGAACCAAGTCTTCACTCAGTTCACTCAAGTCAAAAATATGTTGGACCTCTTCTCTGTTAATGCTCAATAGAACCTTTCCATCATTGTCCCTAATTATCCGTGTAACAGGGTCATATCTTGCAGCCACTGTCCTAAGCAGGTCTACATCAGGGAATACATTTGGTACCACCAGCTTCCCCATATCATACATCCATCCATTTGAAAAAGGGTGAGGCAAATTCCTCTGTCCATACCACAATCTGAACAATTCCAAGCTAGTGAGGGGAACCCTAGCATCAACAATGTTGGAGCAATTATACACTAACCCTTCCCCCAAGATTTTCCCTCGCATTAGGACCAATCCCTTCCTCCTATCATTCATTGACAAGGGGAATTGATCCAGGAAATCATCATACATGTTTCATTTCAAATATTCAGTCTGGCCAGAATGTTTCTTGGGCGGTGCCATCTCAAAAAAACTAGGGCTTCTTTACAATGTTATAATTCAAATAGCTAGGACTAACCATAGATAGAAAATTACACGACAAAACACTGCAATTTCTCACAACTATAATTAAAATATAGCCCTAACACATTCATCAACAAGCTCACAACACATCTAGCTAATCCTTTCCCAAATTCAAATGCAAAATGACCGGAAGGCACAAAAAATAAACTCACAGCTTTTTTCGCAGAACTCCCAAATTTTGGCTACAGAAACTCACAATTCTACCTTCGGCTCTGAAACTGCTCCATGAAATAGTTGAATGCTTTGCGATACAGACCAAGTAGGAAAATTGATTTTATTGTTGATCAAATTATGTCAGCAAGTGTCTCATCTGCCGTTAAAGCTCAATTTCGTGCTACACGAACGACTCCAACCATATTTGATGCAGATTTAAATTTGAGCCGTCGATTCTTCAGCTTGATCAAATCATCAACGACCACCTTCAAAACAAGCTGACACAATTTCCAACATGGTGATAAGGAGCCCACCTTACCATACACTATGAAGGAAGTCCACGTGGCGGTTGCCCACTATATCGCAATCCTGAAACTTCTGATAGCGCGATGGCAGGCAACTGTTGATCCTGAGCATCAATGATCTAGTTCCTTTAACATAGTTGCCAGCCATGTTGTTAACCTTCGAGCAACTTTTCTAGTGAGATTATAACATATCCGTCAATTTAGAACATGTGCCTCTCGAGAACACTTTAGTAATCCGCCCCTTAATACATTTAAAGTTGGCTAGTGTTTTATTTACTCTTTAGGCTTCATCAGATGAGACACATGGTGCCCGCTCGTGATTTCGCAATCAACCCAAGCACCATTGTGAGATGGCGGGGAATGGCTCAAATCAAATGGCAGTTGGTCAGTGATAGCACAAATTTGATCCCCCAGATAGGACACATGGTGCCCACCTGTGATTTCTCAATCCTTCAATTCTCGATCACGAGATGGTGGACACCGTTGATATCTACAGGAAATAGATCAACGGCAACACTAAATCAACCCTTGCAAAATAAAACATTCATTAAAAGGAGAAGTGGGCATTACTAGGTGGACGAAAAACAACATAAGTTATTTTTTAAAAGATGAAACACGGGGCCAACCGAGACTTAGGAAATAAAACCCTGCAGAGGAAATAAAGTATTAAAATCAAAGTTGGGTTTTAATTTTAATCCGGTGATGTAAGCCTAAGACATTAACCTCAGTGGTCATGTCGCTGACAGCTTAGCCAAATCCTTTCATTAAATACTAACTATGCAATGTGTAGGTTTTCCAGATTCAAAGATATGGGAGAAGATCTTGATCGTACCCCACCAACTCGTAGACCTAAGGTGTCACCCTGTTATTTGGCACGAGGTCAACAAAAGGCAGATGTGTG